>JAVHNN010000582.1:59677-193971 GCA_031439585.1 Pterocarpus macrocarpus
AAGAATTGAAATTAGAAGAAGTACCTCCTCCTTCTTATTTCATTTCTTTCCTTCCAATTAGAAGAATTGAAATTAGAAGAGCTCCTCCTCAATGCACCTTTTCTCTTAAGTTGTCTGCTCCACTTTGGTAGCTTGATGTACCAATTCCTCTAACTCCACATAATTTTGTAGCTCAACCACATCTCTAATGTCATTATTTAGCCCATTCAGAAAGCGTGCCATAGTAGCCTCCCTATCTTCATTCACATTGGCTCTAATCAAAGACACCTCCATCTCCTTGTAATATTCATCAACACTCCTACTACCTTGTGTGAGTCTTTGGAGCTTGTTATGAAGGTCCCTATGATAATAGGAAGGGACAAATCTCCTCCTCATTAACCTCTTCATTTCAACCCAAGTATCCACCAAAGGTTCTTCATATCTAAGTCGCTCCTTTTGCAATTGATCCCACCAAATGAGAGCATAATCTGTGAACTCCATGGCTGCCACCTTCACCTTTTTATCTTCAAGATAGTTGTGGCAAGCAAAAAGTTGCTCAATCTTCATCTCCCACTCTAAGTATACCTCTGGATCACTTTTCCCTTTAAAAGAGGGAATGTTGAGTTTTACTCCCTCAATTCTGTCCTCCCTAGCATCACCCTCATTATCTCTTCTCCTCCTTCCATCAAGCCTCCTTCTACCTCCATCAGTATCATGATGATCTTGATTTTCTAACCGCTCAATTCTCACATATAATTCCTCTGTATGCTCCCTCATCATCCTTTCCATTTGAGCTGTAATAGCCTCCACTAACAATCTGTTGTTCCCTTCAGGAGGAGGGCTACCACTACCACCTGCTCCTCGCCATCATTCAAGTAAAAGAAAACAAAAGTGAAAGTAATGGGACCTCACCACACTTCTCACGTGTTTACACTCTTAGAGATGTATCACTCGTGTTTGTTGCTCTCTAATAGGCTTTTGTGTAAGGTGCTCTCTTGCCTTTTACCACTCAAGTGCTCTTGTAGGCTCTTAAATGGAATCACAAGTCAACTCAAAGAGAAACTCCAAAAAACACTTATGCCAAATCACAAAACAAACAAGAGGTCAAACAAAAGAAAACTCTAAGACAAAACTTTTAAGATCCAAAAGAGACAAGCAAGAAAAACTAAACAAGGACAAGCACACTCAAATCAGAGGCCAAACAAGACAAGAACAAGCTAAAGGTTTGAAGAACAATAAGAAACAAGCCAATTTTTTTGCCTTTTTTTTTTTTTTGGCAAATTCTGTGTTTTTTTTTTTTTTCAATCTGCTCTTGATGATTGTAGATGAACAAACCAACTGGAATCACATCAAAACAAGCACATATTTAACAACTAAACATCAAACTAACAAAGCTTAGAAAGATTAGAATGAAACAATTCCCAAGAACATCAAGAACATATGATGAACATTCTGCACCTTTTTTTTTTTTTTTTTCTAACCCACTGATCCAATGTAATATCAACAAAGACAGAATTGGAAGTTAGAAGAACATCAAGAAATTAAGCAAAGTAAAAAGGATGAATCAAACAAGAACAAAGAAAACAAATCGCAAAATTCGCACTAGACTGAGTTCGGAATAAAAACTCGCTGTATCTCGAGCTACAAAATTCGATTTCAACGATTCAAAAGCGAGATGAAAGATGAGATTCTGAACTTCAGAAAAGACCCAAGAAACGCCGAATTATGATGCGGAAAACTCAAGATATGAAACAAAGAAAACTGACCAATTCTGCAACTCGAAGACGCTGGCTCTGATACCAAATGTTATGATCCATTATCCATGAACCCTAATTTCTGTTGTATTTTGTTTGTAATTCAATCAAGGAGAAATAAAAACACAAAAAGATGGAAGAGATAAGGAATGGAATTGGTTGGAGAGCGCCACAATCAAGGATGATTGATAAGCCAAGGGTGATCGCCACAAGAGCAATTGGAAACTCTTGATAAGACCTAGGGTTCCAAGCAAGAACCAAAGAGACACTTTTACTAAAAGTATTCTGATTTCTATTTGCCAAAAGTTGCCTTGAAAAGGTGTTTACAAGGTTTATAAAAGAAACTAAAGTTTAGCAAATGGGCTGCAACACTTAGCCCAATAGTAAGAATGAGTAAAAGACTAAATAGCTAAAAACAAGTGATGGGCTATATGAAATTACAAGCCCACTTACATTATTACTAACTTAAAATTAACAAGCCCAAAGATATAACTAAGCTTGTTCAGCCACGTGAATGCAATGGACTAGTGTTGGGTCTTCATCTTCTTGAATGGGCTTTGCCTCAAACAAACTTGAAATCATTTGGCCCAAAGCTTCCTTGGCTCTCTTTGATTTGGATCTAGTCATTGGTCCACCAAGTCCTTCCAAAGGATCTCCTCCTTGCCTTTGCTTTCGTGAGTCTACTTTATCTTCCTTGATCACATCATTTTGACCATTGATTGGAATCAAGTCTTATTCCAAAGGGAATTGGTTTCTCATTCTTCTTTATGTTCCATTTGCAATTGATTGGAATTAAGTCTTTATCCTTAAGCAATTGGTTTCTCTTTCTTCTTAAGTTCTTTTGGCCATTGATTGAATCAAGTCTTATTCCAAATGGAATTGGTTTCTCATTCTCTTTATGTTCCTTTTGCAATTGAATAGAATCAAGTCTTTATCCTTAAGAATTGGTTTCTCTTCTTCTTTTGGTTCTTTTGACCATTGATTGGAATCAAGTCTTATTCCAAAAGGAATTGGTTTCTCATTCTTCTTTATGTTCCATTTGCAATTGATTGAATGCAAGTCTTAATCCTTGATGAATTGGTTTCTCTTTGTTCTTTAAGTTCTTTTGGCCATTGATTGGAATCAAGTCTTATTCCAAATGGAATTGGTTTCTCATTCTCTTTATGTTCCTTTTGCAATTGATTAGAATCAAGTCTTTATCCTTAAGAATTGGTTTCTCTTTCTTCTTTAAGTTCTTTTGGCCATTGATTGAATCAAGTCTTATTCCAAAAGGAATTGGTTTCTCATTCTCTTTATGTTCCATTTGCACATGATTGAATCAAGTCTTTATCCTTAAGCAATTTGGTTTCTCTTCTTTTGGTTCTTTGGCCATTGATTGAATCAAGTCTTATTCCAAAAGGAATTGGTTTCTCATTCTCTTTATGTTCCATTTGCAATTGATTGAATCAAGTCTTTATCCTTAAGCAATTGGTTTCTCTTCTTCTTTAAGTTCTTTTGGCCATTGATTGAATCAAGTCTTATTCCAAATGGAATTGGTTTCTCATTCTCTTTATGTTCCTTTGTACATGAATAGAATCAAGTCTTTATCCTTAAGAATTTGGTTTCTCTTTCTTCTTTGGTTCTTTTTGACCATTGATTGAATCAAGTCTTATTCCAAAGGAATTGGTTTCTCATTCTTCTTTATGTTCCATTTGCAATTGATTGAATCAAGTCTTTATCCTTAAGCAATTGGCTTCTCTTTCTTCTTTAAGTTCTTTTGGCCATTGATTGAATCAAGTCTTATTCCAAATGGAATTGGTTTCTCATTCTCTTTTATGTTCCTTTGTACATGATTGGAATCAAGTCTTAATCCTTAAGAATTTGGTTTCTCTTTCTTCTTTGGTTCTTTTGACCATTGATTGAATCAAGTCTTATTCCAAAGGAATTGGTTTCTCATTCTTCTTTATGTTCCATTTGCATTGATTGAATCAAGTCTTTATCCTTAAGCAATTGGCTTCTCTTTCTTCTTTAAGTTCTTTTTGGCCATTGATTGAATCAAGTCTTATTCCAAATGGAATTGGTTTCTCATTCTCTTTATGTTCCTTTGCAATTGATTGGAATCAAGTCTTATCCTTAAGCAATTGGTTTCTCTTTCTTTAAGTTCTTTTGGCCATTGATTGAATCAAGTCTTATTCCAAAAGGAATTGGTTTCTCATTCTCTTTTATGTTCCTTTTGTATTGATTGAATCAAGTCTTTATCCTTAAGAATTTGGTTTCTCTTCTTCTTTCTTCTTTGGCCATTGATTGAATCAAGTCTTATTCCAAAAGGAATTGGTTTCTCATTCTCTTTATGTTCCATTTGCAATTGATTGAATCAAGTCTTTATCCTTAAGCAATTGGTTTCTTCTTCTTTAAGTTCTTTGGCCATTGATTGAATCAAGTCTTATTCCAAATGGAATTGGTTTCTCATTCTTCTTTATGTTCCATTTGCAATTGATTGAATCAAGTCTTTATCCTTAAGCAATTGGTTTCTCTTTCTTCTTTAAGTTCTTTTGGCCATTGATTGAATCAAGTCTTATTCCAAATGGAATTGGTTTCTCATTCTCTTTATGTTCCTTTGCAATTGATTGAATCAAGTCTTTATCCTTAAGCAATTGGTTTCTCTTCTTCTTGGTTCTTTTGGCCATTGATTGAATCAAGTCTTATTCCAAAAGGAATTGGTTTCTCATTCTCTTTATGTTCCTTTTGTACATTGATTAGAATCAAGTCTTTATCCTTAAGAATTGGTTTCTTTCTTCTTTGTTCTTTGACCATTGATTGAATCAAGTCTTATTCCAAAGGAATTGGTTTCTCATTCTTTATGTTCCTTGTACATGATTAGAATCAAGTCTTTATCCTTAAGAATTGGTTTCTTCTTCTTTTGGTTCTTTGGCCATTGATTGAATCAAGTCTTATTCCAAAAGGAATTGGTTTCTCATTCTCTTTATGTTCCATTTGCATTTGATTGGAATCAAGTCTTTATCCTTAAGCAATTGGTTTCTCTTTCTCTTTAAGTTCTTTGGCCATTGATTGAATCAAGTCTTATTCCAAATGGAATTGGTTTCTCATTCTCTTTTATGTTCCTTTGTACATGAATAGAATCAAGTCTTTATCCTTAAGCAATTGGTTTCTCTCTTCTTTTGGTTCTTTTGACCATTGATTGGAATCAAGTCTTATTCCAAAAGGAATTGGTTTCTCATTCTTCTTTATGTTCCATTTGCAATTGATTGGATGCATGTCTTAATCCATTAGGAATTAGTTTGTCTTTGTCCTTTAAGTTCTTTTGGCCATTGATTGGAAACAAGTCTTAATCCATAAGGAATTGGTTTCCTTGTTTCTTTAAGTTCTTTTGGCCATTGATTTGGATGTGCATGTCTTAATCCATTAGGAATTAGGTTTGGCTTTGTCCTTTACAAAGTTCTTTGGGCCATTGATTTAAGACAAAGTCTTAATCCATAAAGGAATTGGTTTCACTTTGTTCTTTAAGTTCTTTTGGCCATTGATTTGATTGGAGTCTTAATGTATCGTTAAGGAATTAGGTTTGGCTTTTTATCCTTTAAGTTAACTTTTGGCCATTGCATTGGAAACAAGTCTTAAGTTCCCAATCCGGAAGAGGTTGGTTTCACTGTTCTTCTTTAAGTTCTTTTAGTAATTGATTGGATGCATGTCTTAATCCATTAGGAATTAGTTTGGCTTTTTGTCCTTTAAGTCTTTCTTTTGGCCATTGATTCGGAAACAAGTCTTCATCCAGCTAAGGAATTGGTTTCCCTTTGTTCTTTAAGTCTTTTTTTAAGGCCCATTGATTGGAAACAAGTCTTAATCCATAACAAGGTGGTTCCCTTGTTCTTTATGTTAACTTTTGGCGAATTGATTGGATGCATGTCTTAACTGTTCCATTAGGAAATTGGTTGTCTCTTTGTCCTTTAAGTTCTTTTTGCACATGATTGGAAACAGTCTTAATCCATAAGAATTTGGTTTCACTTTGTTAACTTTAAGTTCTTTGGCCAATTGATTGGATGCGTGTCTTATTCAATGCATTTAGGAATTAGTTTGAGCTCTTTGTCTTTTAAGTTTCTTTGGCGAACATTGATTGGAGGCAAGTCTTAATCAATAAGGAATTGGTTTCTCTTTGTTCTTTAAGATTCTTTTGTCAGTTTTGAGTTGGATGCATGTCTTAATCCATTATGGAATTCGTTTGTCTTTCGTCCTTAAAGTTAACTTTTTTGGGCCAAAATTGATTGGAAACAAGTCTTAATCCATAAGGAATTTGGTTTACCCTGTTGTCCTTTAGTTAACTTTGGACGCTGCATTGTGATTGGAACAAGTGACTTAATCCATTAGGAATTAGTTTGAGCTTTGGTTCCTTTTAAGTTCTTGGCCATTGATTGGAGGCAAGTCTTAATCCATTAGGAATTGGTTTCTTTGTTCTTTAAGTTCTTTTGGCCATTGATTGGATGCAAGTCTTAATCCATTAGGAATTAGTTTCTCTTTATCCTTTAAGTTCTTTTTGGCTACATTGATTGAAACAAGTCTTAATCCATAAGGAATTGGTTTTGTCTTTGTCCTTTAAGTTTCTTTGGCCATTGATTGGATGCAAGTCTTGTCCCATAAAGGAATTAGTTTCCTTTCTTCTTTAAGTTCTTTTGGCCATTGATTGAAACAAGTCTTAATCCAGTAGGGAATTGGTTGTCTTTGTTCTTTAAGTTCTTTTGGCCATTGATTGAATGCAAGTCTTATTCCATGGGAATTGGTTTGTCTTTGTCTTTAAGTTCTTTGGCCATTGATTGGATGCATGTCTTAATCCATAAGGAATTGGTTTGTCTTTGTCCTTTAAGTTCTTTTGGCCATTGATTGAAACAAGTCTTAATCCATAAAGGAATTGGTTTCCCTTTGTTCTTTAAGTTCTTTTACATTGATTGGATGCACGTATTAATCCATTAGGAATTTGGTTGTCTTTGTCCTTTAATTTCTTTTGGCCATTGATTGCAAACAAGTCTAAATCCAATTGGAATTGGTTTGGCTTTTGTTCCTTTAAGTTCTTTTGGCCATTGATTTGAAACAAGTCTTAATCCATTAGAATTAGTTTGTCTTTGTCCTTTAAAGTTCTATTCGCCATTGATTGGAAACAAGTCTTAATCCATATGGAATTGGTTTCCCTTTGTTCTTTAAGTTCTTTTAGCCATTGATTGGATGCATGTCTTAATCCATTAGGAATTAGCTTGGCTTTGTCCTTTAAGTTCTTTTGGCCATTGATTGGAAACAAGTCTTAATCCATAAGGAATTGGTTTCCCTTTGTTCTTTAAGTTCTTTTGGCCATTGATTGGATGCATGTCTTAATCCATGAGGAATTAGTTTGTCTTTGTCCTTTAAGTTCTTTTGGCCATTGATTGGAAACAAGTCTTAATCCATAAGGAATTAGTTTCCCTTTGTTCTTTAAGTTCTTTTGGCCATTGATTGGAAACAAGTCTTAATCCATAAGGAATTGGTTTCTCTTTTTCCTTTAAGCTCTTTTAGCCATTGATTGGAAACATGTCTTAATCCATTAGGAATTGGTTTCTTTGTCCTTTAAGTTCTTTTTGGCCATTGATTGGATGCATGTCTTAATCCATTAGGAATTGGTTGTCTTTTTCCTTTTAAGTTCTTTTTGGCCATTGATTGGAAACAAGTCTTAATCCATAAGGAATTGGTTTCCTTTGTTCTTTAAGTTCTTTTGGCCATTGAATTGGAACATGTCTTAATCATTAGGAATTAGTTTGTCTTTGTCCTTTAAGTTCTTTTGGCCATTGATTGAAACAAGTCTTAATCCATAAGGAATTGGTTTCCCTTTGTTCTTAAGTTCTTTGGCCATTGATTGAAACATGTCTTAATCCATTAGGAATTGGTTTGTCTTTGTCCTTTAAGTTCTTTTGGCCATTGATTGAAACAAGTCTTAATCCATAAGGAATTGGTTTCCCTTTGTTCTTTTAAGTTCTTTTGGCCATTGATTGGATGCAAGTCTTAATCCATAAGAATTTGGTTTCCTTTGTTCTTAAAGTTCTTTTGGCCATTGATTGAAACAAGTCTTAATCCATTAGGAATTGGTTTTTCTTTGTTCTTTAAGTTCTTTTGGCCATTGATTGGATGCAAGTCTTAATCCATAAGGAATTGGTTTCCCTTTGTTCTTTAAGTTCTTTTGGCCATTGATTGAAATCAAGTCTTAATCCATTAGGAATTAGTTTGTCTTTGTCCTTTAAGTTCTTTTGGCCATTGATTGGAAACAAGTCTTAATCCATAAGGAATTGGTTTCCCTTTGTTCTTTAAGTTCTTTTGGCCATTGATTGGATGCATGTCTTAATCCATTAGGAATTCGTTTGTCTTTGTCCTTTAAGTTCTTTTGGCCATTGATTGGAAACAAGTCTTAATCCATAAGGAATTGGTTTGGCTTTGTTCTTTAAGTTCTATTGGCCATTGATTGGATGCATGTCTTAATCCATAAGGAATTGGTTTCCCTTTGTTCTTTAAGTTCTTTTGGCCATTGATTGGAAACAAGTCTTAATCCATAAGGAATTGGTTTCCCTTTGTTCTTTAAGTTCTTTTGGCCATTGATTGGAAACAAGTCTTAATCCATTAGGAATTAGTTTGGCTTTGTCCTTTAAGTTCTTTTGGCCATTGATTGAAACAAGTCTTAATCCATAAGGAATTGGTTTCCCTTGTTCTTTAAGTTCTTTTGGCCATTGATTGAAACATGTCTTAATCCAATAGGAATTAGTTTATCTTTGTTCTTTAAGTTCTTTTGGCCGTAGATTGGAAAAAAGTCTTAATCCATAAGGAATTGGTTTCCCTTTGTTCTTTAAGTTCTTTTGGCCATTGATTGGAACAAGTCTTAATCCATTAGGTATTAGTTTGCCTTTGTTCTTTAAGTTCTTTTGGCCATTGATTGGAAACAAGTCTTAATCCATAAGGAATTGGTTTCCCTTTGTTCTTTAAGTTCTTTTGGCCATTGATTGAAAGCAAGTCTTAGTCCTTAATGAATTGGTTTCTCTTTGTCCTTTAAGTTCTTTTGGCCATTGATTGAAAACAAGTCTTAATCCATAAGGAATTGGTTTCTTTGTTCCTTTAAGTTCTTTTGGCCATTGATTGGAACAAGTCTTAATCCATAAGGAATTGGTTTCGTTTTGTTCTTTAAGTTCTTTTGGCCATTGATTGGATGCAAGTCTTAATCCATTAGGAATTAGTTTGGCTTTGTCCTTTAAGTTCTTTTGGCCATTGATTGCAAACAAGTCTTAATCCATTAGGAATTGGTTTGTCTTTGTTCTTTAAGTTCTTTTTGGCCATTGATTGGAACAAGTCTTAATCCATAAGGAATTGGTTTCCCTTTGTTCTTTAAGTTCTTTGGCCATTGATTGGAACAAGTCTTAATCCATTAGGAATTGGTTT
This sequence comes from Pterocarpus macrocarpus, assembly GCA_031439585.1. NCBI lineage: Eukaryota > Viridiplantae > Streptophyta > Magnoliopsida > Fabales > Fabaceae > Pterocarpus > Pterocarpus macrocarpus. Next base: position 68,845 of record JAVHNN010000582.1, read on the forward strand.
GTCTTTGTTCCTTTAAGTTCTTTTGGCCATTGATTGGAAACAAGTCTTAATCCATAAGGAATTGGTTTGTCTTTGTTCTTTAAGTTCTTTTGGCCATTGATTGAAACAAGTCTTAATCCATTAGGAATTGGTTTGTCTTTGTTCCTTTAAGTTCTTTTGGCCATTGATTGGAAACAAGTCTTAATCCATAAGGAATTGGTTTCCTTTGTACTTTCAGTTCTTTTTGCCATTGATTAGAAACAAGTCTTAATCCATAAGGAATTGGTTTCCCTTTGTTCTTTATGTTCTTTTGGCCATTGATTGGAATCAAGTCTTATTCCAAATGGAATTGGTTTCCCTTTGTTCTTTAAGTTCTTTTGGCCATTGATTGGAAACAAGTCTTAATCCAAAAGGAATTGGTTTCCCTTTGTTCTTTAAGTTCTTTTGGCCATTGATTGGAAACAAGTCTTAATCCATAAGGAATTGGTTTCTCTTTGTTCTTTATGTTCTTTTGGCCATTGATTGGAACATGTCTTAATCCATTAGGAATTAGTTTGTCTTTGTTCCTTTAAGTTCTGTTGGCCATTGATTGGAAACAAGTCTTAATCCATAAGCAATTGGTTTTTCTTAGTTCTTTAAGTTCTTTCGGCCATTGATTGGATGCTTGTCTTAATCCATTAGGAATTAGTTTGTCTTTGTCCTTTAAGTTCTTTTGCCATTGATTGGAAACAAGTCTTAATCCATAAGCAATTGGTTTCTCTTTGTCCTTTAAGTTCTTTGGGCCATTGATTGGAACAAGTCTTAATCCTTTAGGAATTGGTTTCCTTTTGTTCTTTAAGTGCTTTTGGCCATTGATTGGAAACAAGTCTTAATCCATTAGGAATTAGTTTGTCTTTGTCCTTTAAGTTCTTTTGGCCATTGATTGGAAACAAGTCTTAATCCATAAGGAATTGGTTTCCCTTTGTTCTTTAAGTTCTTTTGGCCATTGATTGGATGCTTGTCTTAATCCATTAGGAATTAGTTTGTCTTTGTCCTTTAAGTTCTTTTGGCCATTGATTGGAAACAAGTCTTAATCCATAAGGAATTGGTTTCCCTTTGTTCTTTAAGTTCTTTTGGCCATTGATTGGAAACAAGTCTTAATCCATAAGGAATTGGTTTCCCTTTGTTCTTTAAGTTCTTTTGGCCATTGATTGGATGCATGTCTTAATCCATTAGGAATTAGTTTGTCTTTGTCCTTTAAGTTCTTTTGGCCATTGATTGGAAACAAGTCTTAATCCATAAGGAATTGGTTTCCCTTTGTTCTTTAAGTTCTTTTGGCCATTGATTGGATGCATGTCTTAATCCATTAGGAATTAGTTTGTCTTTGTCCTTTAAGTTCTTTTGGCCATTGATTGGAAACAAGCCTTAATCCATAAGGAATTGGTTTCCCTTTGTTCTTTAAGTTCTTTTGGCCATTGATTGGATGCATGTCTTAATCCATTAGGAATTGGTTTCTCTTTGTTCTTTATGTTCTTTTGGTGATTGATTGGATGCATGTCTTAATCCATTAGGAATTGGTTTCTCTTTGTTCTTCAAGTTCTTTTGGCCACTGTTCTGAAACAAGTCTTAATCCATAAGGAATTGGTTTCCCTTTTTTCTTTAAGTTCTTTTGGCCATTGATTGGGCGCTTGTCTTAATGCATTAGGAATTAGTTTGACTTTGTCCTGTAATTTCTTTTGGCCATTGATTGGAAACAAGTCTTAATCCATTAGGAATTCGTTTGTCTTTGTCCTTAAAGTTCTTTTGGCCATTGATTGGAAACAAGTCTTAATCCATAAGGAATTGGTTTCCCTTTGTTCTTTAAGTTCTTTTGGCCATTGATTGGATGCATGTCTTAATCCATTAGGAATTAGTTTGGCTTTGTCCTTTAAGTTGCTTTGGCCATTGATCGGAAACAAGTCTTAATCCATAAGGAATTGGTTTCCTTTGTTCTTTAAGTTCTTTTGGCCATTGATTGGATGCATGTCTTAATCCATTAGGAATTAGTTTGTCTTTGTCCTTTAAGTTCTTTTGGCCATTGATTTGAAACAAGTCTTAATCCATAAGGAATTGGTTTCCCTTTGTTCTTTAAGTGCTTTTGGCCATTGATTGGATGCATGTCTTAATCCATTAGGAATTAGTCTGTCTTTGTCCTTTAAGTTCTTTTGGCCATTGATTGGAAACAAGTCTTAATCCATAAGGAATTGGGTTCTTTTGTTCTTTAAGTTCTTTTGGCCATTGATTGGATGCATGTCTTAATCCATTAGGAATTAGTTTCGCTTTGTCCTTTAAGTTCTTTTGGCCATTGATTGGAAACAAGTCTTAATCCATAAGGAATTGGTTTCTCTTTGTTCTTTAAGTTCTTTTGGCCATTAATTGGAAACAAGTCTTAATCCATAAGGAATTGGTTTCCTTTTGTTCTTCAAGTTCTTTTGGCCAGTGATTGGAAACAAGTCTTAATCTATAAGGAATTGGTTTGTCTTTGTCCTTTAAGTTCTTTTTGCCATTGATTGGAATCAAGTCTTAATCCTTGAGGAATTGGTTTGTCTTTGTCCTTTAAGTTCTTTTGGCCATTGATTGGAAACAAGTCTTAATCCATAAGGAATTGGTTTCCCTTTGTTCTTTAAGTTCTTTTGGCCATTGATTGGATGCATGTCTTAATCCATTAGGAATTAGTTTGGCTTTGTCCTTTAAGTTCTTTTGGCCATTGATTGCAAACAAGTCTTAATCCATAAGGAATTAGTTTCCTTTGTTCTTTAAGTTCTTTGGCCATTGATTGGACAAGTCTTAATCCATTAGGAATTGGTTTCTCTTTGTTCTTTAAGTTCTTTTGGCCATTGATTGGAAACAAGTCTTAATCCATTAGGAATTAGTGTCCTTTTGTCCTTTAAGTTCTTTTGGCCATTGATTGGATACATGTCTTAAAACATTAGGAATTAGTTTGTCTTTGTTCTTTAAGTTCTTTTGGCCATTGATTGGAAACAAGTCTTAATCCATAAGGAATTGGTTTCCCTTTGTTCTTTAAGTTCTTTTGGCCATTGATTGGATGCATGTCTTAATCCATTAGGAATTAGTTTGGCTTTGTCCTTTAAGTTCTTTTGGGCCATTGATTGGAAACAAGTCTTAATCCGTAAGGAATTGGTTTCCCTTTGTTCTTTAAGTTCTTTTGGCCATTGATTGGATGCATGTCTTAATCCATTAGGAATTAGTTTGTCTTTGTCCTTTAAGTTCTTTTGGCCATTGATTTGAAACAAGTCTTAATCCATAAGGAATTGGTTTCCCTTTGTTCTTTAAGTTCTTTTGGCCATTGATTGGATGCATGTCTTAATCCATTAGGAATTAGTTTGTCTTTGTCCTTTAAGTTCTTTTGGCCATTGATTGGAAACAAGTCTTAATCCATAAGGAATTGGTTTCCCTTTGTTCTTTAAGTTCTTTTGGCCATTGATTGGATGCATGTCTTAATCCATTAGGAATTAGTTTGTCTTTGTCCTTTAAGTTCTTTTGGTCATTGATTGGAATCAAGTTTTAATCCATAAGGAATTGGTTTCTCTTTGTTCTTTAAGTTCTTTTGGCCATTGATTGGATACATGTTTTAATACATTAGGAATTAGTTTGTCTTTGTCCTTTAAGTTCTTTTGGCCATTGATTGGAAACAAGTCTTAATCCATAAGGAATTGGCTTTCCTTTGTTCTTTATGTTCTTTTGGCCATTGATTGGATGCATGTCTTAATCCATTAGGAATTAGTTTGTCTTTGTCCTTTAAGTTCTTTTGGCCACTGATTTGAATCAAGTCTTAATCCATAAGGAATTGGTTTCCCTTTGTTCTTTAAGTTCTTTTGGCCATTGATTGGAAACAAGTCTTAATCCATAAGGAATTGGTTTCCTGTTGTTCTTTAAGTTCTTTTGGCCATTGATTGGATGCATGTCTTAATCCATTAGGAATTAGTTTGTCTTTGTCCCTTAAGTTCTTTTGGCCATTGATTGGAAACAAGTCTTAATCCATAAGGAATTGGTTTCCCTTTGTTCTTTAAGTTCATTTGGCCATTGATTGGATGCATGTCTTAATCCATTAGGAATTAGTTTGGCTTTGTCCTTTAAGTTCTTTTGGCCATTGATCGGAAACAAGTCTTAATCCATAAGGAATTGGTTTCCCTTTGTTCTTTAAGTTCTTTTGGCCATTGATTGGATGCTTGTCTTAATCCATTAGGAATTAGTTTGTCTTTGTCCTTTAAGTTCTTTTGGCCATTGATTGGAAACAAGTGTTAATCCATAAGGAATTGGTTTCCCTTTGTTCTTTAAGTTCTTTTGGCCATTGATTGGATGCTTGTCTTAATCCATTAGGAATTAGTTTGTCTTTGTCCCTTAAGTTCTTTTGGCCATTGATTGGAAACAAGTCTTAACCCATAGGGAATTGGTTTCCCTTTGTTCTTTAAGTTCTTTTGGCCATTGATTGGATGCATGTCTTAATCCATTAGGAATTAGTTTGTCTTTGTCCCTTAAGTTCTTTTAGCCATTGATTGGAAACAAGTCTTAATCCATAAGGAATTGGTTTCCTTTGTTCTTAAAGTTCTTTTGGCCATTGATTGGATGCATGTCTTAATCCATTAGGAATTAGTTTGTCTTTGTCCTTTAAGTTCTTTTGGCCATTGATTGGAAACAAGTCTTAATCCATAAGGAATTGGTTTCCCTTTGTTCTTTAAGTTCTTTTGGCCATTGATTGGATGCATGTCTTAATCCATTAGGAATTAGTTTGTCTTTGTCCTTTAAGTTCTTTTGGCCATTGATTGGAAACAAGTCTTAATCCATAAGGAATTGGTTTCCCTTTGTTCTTTAAGTTCTTTTGGCCATTGATTGGATGCATGTCTTAATCCATTAGGAATTAGTTTGGCTTTGTCCTTTAAGTTCTTTTGGCCATTGATTGGAAACAAGTCTTAATCCATAAGGAATTGGTTTCCTTTTGTTCTTTAAGTTCTTTTGGCCATTGATTGGATGCATGTCTTAATCCATTAGGAATTAGTTTGTCTTTGTCCTTTAAGTTCTTTTGGCCATTGATTGGAAACAAGTCTTAATCCATAAGGAATTGGTTTCCTTTGTTCTTTAAGTTCTTTTGGCCATTGATTGGATGCATGTCTTAATCCATTAGGAATTAGTTTGTCTTTGTCCTTTAAGTTCTTTTGGCCATTGATTGGAAACAAGTCTTAATCCATAAGGAATTGGTTTCCCTTTGTTCTTTAAGTTCTTTTGGCCATTGATTGGATGCATGTCTTAATCCATTAGGAATTAGTTTGTCTTTGTCCTTTAAGTTCTTTTGGCCATTGATTGGAAACAAGTCTTAATCCATAAGGAATTGGTTTCCCTTTGTTCTTTAAGTTCTTTTGGCCATTGATTGGATGCATGTCTTAATCCATTAGGAATTAGTTTGTCTTTGTCCTTTAAGTTCTTTTGGCCATTGATTGGAAACAAGTCTTAATCCATAAGGAATTGGTTTCCCTTTGTTCTTTAAGTTCTTTTGGCCATTGATTGGATGCATGTCTTAATCCATTAGGAATTAGTTTGTCTTTGTCCTTTAAGTTCTTTTGGCCATTGATTGGAAACAAGCCTTAATCCATAAGGAATTGGTTTCCCTTTGTTCTTTAAGTTCTTTTGGCCATTGATTGGATGCATGTCTTAATCCATTAGGAATTAGTTTGTCTTTGTCCTTTAAGTTCTTTTGGCCATTGATTGGAAACAAGTCTTAATCCATAAGGAATTGGTTTCCCTTTGTTCTTAAAGTTCTTTTGGCCATTGATTGGATGCCTGTCTTAATCCATTAGGAATTAGTTTGTCTTTGTCCTTTAAGTTCTTTTGGCCATTGATTGGAAACAAGTCTTAATCCATAAGGAATTGGTTTCCCTTTGTTCTTTAAGTTCTTTTGGCCATTGATTGGATGCCTGTCTTAATCCATTAGGAATTAGTTTGTCTTTGTCCTTTAAGTTCTTTTGGCCATTGAATGGAGACAAGTCTTAATCCATATGGAATTGGTTTCCTTTTGTTCTTTAAGTTCTTTTGGCCATTGATTGGATGCATGTCTTAATCCATTAGGAATTAGTTTGGCTTTGTCCTTTAAGTTCTTTTGGCCATTGATTGCAAACAAGTCTTAATCCATAAGGAATTGGTTTCCCTTTGTTCTTTAAGTTCTTTTGGCCATTGATTGGATGCATGTCTTAATGCGTTAGGAATTAGTTTGTCTTTGTCCTTTAAGTTCTTTTGGCCATTGATTGGATACATGTCTTAATACATTAGGAATTAGTTTGTCTTTGTCCTTTAAGTTCTTTTGGCCATTGATTGGAAACAAGTCTTAATCCATAAGGAATTGGCTTCCCTTTGTTCTTTAAGTTCTTTTGGCCATTGATTGGATGCATGTCTTAATCCATTAGGAATTAGTTTGTCTTTGTCCTTTAAGTTCTTTTGGCCATTGATTGGAAACAAGTCTTAATCCATAAGGAATTGGTTTCCCTTTGTTCTTTAAGTTCTTTTGGCCATTGATTGGATGCATGTCTTAATCCATTAGGAATTAGTTTGTCTTTGTCCTTTAAGTTCTTTTGGCCATTGATTGGAAACAAGTCTTAATCCATAAGGAATTGGTTTCCCTTTGTTCTTTAAGTTCTTTTGGCCATTGATTGGATGCATGTCTTAATCCATTAGGAATTAGTTTGTCTTTGTCCTTTAAGTTCTTTTGGCCATTGATTGGAAACAAGTCTTAATCCATAAGGAATTGGTTTCCCTTTGTTCTTTAAGTTCTTTTGGCCATTGATTGGATGCATGTCTTAATCCATTAGGAATTAGTTTGTCTTTGTCCTTTAAGTTCTTTTGGCCATTGATTGGAAACAAGTCTTAATCCATAAGGAATTGGTTTCCTTTGTTCTTTAAGTTCTTTTGGCCATTGATTGGATGCATGTCTTAATCCATTAGGAATTAGTTTGTCTTTGTCCTTTAAGTTCTTTTGGCCATTGATTGGAAACAAGTCTTAATCCATAAGGAATTGGTTTCCCTTTGTTCTTTAAGTTCTTTTGGCCATTGATTGGATGCATGTCTTAATCCATTAGGAATTAGTTTGTCTTTGTCCTTTAAGTTCTTTTGGCCATTGATTGGAAACAAGTCTTAGTCCATAAGGAATTGCTTTCCTTTGTTCTTTAAGTTCTTTTGGCCATTGATTGGATGCATGTCTTAATCCATTAGGAATTAGTTTGTCTTTGTCCTTTAAGTTCTTTTGGCCATTGATTGGAAACAAGTCTTAATCCATAAGGAATTGGTTTCCCTTTGTTCTTTAAGTTCTTTTGGCCATTGATTGGATGCATGTCTTAATCCATTAGGAATTAGTTTGTCTTTGTCCTTTAAGTTCTTTTGGCCATTGATTGGAAACAAGTCTTAATCCATAAGGAATTGGTTTCCCTTTGTTCTTTAAGTTCTTTTGGCCATTGATTGGATGCATGTCTTAATCCATTAGGAATTAGTTTGTCTTTGTCCTTTAAGTTCTTTTGGCCATTGATTGGAAACAAGTCTTAATCCATAAGGAATTGGTTTCCCTTTGTTCTTTAAGTTCTTTTGGCCATTGATTGGATGCATGTCTTAATCCATTAGGAATTAGTTTGTCTTTGTCCTTTAAGTTCTTTTGGCCATTGATTGGAAACAAGTCTTAATCCATAAGGAATTGGTTTCCTTTGTTCTTTAAGTTCTTTTGGCCATTGATTGGATGCATGTCTTAATCCATTAGGAATTAGTTTGTCTTTGTCCTTTAAGTTCTTTTGGCCATTGATTGGAAACAAGTCTTAATCCATAAGGAATTGGTTTTCTTTGTTCTTTAAGTTCTTTTGGGCCATTGATTGGAAACAAGTCTTAATCCATAAGGAATTGGTTTCCCTTTGTTCTTTAAGTTCTTTTGGCCATTGATTGGATGCATGTCTTAATCCATTAGGAATTAGTTTGTCTTTGTCCTTTAAGTTCTTTTGGCCATTGATTGGAAACAAGTCTTAATCCATAAGGAATTGGTTTCCCTTTGTTCTTTAAGTTCTTTTGGCCATTGATTGGATGCTTGTCTTAATCCATTAGGAATTAGTTTGTCTTTGTCCTTTAAGTTCTTTTGGCCATTGATTGGAAACAAGTCTTAATCCATAAGGAATTGGTTTCCCTTTGTTCTTAAGTTCTTTTGGCCATTGATTGGATGCATGTCTTAATCCATTAGGAATTAGTTTGTCTTTGTCCTTTAAGTTCTTTTCGCCATTGATTGGAAACAAGTCTTAATCCATAAGGAATTGGTTTCCCTTTGTTCTTTAAGTTCTTTTGGCCATTGATTGGATGCATGTCTTAATCCATTAGGAATTAGTTTGTCTTTGTCCTTTAAGTTCTTTTGGCCATTGATTGGAAACAAGTCTTAATCCATAAGGAATTGGTTTCCCTTTGTTCTTTAAGTTCTTTTGGCCATTGATTGGATGCATGTCTTAATCCATTAGGAATTAGTTTGTCTTTGTCCTTTAAGTTCTTTTGGCCATTGATTGGAAACAAGTCTTAATCCATAAGGAATTGGGTTCCCTTTGTTCTTTAAGTTCTTTTGGCCATTGATTGGATGCTTGTCTTAATGCATTAGGAATTAGTTTGTCTTTGTCCTTTAAGTTCTTTTGGCCATTGATTTGAAACAAGTCTTAATCCATAAGGAATTGGTTTCCTTTTGTTCTTTAAGTTCTTTTGGCCATTGATTGGATGCATGTCTTAATCCATTAGGAATTAGTTTGTCTTTGTCCTTTAAGTTCTTTTGGCCATTGATTGGAAACAAGTCTTAATCCATAAGGAATTGGTTTCCCTTTGTTCTTTAAGTTCTTTTGGCCATTGATTGGATGCATGTCTTAATCCATTAGGAATTAGTTTGTCTTTGTCCTTTAAGTTCTTTTGGCCATTGATTGGAAACAAGTCTTAATCCATAAGGAATTGGTTTCCCTTTGTTCTTTAAGTTCTTTTGGCCATTGATTGGATGCATGTCTTAATCCATTAGGAATTAGTTTGTCTTTGTCCTTTAAGTTCTTTTGGCCATTGATTGGAAACAAGTCTTAATCCATAAGGAATTGGTTTCCCTTTGTTCTTTAAGTTCTTTTGGCCATTGATTGGATGCATGTCTTAATCCATTAGGAATTAGTTTGTCTTTGTCCTTTAAGTTCTTTTGGCCATTGATTGGAAACAAGTCTTAATCCATAAGGAATTGGATTCCTTTGTTCTTAAAGTTCTTTTGGCCATTGATTGGATGCATGTCTTAATCCATTAGGAATTAGTTTGTCATTGTCCTTTAAGTTCTTTTGGCCATTGATTTGGAAACAAGTCTTAATCCATAAGGAATTGGTTTCCCTTTGTTCTTTAAGTTCTTTTGGCCATTGATTGGATGCATGTCTTAATCCATTAGGAATTAGTTTGTCTTTGTCCTTTAAGTTCTTTTGGCCATTGATTGGAAACAAGTCTTAATCCATAAGGAATTGGTTTCCCTTTGTTCTTTAAGTTCTTTTGGCCATTGATTGGATGCATGTCTTAATCCATTAGGAATTAGTTTGTCTTTGTCCTTTAAGTTCTTTTGGCCATTGATTGGAAACAAGTCTTAATCCATAAGGAATTGGTTTCCCTTTGTTCTTTAAGTTCTTTTGGCCATTGATTGGATGCATGTCTTAATCCATTAGGAATTAGTTTGTCTTTGTCCTTTAAGTTCTTTTGGCCATTGATTGGAAACAAGTCTTAATCCATAAGGAATTGGTTTCCCTTTGTTCTTTAAGTTCTTTTGGCCATTGATTGGAAACAAGTCTTAATCCATAAGGAATTAGTTTCACTTTGTTCTTTAAGTTCTTTTGGCCATTGATTGGATGCATGTCTTAATCCATTAGGAATTAGTTTGTCTTTGTCCTTTAAGTTCTTTTGGCCATTGATTGGAAACAAGTCTTAATCCATAAGGAATTGGTTTCCCTTTGTTCTTTAAGTTCTTTTGGCCATTGATTGGATGCTTGTCTTAATGCATTAGGAATTAGTTTGTCTTTATCCTTTAAGTTCTTTTGGCCACTGATTTGAAACAAGTCTTAATCCATAAGGAATTGGTTTCCCTTTGTTCTTTAAGTTCTTTTGGCCATTGATTGGATGCATGTCTTAATCCATTAGGAATTAGTTTGTCTTTGTCCTTTAAGTTCTTTTGGCCATTGATTGGAAACAAGTCTTAATCCATAAGGAATTGGTTTCCCTTTGTTCTTTAAGTTCTTTTGGCCATTGATTGGATGCATGTCTTAATCCATTAGGAATTAGTTTGTCTTTGTCCTTTAAGTTCTTTTGGCCATTGATTGGAAACAAGTCTTAATCCATAAGGAATTGGTTTCCCTTTGTTCTTTAAGTTCTTTTGGCCATTGATTGGATGCTTGTCTTAATCCATTAGGAATTAGTTTGTCTTTGTCCTTTAAGTTCTTTTGGCCATTGATTGGAAACAAGTCTTAACCCATAGGGAATTGGTTTCCCATTGTTCTTTAAGTTCTTTTGGCCATTGATTGGATGCATGTCTTAATCCATTAGGAATTAGTTTGTCTTTGTCCTTTAAGTTCTTTTGGCCATTGATTGGAAACAAGTCTTAATCCATAAGGAATTGGTTTCCCTTTGTTCTTTAAGTTCTTTTGGCCATTGATTGGATGCATGTCTTAATCCATTAGGAATTAGTTTGTCTTTGTCCTTTAAGTTCTTTTGGCCATTGATTGGAAACAAGTCTTAATCCATAAGGAATTGGTTTCCCTTTGTTCTTTAAGTTCTTTTGGCCATTGATTGGATGCATGTCTTAATCCATTAGGAATTAGTTTGTCTTTGTCCTTTAAGTTCTTTTGGCCATTGATTGGAAACAAGTCTTAATCCATAAGGAATTGGTTTCCCTTTGTTCTTTAAGTTCTTTTGGCCATTGATTGGATGCATGTCTTAATCCATTAGGAATTAGTTTGTCTTTGTCCTTTAAGTTCTTTTGGCCATTGATTGGAAACAAGTCTTAATCCATAAGGAATTGGTTTCCCTTTGTTCTTTAAGTTCTTTTGGCCATTGATTGGATGCATGTCTTAATCCATTAGGAATTAGTTTGTCTTTGTCCTTTAAGTTCTTTTGGCCATTGATTGGAAACAAGTCTTAATCCATAAGGAATTGGTTTCCCTTTGTTCTTTAAGTTCTTTTGGCCATTGATTGGATGCATGTCTTAATCCATTAGGAATTAGTTTGGCTTTGTCCTTTAAGTTCTTTTGGCCATTGATTGAAATCAAGTCTTAATCCGTAATGAATTGGTTTCCTTTTGTTCTTTAAGTTCTTTTGGCCATTGATTGGAAACAAGTCTTAGTCCATAAGGAATTGGTTTCCTTTGTTCTTTAAGTTCTTTTGGCCATTGATTGGATGCATGTCTTAATCCATTAGGAATTAGTTTGTCTTTGTCCTTTAAGTTCTTTTGGCCATTGATTGGAAACAAGTCTTAATCCATAAGGAATTGGTTTCCCTTTGTTCTTTAAGTTCTTTTGGCCATTGATTGGATGCATGTCTTAATCCTTTAGGAATTGGTTTGTCTTTGTCCTTTAAGTTCTTTTGGCGATTGATTGGATGCATGTCTTAATCCATTAGGAATTAGTTTGTCTTTGTCCTTTAAGTTCTTTTGGCCATTGATTGGAAACAAGTCTTAATCCATAAGGAATTGGTTTCCCTTTGTTCTTTAAGTTCTTTTGGCCATTGATTGGATGCATGTCTTAATCCATTAGGAATTAGTTTGTCTTTGTCCTTTAAGTTCTTTTGGCCATTGATTGGAAACAAGTCTTAATCCATAAGGAATTGGTTTCCTTTGTTCTTTAAGTTCTTTTGGCCATTGATTGGATGCATGTCTTAATCCATTAGGAATTAGTTTGTCTTTGTCCTTTAAGTTCTTTTGGCCATTGATTGGAAACAAGTCTTAATCCATAAGGAATTGGTTTCCCTTTGTTCTTTAAGTTCTTTTGGCCATTGATTGGATGCATGTCTTAATCCATTAGGAATTAGTTTGTCTTTGTCCTTTAAGTTCTTTTGGCCATTGATTGGAAACAAGTCTTAATCCATAAGGAATTGGTTTCCCTTTGTTCTTTAAGTTCTTTTGGCCATTGATTGGATGCATGTCTTAATCCATTAGGAATTAGTTTGTCTTTGTCCTTTAAGTTCTTTTGGCCATTGATTGGAAACAAGTCTTAATCCATAAGGAATTGGTTTCCCTTTGTTCTTTAAGTTCTTTTGGCCATTGATTGGATGCTTGTCTTAATGCATTAGGAATTAGTTTGTCTTTGTCCTTTAAGTTCTTTTGGCCATTGATTTGAAACAAGTCTTAATCCATAAGGAATTGGTTTCCCTTTGTTCTTTAAGTTCTTTTGGCCATTGATTGGATGCATGTCTTAATCCATTAGGAATTAGTTTGTCTTTGTCCTTTAAGTTCTTTTGGCCATTGATTGGAAACAAGTCTTAATCCATAAGGAATTGCATTTCCTTTTTTCTTTAAGTTCTTTTGGCCATTGATTGGATGCATGTCTTAATCCATTAGGAATTAGTTTGTCTTTGTCCTTTAAGTTCTTTTGGCCATTGATTGGAAACAAGTCTTAATCCATAAGGAATTGGTTTCCCTTTGTTCTTTAAGTTCTTTTGGCCATTGATTGGATGCATGTCTTAATCCATTAGGAATTAGTTTGTCTTTGTCCTTTAAGTTCTTTTGGCCATTGATTGGAAACAAGTCTTAATCCATAAGGAATTGGTTTCCCTTTGTTCTTTAAGTTCTTTTGGCCATTGATTGGATGCTTGTCTTAATGCATTAGGAATTAGTTTGTCTTTGTCCTTTAAGTTCTTTTGGCCATTGATTGGAAACAAGTCTTAATCCATAAGGAATTGGTTTCCTGTTGTTCTTTAAGTTCTTTTGGCCATTGATTGGATGCATGTCTTAATCCATTAGGAATTAGTTTGTCTTTGTCCTTTAAGTTCTTTTGGCCATTGATTGGAAACAAGTCTTAATCCATAAGGAATTGGTTTCCCTTTGTTCTTTAAGTTCTTTTGGCCATTGATTGGATGCATGTCTTAATCCATTAGGAATTAGTTTGTCTTTGTCCTTTAAGTTCTTTTGGCCATTGATTGGAAACAAGTCTTAATCCATAAGGAATTGGTTTCCCTTTGTTCTTTAAGTTCTTTTGGCCATTGATTGGATGCTTGTCTTAATCCATTAGGAATTAGTTTGTCTTTGTCCTTTAAGTTCTTTTGGCCATTGATTGGAAACAAGTCTTAATCCATAAGGAATTGGTTTCCCTTTGTTCTTTAAGTTCTTTTGGCCATTGATTGGATGCATGTCTTAATCCATTAGGAATTAGTTTGTCTTTGTCCTTTAAGTTCTTTTGGCCATTGATTGGAAACAAGTCTTAATCCATAAGGAATTGGTTTCCCTTTGTTCTTTAAGTTCTTTTGGCCATTGATTGGATGCATGTCTTAATCCATTAGGAATTAGTTTGTCTTTGTCCTTTAAGTTCTTTTGGCCATTGATTGGAAACAAGTCTTAATCCATTAGGAATTAGTTTGTCTTTGTCCTTTAAGTTCTTTTGGCCATTGATTGGAAGCAAGTCTTAATCCTTTAGGAATTGGTTTGTCTTTGTTCTTTAAGTTCTTTTGGCCATTGATTGGATGCATGTCTTAATCCATTAGGAATTAGTTTGTCTTTGTTCTTTAAGTTCTTTTGGCCATTGATTGGAAACAAGTCTTAATCCATTAGGAATTAGTTTCCCTTTGTTCTTTAAGTTCTTTTGGCCATTGATTGGAAACAAGTGTTAATCCATAAGGAATTGGTTTCCTTGTGTTCTTCAAGTTCTTTTGGCCATTGATTGGATGCATGTCTTAATCCATTAGGAATTAGTTTGTCTTTGTCCTTTAAGTTCTTTTGGCCATTGATTGGAAACAAGTCTTAATCCATAAGGAATTGGTTTCCCTTTGTTCTTAAAGTTCTTTTGGCCATTGATTGGATGCATGTCTTAATCCATTAGGAATTAGTTTGTCTTTGTCCTTTAAGTTCTTTTGGCCATTGATTGGAAACAAGTCTTAATCCATAAGGAATTGGTTTCCCTTTGTTCTTTAAGTTCTTTTGGCCATTGATTGGATGCATGTCTTAATCCATTAGGAATTAGTTTGTCTTTGTCCTTTAAGTTCTTTTGGCCATTGATTGGAAACAAGTCTTAATCCATAAGGAATTGGTTTCCCTTTGTTCTTTAAGTTCTTTTGGCCATTGATTGGATGCATGTCTTAATCCATTAGGAATTAGTTTGTCTTTGTCCTTTAAGTTCTTTTGGCCATTGATTGGAAACAAGTCTTAATCCATAAGGAATTGGTTTCCCTTTGTTCTTTAAGTTCTTTTGGCCATTGATTGGATGCTTGTCTTAATGCATTAGGAATTAGTTTGTCTTTATCCTTTAAGTTCTTTTGGCCACTGATTTGAAACAAGTCTTAATCCATAAGGAATTGGTTTCCCTTTGTTCTTTAAGTTCTTTTGGCCATTGATTGGATGCATGTCTTAATCCATTAGGAATTAGTTTGTCTTTGTCCTTTAAGTTCTTTTGGCCATTGATTGGAAACAAGTCTTAATCCATAAGGAATTGGTTTCCCTTTGTTCTTTAAGTTCTTTTGGCCATTGATTGGATGCTTGTCTTAATGCATTAGGAATTAGTTTGTCTTTGTCCTTTAAGTTCTTTTGGCCATTGATTTGAAACAAGTCTTAATCCATAAGGAATTGGTTTCCCTTTGTTCTTTAAGTTCTTTTGGCCATTGATTGGATGCTTGTCTTAATCCATTAGGAATTAGTTTGTCTTTGTCCTTTAAGTTCTTTTGGCCATTGATTGGAAACAAGTCTTAATCCATAAGGAATTGGTTTCCCTTTGTTCTTTAAGTTCTTTTGGCCATTGATTGGATGCATGTCTTAATCCATTAGGAATTAGTTTGGCTTTGTCCTTTAAGTTCTTTTGGCCATTGATTGGAAACAAGTCTTAATCCATAAGGAATTGGTTTCCCTTTGTTCTTTAAGTTCTTTTGGCCATTGATTGGATGCATGTCTTAATCCATTAGGAATTAGTTTGTCTTTGTCCTTTAAGTTCTTTTGGCCATTGATTGGAAACAAGTCTTAATCCATAAGGAATTGGTTTCCTTTGTTCTTAAAGTTCTTTTGGCCATTGATTGGATGCATGTCTTAATCCATTAGGAATTAGTTTGTCTTTGTCCTTTAAGTTCTTTTGGCCATTGATTGGAAACAAGTCTTAATCCATAAGGAATTGGTTTCCCTTTGTTCTTTAAGTTCTTTTGGCCATTGATTGGATGCATGTCTTAATCCATTAGGAATTAGTTTGTCTTTGTCCTTTAAGTTCTTTTGGCCATTGATTGGAAACAAGTCTTAATCCATAAGGAATTGGTTTCCTTTGTTCTTTAAGTTCTTTTGGCCATTGATTGGATGCATGTCTTAATCCATTAGGAATTAGTTTGTCTTTGTCCTTTAAGTTCTTTTGGCCATTGATTGGAAACAAGTCTTAATCCATAAGGAATTGGTTTCCCTTTGTTCTTTAAGTTCTTTTGGCCATTGATTGGATGCATGTCTTAATCCATTAGGAATTAGTTTGTCTTTGTCCTTTAAGTTCTTTTGGCCATTGATTGGAAACAAGTCTTAATCCATAAGGAATTGGTTTCCCTTTGTTCTTTAAGTTCTTTTGGCCATTGATTGGATGCATGTCTTAATCCATTAGGAATTAGTTTGTCTTTGTCCTTTAAGTTCTTTTGGCCATTGATTGGAAACAAGTCTTAATCCATAAGGAATTGGTTTACCTTTGTTCTTTAAGTTCTTTTGGCCATTGATTGGATGCAAATCTTAATCCATAAGGAATTGGTTTCCCTTTGTTCTTTAAGTTCTTTTGGCCATTGATTGGATGTATGTCTTAATCCATTAGGAATTAGTTTGTCTTTGTCCTTTAAGTTCTTTTGGCCATTGATTGGAAACAAGTCTTAATCCATAAGGAATTGGTTTCCCTTTGTTCTTTAAGTTCTTTTGGCCATTGATTGGATGCTTGTCTTAATGCATTAGGAATTAGTTTGTCTTTGTCCTTTAAGTTCTTTTGGCCATTGATTGGAAACAAGTCTTAATCCATAAGGAATTGGTTTCCTTTGTTCTTTAAGTTCTTTTGGCCATTGATTGGATGCATGTCTTAATCCATTAGGAATTAGTTTGGCTTTGTCCTTTAAGTTCTTTTGGCCATTGATTGGAAACAAGTCTTAATCCATAAGGAATTGGTTTCCTTTGTTCTTTAAGTTCTTTTGGCCATTGATTGGAAACAAGTCTTAATCCATAAGGAATTGGTTTCCCTTTGTTCTTTAAGTTCTTTTGGCCATTGATTGGATGCATGTCTTAATCCATTAGGAATTAGTTTGTCTTTGTCCTTTAAGTTCTTTTGGCCATTGATTGGAAACAAGTCTTAATCCATAAGGAATTGGTTTCCCTTTGTTCTTTAAGTTCTTTTGGCCATTGATTGGATGCTTGTCTTAATGCATTAGGAATTAGTTTGTCTTTATCCTTTAAGTTCTTTTGGCCACTGATTTGAAACAAGTCTTAATCCATAAGGAATTGGTTCACCTTTGTTCTTTATGTTTTTTGGGCCATTGATTGGATGCATGTCTTAATCCATTAGGAATTAGTTTGGCTTTGTCCTTTAAGTTCTTTTGGCCATTGATTGGAAACAAGTCTTAATCCATAAGGAATTGGTTTCCCTTTGTTCTTTAAGTTCTTTTGGCCATTGATTGGATGCTTGTCTTAATGCATTAGGAATTAGTTTGTCTTTGTCCTTTAAGTTCTTTTGGCCATTGATTTGAAACAAGTCTTAATCCATAAGGAATTGGTTTCCCTTTGTTCTTTAAGTTCTTTTGGCCATTGATTGGATGCATGTCTTAATCCATTAGGAATTAGTTTGTCTTTGTCCTTTAAGTTCTTTTGGCCATTGATTGGAAACAAGTCTTAATCCATAAGGAATTGGTTTCCCTTTGTTCTTTAAGTTCTTTTGGCCATTGATTGGATGCTTGTCTTAATGCATTAGGAATTAGTTTGTCTTTGTCCTTTAAGTTCTTTTGGCCATTGATTGGAAACAAGTCTTAATCCATAAGGAATTGGTTTCCTTTGTTCTTTAAGTTCTTTTGGCCATTGATTGGATGCATGTCTTAATCCATTAGGAATTAGTTTGTCTTTGTCCTTTAAGTTCTTTTGGCCATTGATTGGAAACAAGTCTTAATCCATAAGGAATTGGTTTCCCTTTGTTCTTTAAGTTCTTTTGGCCATTGATTGGATGCATGTCTTAATCCATAAGGAATTGGTGATGAAAGGAACTGGATATAAAGATCCAAAAGGCACATTCTTTGATAGAAAACAAGATATAGAATAAAGACCCTCCCTACTAAACCCCAAGAAACTGTCCTTGGAAACGAGATACAGGAAAGATAGAACAGAAATTGATTGAATATCACAAGGAACTTACCTTTGGATGAATTCTCTCAATTTCTTGATGCAACAAGCAAAGCAAATCACTCACCTCACTTGCACACAAAGGAACTGTTTTCTTGAAAGAAAACAAAACAGAATTTCAATTAATCATGCTAAACAATGTGTTCCTTGAGGTATTTATAACCTCTTACACTAGGTTAGACACTTAAACTAAGTCCAAGCCCAATAAGAAGTGTTCTGAAACTAAATAATATGAATTGGGTTGGATAAAACATAAAACATAAAACATGGGCCAAATAAAATAACTAAAAGTTTAGATGTCCTAAATACATAAACTAACTAAACAAGGCCAAAATAGGATAATGGCCCAATATGGCCAAAATAAGCTTCTAAGCCCATTGAGCAAATAACAAGATCTTGGGCTGTCCATTAGTATGAGTTGGCATCTTGGGCTCCTTGGCCCATTCTTGATACATCTCTTCCACAATTGCTTTAGCCAAGTTCCCAAAGTCTTCTCTTAACCTCTTTGCTCTTGCTCGTGTGATTGGTCCTACTGGTATGGTAAAATCTCCATCTTGCCCCTTATGCTAGAATGTCCAATTTGTCTTAATCCTTGATGAATTGGTTTCCCTTTGTTCTTTAAGTTCTTTTGGCCATTGATTGGATGCATGTCTTAATCCATTAGGAATTAGTTTGTCTTTGTCCTTTAAGTTCTTTTGGCCATTGATTGGAAACAAGTCTTAATCCATAAGGAATTGGTTTCCCTTTGTTCTTTAAGTTCTTTTGGCCATTGATTGGATGCTTGTCTTAATGCATTAGGAATTAGTTTGTCTTTATCCTTTAAGTTCTTTTGGCCACTGATTTGAAACAAGTCTTAATCCATAAGGAATTGGTTTCCCTTTGTTCTTTAAGTTCTTTTGGGCATTGATTGGATGCATGTCTTAATCCATTAGGAATTAGTTTGGCTTTGTCCTTTAAGTTCTTTTGGCCATTGATTGGAAACAAGTCTTAATCCATAAGGAATTGGTTTCCCTTTGTTCTTTAAGTTCTTTTGGCCATTGATTGGATGCTTGTCTTAATGCATTAGGAATTAGTTTGTCTTTGTCCTTTAAGTTCTTTTTGCCATTGATTTGAAACAAGTCTTAATCCATAAGGAATTGGTTTCCCTTTGTTCTTTAAGTTCTTTTGGCCATTGATTGGATGCATGTCTTAATCCATTAGGAATTAGTTTGTCTTTGTCCTTTAAGTTCTTTTGGCCATTGATTGGAAACAAGTCTTAATCCATAAGGAATTGGTTTCCCTTTGTTCTTTAAGTTCTTTTGGCCATTGATTGGATGCTTGTCTTAATGCATTAGGAATTAGTTTGTCTTTATCCTTTAAGTTCTTTTGGCCATTGATTGGAAGCAAGTCTTAATCCATAAGGAATTGGTTTCTCTTTGTTCTTTAAGTTCTTTTGGCCATTGATTGGATGCATGTCTTAATCCATTAGGAATTAGTTTGTCTTTGTCCTTTAAGTTCTTTTGGCCATTGATTGGAAACAAGTCTTAATCCATAAGGAATTGGTTTCCCTTTGTTCTTTAAGTTCTTTTGGCCATTGATTGGATGCATGTCTTAATCCATTAGGAATTAGTTTGTCTTTGTCCTTTAAGTTCTTTTGGCCATTGATTGGAAACAAGTCTTAATCCATAAGGAATTGGTTTCCCTTTGTTCTTTAAGTTCTTTTGGCCATTGATTGGATGCATGTCTTAATGCGTTAGGAATTAGTTTGTCTTTGTCCTTTAAGTTCTTTTGGCCATTGATTAGAAGCAAGTCTTAATCCATAAGGAATTGGTTTCCCTTTGTTCTTTAAGTTCTTTTGGCCATTGATTGGATGCTTGTCTTAATCCATTAGGAATTAGTTTGTCTTTGTCCTTTAAGTTCTTTTGGCCATTGATTGGATGCAAGTCTTAATCCATTAGGAATTAGTTTCCCTTTGTTCTTTAAGTTCTTTTGGCCATTGATTGGAAACAAGTCTTAATCCATAAGGAATTGGTTTCCCTTTGTTCTTTAAGTTCTTTTGGCCATTGATTGGATGCATGTCTTAATCCATTAGGAATTAGTTTGTCTTTGTCCTTTAAGTTCTTTTGGCCATTGATTGGAAACAAGTCTTAATCCATAAGGAATTGGTTTCCTTTTGTTCTTTAAGTTCTTTTGGCCATTGATTGGATGCTTGTCTTAATGCATTAGGAATTAGTTTGTCTTTGTCCTTTAAGTTCTTTTGGCCATTGATTGGAAACAAGTCTTAATCCATAAGGAATTGGTTTCCCTTTGTTCTTTAAGTTCTTTTGGCCATTGATTGGATGCATGTCTTAATCCATTAGGAATTAGTTTGGCTTTGTCCTTTAAGTTCTTTTGGCCATTGATCGGAAACAAGTCTTAATCCATAAGGAATTGGTTTCCCTTTGTTCTTTAAGTTCTTTTGGCCATTGATTGGAAACAAGTCTTAATCCATAAGGAATTGGTTTCCCTTTGTTCTTTAAGTTCTTTTGGCCATTGATTGGATGCATGTCTTAATCCATTAGGAATTAGTTTGTCTTTGTCCTTTAAGTTCTTTTGGCCATTGATTGGAAACAAGTCTTAATCCATAAGGAATTGGTTTCCCTTTGTTCTTTAAGTTCTTTTGGCCATTGATTGGATGCTTGTCTTAATGCATTAGGAATTAGTTTGTCTTTATCCTTTAAGTTCTTTTGGCCACTGATTTGAAACAAGTCTTAATCCATAAGGAATTGGTTTCCCTTTGTTCTTTAAGTTCTTTTGGCCATTGATTGGATGCATGTCTTAATCCATTAGGAATTAGTTTGTCTTTGTCCTTTAAGTTCTTTTGGCCATTGATTGGAAACAAGTCTTAATCCATAAGGAATTGGTTTCCCTTTGTTCTTTAAGTTCTTTTGGCCATTGATTGGATGCTTGTCTTAATGCATTAGGAATTAGTTTGTCTTTGTCCTTTAAGTTCTTTTGGCCATTGATTTGAAACAAGTCTTAATCCATAAGGAATTGGTTTCCCTTTGTTCTTTAAGTTCTTTTGGCCATTGATTGGATGCATGTCTTAATCCATTAGGAATTAGTTTGTCTTTGTCCTTTAAGTTCTTTTGGCCATTGATTGGAAACAAGTCTTAATCCATAAGGAATTGGTTTCCCTTTGTTCTTTAAGTTCTTTTGGCCATTGATTGGATGCTTGTCTTAATGCATTAGGAATTAGTTTGTCTTTGTCCTTTAAGTTCTTTTGGCCATTGATTGGAAACAAGTCTTAATCCATAAGGAATTGGTTTCCCTTTGTTCTTTAAGTTCTTTTGGCCATTGATTGGATGCATGTCTTAATCCATTAGGAATTAGTTTGGCTTTGTCCTTTAAGTTCTTTTGGCCATTGATCGGAAACAAGTCTTAATCCATAAGGAATTGGTTTCCCTTTGTTCTTTAAGTGCTTTTGGCCATTGATTGGAAACAAGTCTTAATCCATAAGGAATTGGTGATGAAAGGAACCCCGTGGATATAAAGATCCAGAAACCCCAGGCACATACTTTGATAGAAAACAAGATATAGAATAAAGACCCTCCCTACTAAACCCCCAAGAAACTTTGTTCCTTTAAACGAGATTGGAAAAGATAGAACAGAAATTGATTGAATATCACAAGGAACTTACCTTAGGATGAATTCTCTCAATTTCTTGATGCAATAAGCAAAGCAAATCGCTCACCTCACTTGCACACAAAGGAACTGTTTTCTTGAAAGAAAACAAAACAGAATTTCAATTAATCAAAAACTGCTAAACAATGTGTTCCTTGAGGTATTTATAACCTCTTACACTAGGTTAGACACTTAAACTAAGTCCAAGCCCAATAAGAAGTGTTCTGAAACTAAATAATATGAATTGGGTTGGATAAAACATAAAACATAAAACATGGGCCAAATAAAATAACTATAAGTTTAGATGTCCTAAATACATAAACTAACTAAACAAGGCCAAAATAGGATAATGGCCCAATATGGCCAAAATAAGCTTCTAAGCCCAATTCGTAGCAAATAACAAGATCTTGGGCTGTCCATTAGTATGAGTTGGCATCTTGGGCTCCTTGGCCCATTCTTGATACATCTCTTCCACAATTGCTTTAGCCAAGTTCCCAAAGTCTTCTCTTAACCTCTTTGCTCTTGCTCGTGTGATTGGTCCTACTGGTATGGTAAAATCTCCATCTTGCCCCTTATGCTAGAATGTCCAATTTGTCCTCCGGAGCACGTATCAATTGGTTTCCCTTTGTTCTTTAAGTTCTTTTGGCCATTGATTGGATGCATGTCTTAATCCATTAGGAATTAGTTTGTCTTTGTCCCTTAAGTTCTTTTGGCCATTGATTGGAAACAAGTCTTAATCCATAAGGAATTGGTTTCCCTTTGTTCTTTAAGTTCTTTTGGCCATTGATTGGATGCTTGTCTTAATGCATTAGGAATTAGTTTGTCTTTATCCTTTAAGTTCTTTTGGCCACTGATTTGAAACAAGTCTTAATCCATAAGGAATTGGTTTCCCTTTGTTCTTTAAGTTCTTTTGGCCATTGATTGGATGCATGTCTTAATCCATTAGGAATTAGTTTGTCTTTGTCCTTTAAGTTCTTTTGGCCATTGATTGGAAACAAGTCTTAATCCATAAGGAATTGGTTTCCCTTTGTTCTTTAAGTTCTTTTGGCCATTGATTGGATGCATGTCTTAATCCATTAGGAATTAGTTTGTCTTTGTCCTTTAAGTTCTTTTGGCCATTGATTGGAAACAAGTCTTAATCCATAAGGAATTGGTTTCCCTTTGTTCTTTAAGTTCTTTTGGCCATTGATTGGATGCATGTCTTAATCCATTAGGAATTAGTTTGTCTTTGTCCTTTAAGTTCTTTTGGCCATTGATTGGAAACAAGTCTTAATCCATAAGGAATTGGTTTCCCTTTGTTCTTTAAGTTCTTTTGGCCATTGATTGGATGCTTGTCTTAATGCATTAGGAATTAGTTTGTCTTTGTCCTTAAAGTTCTTTTGGCCATTGATTGGATGCAAGTCTTAATCCATTAGGAATTAGTTTGGCTTTGTCCTTTAAGTTCTTTTGGCCATTGATTGGAAACAAGTCTTAATCCATAAGGAATTGGTTTCCCTTTGTTCTTTAAGTTCTTTTGGCCATTGATTGGATGCATGTCTTAATCCATTAGGAATTAGTTTGTCTTTGTCCTTTAAGTTCTTTTGGCCATTGATTGGAAACAAGTCTTAATCCATAAGGAATTGGTTTCCCTTTGTTCTTTAAGTTCTTTTGGCCATTGATTGGATGCTTGTCTTAATGCATTAGGAATTAGTTTGTCTTTGTCCTTTAAGTTCTTTTGGCCATTGATTTGAAACAAGTCTTAATCCATAAGGAATTGGTTTCCCTTTGTTCTTTAAGTTCTTTTGGCCATTGATTGGATGCATGTCTTAATCCATTAGGAATTAGTTTGTCTTTGTCCTTTAAGTTCTTTTGGCCATTGATTGGAAACAAGTCTTAATCCATAAGGAATTGGTTTCCCTTTGTTCTTTAAGTTCTTTTGGCCATTGATTGGAAACAAGTCTTAATCCATAAGGAATTGGTTTCCCTTTGTTCTTTAAGTTCTTTTGGCCATTGATTGGATGCATGTCTTAATCCATTAGGAATTAGTTTGTCTTTGTCCTTTAAGTTCTTTTGGCCATTGATTGGAAACAAGTCTTAATCCATAAGGAATTGGTTTCCTTTTGTTCTTTAAGTTCTTTTGGCCATTGATTGGATGCTTGTCTTAATGCATTAGGAATTAGTTTGTCTTTGTCCTTTAAGTTCTTTTGGCCATTGATTGGAAACAAGTCTTAATCCATAAGGAATTGGTTTCCCTTTGTTCTTTAAGTTCTTTTGGCCATTGATTGGATGCATGTCTTAATCCATTAGGAATTAGTTTGGCTTTGTCCTTTAAGTTCTTTTGGCCATTGATTGGAAACAAGTCTTAATCCATAAGGAATTGGTTTCCCTTTGTTCTTTAAGTTCTTTTGGCCATTGATTGGATGCATGTCTTAATCCATTAGGAATTAGTTTGTCTTTGTCCTTTAAGTTCTTTTGGCCATTGATTGGAAACAAGTCTTAATCCATAAGGAATTGGTTTGTCTTTGTTCTTTAAGTTCTTTTGGCCATTGATTGGAAACAAGTCTTAATCCATAAGGAATTTCTTTCCATTTGTTCTTTAAGTTCTTTTGGCCATTGATTGGATGCTTGTCTTAATCCATTAGGAATTAGTTTGTCTTTGTCCCTTAAGTTCTTTTGGCCATTGATTGAAACAAGTCTTAATCCATAAGGAATTGGTTTCCCTTTGTTCTTTAAGTTCTTTTGGCCATTGATTGGATGCATGTCTTAATCCATTAGGAATTAGTTTGTCTTTGTCCTTTAAGTTCTTTTGGCCATTGATTGGAAACAAGTCTTAATCCATAAGGAATTGGTTTCCTTTGTTCTTTAAGTTCTTTTGGCCATTGATTGGATGCATGTCTTAATCCATTAGGAATTAGTTTGTCTTTGTCCTTTAAGTTCTTTTGGCCATTGATTGGAAACAAGTCTTAATCCATAAGGAATTGGTTTCCCTTTGTTCTTTAAGTTCTTTTGGCCATTGATTGGATGCTTGTCTTAATCCATTAGGAATTAGTTTGTCTTTGTCCTTTAAGTTCTTTTGGCCACTGATTTGAAACAAGTCTTAATCCATAAGGAATTGGTTTCCCTTTGTTCTTTAAGTTCTTTTGGCCATTGATTGGATGCTTGTCTTAATGCATTAGGAATTAGTTTGTCTTTGTCCTTTAAGTTCTTTTGGCCATTGATTGGAAACAAGTCTTAATCCATAAGGAATTGGTTTCCCTTTGTTCTTTAAGTTCTTTTGGCCATTGATTGGATGCATGTCTTAATCCATTAGGAATTAGTTTGGCTTTGTCCTTTAAGTTCTTTTGGCCATTGATCGGAAACAAGTCTTAATCCATAAGGAATTGGTTTCCCTTTGTTCTTTAAGTTCTTTTGGCCATTGATTGGATGCATGTCTTAATCCATTAGGAATTAGTTTGTCTTTGTCCTTTAAGTTCTTTTGGCCATTGATTGGAAACAAGTCTTAATCCATAAGGAATTGGTTTCCCTTTGTTCTTTAAGTTCTTTTGGCCATTGATTGGATGCATGTCTTAATCCATAAGGAATTGGTTTCCCTTTGTTCTTTAAGTTCTTTTGGCCATTGATTGGATGCATGTCTTAATCCATTAGGAATTAGTTTGTCTTTGTCCTTTAAGTTCTTTTGGCCATTGATTGGAAACAAGTCTTAATCCATAAGGAATTGGTTTCCCTTTGTTCTTTAAGTTCTTTTGGCCATTGATTGGATGCATGTCTTAATCCATTAGGAATTAGTTTGTCTTTGTCCTTTAAGTTCTTTTGGCCATTGATTGGATGCATGTCTTAATCCATTAGGAATTGGTTTCCCTTTGTTCTTTAAGTTCTTTTGGCCATTGATTGGAAACAAGTCTTAATCCATAAGGAATTGGTTTCCCTTTGTTCTTTAAGTTCTTTTGGCCATTGATTGGATGCTTGTCTTAATGCATTAGGAATTAGTTTGTCTTTGTCCTTTAAGTTCTTTTGGCCATTGATTGGAAACAAGTCTTAATCCATAAGGAATTGGTTTCCCTTTGTTCTTTAAGTTCTTTTGGCCATTGATTGGATGCATGTCTTAATCCATTAGGAATTAGTTTGTCTTTGTCCTTTAAGTTCTTTTGGCCATTGATTGGAAACAAGTCTTAATCCATAAGGAATTGGTTTCCCTTTGTTCTTTAAGTTCTTTTGGCCATTGATTGGATGCTTGTCTTAATGCATTAGGAATTAGTTTGTCTTTGTCCTTTAAGTTCTTTTGGCCATTGATTGGAAACAAGTCTTAATCCATAAGGAATTGGTTTCCCTTTGTTCTTTAAGTTCTTTTGGCCATTGATTGGATGCATGTCTTAATCCATTAGGAATTAGTTTGTCTTTGTCCTTTAAGTTCTTTTGGCCATTGATTGGAAACAAGTCTTAATCCATAAGGAATTGGTTTCCCTTTGTTCTTTAAGTTCTTTTGGCCATTGATTGGATGCATGTCTTAATCCATTAGGAATTAGTTTGTCTTTGTCCTTTAAGTTCTTTTGGCCATTGATTGGAAACAAGTCTTAATCCATAAGGAATTGGTTTCCCTTTGTTCTTTAAGTTCTTTTGGCCATTGATTGGATGCATGTCTTAATCCATTAGGAATTAGTTTGTCTTTGTCCTTTAAGTTCTTTTGGCCATTGATTGGAAACAAGTCTTAATCCATAAGGAATTGGTTTCCTTTGTTCTTTAAGTTCTTTTGGCCATTGATTGGATGCTTGTCTTAATCCATTAGGAATTAGTTTGTCTTTGTCCTTTAAGTTCTTTTGGCCATTGATTGGATGCATGTCTTAATCCTTAAGGAATTGGCTTCTCTTTGTTCTTTAAGTTCTTTTGGCCATTGATTGGAAACAAGTCTTAATCCATAAGGAATTGGTTTCCCTTTGTTCTTTAAGTTCTTTTGGCCATTGATTGGATGCTTGTCTTAATGCATTAGGAATTAGTTTGTCTTTGTCCTTTAAGTTCTTTTGGCCATTGATTGGAAACAAGTCTTAATCCATAAGGAATTGGTTTCCCTTTGTTCTTTAAGTTCTTTTGGCCATTGATTGGATGCATGTCTTAATCCATTAGGAATTAGTTTGTCTTTGTCCTTTAAGTTCTTTTGGCCATTGATTGGAAACAAGTCTTAATCCATAAGGAATTGGTTTCCCTTTGTTCTTTAAGTTCTTTTGGCCATTGATTGGATGCATGTCTTAATCCATTAGGAATTAGTTTGTCTTTGTCCTTTAAGTTCTTTTGGCCATTGATTGGAAACAAGTCTTAATCCATAAGGAATTAGTTTCCCTTTGTTCTTTAAGTTCTTTTGGCCATTGATTGGAAACAAGTGTTAATCCATAAGGAATTGGTTTCCTTGTGTTCTTCAAGTTCTTTTGGCCATTGATTGGATGCATGTCTCAATCCATTAGGAATTAGTTTGTCTTTGTCCTTTAAGTTCTTTTGGCCATTGATTGGAAACAAGTCTTAATCCATAAGGAATTGGTTTCCCTTTGTTCTTAAAGTTCTTTTGGCCATTGATTGGATGCATGTCTTAATCCATTAGGAATTAGTTTGTCTTTGTCCTTTAAGTTCTTTTGGCCATTGATTGGAAACAAGTCTTAATCCATAAGGAATTGGTTTCCTTTGTTCTTTAAGTTCTTTTGGCCATTGATTGGATGCATGTCTTAATCCATTAGGAATTAGTTTGTCTTTGTCGCTTCAGTTCTTTTGGTCATTGATTGGAAACAAGTCTTAATCCATAAGGAATTGGTTTCCCTTTGTTCTTTAAGTTCTTTTGGCCATTGATTGGATGCATGTCTTAATCCATTAGGAATTAGTTTGTCTTTGTCCTTTAAGTTCTTTTGGCCATTGATCGGAAACAAGTCTTAATCCATATGGAATTGGTTTCCTCCTGTTCTTTAAGTTCTTTTGGCCATTGATTGGATGCATGTCTTAATCCATTAGGAATT
This sequence comes from Pterocarpus macrocarpus, assembly GCA_031439585.1. Lineage (NCBI taxonomy): Eukaryota > Viridiplantae > Streptophyta > Magnoliopsida > Fabales > Fabaceae > Pterocarpus > Pterocarpus macrocarpus. The sequence continues at coordinate 96,004 of JAVHNN010000582.1, forward strand.
AGTTTGTCTTTGTCCTTTAAGTTCTTTTGGCCATTGATTTGAAACAAGTCTTAATCCATAAGGAATTGGTTTCCCTTTGTTCTTTAAGTTCTTTTGGGCATTGATTGGATGCATGTCTTAATCCATTAGGAATTAGTTTCTCTTTGTTCTTTAAGTTCTTTTGGCCATTGATTGGATGCATGTCTTAATCCATTAGGAATTAGTTTGTCTTTGTCCTTTAAGTTCTTTTGGCCATTGATTGGAAACAAGTCTTAATCCATAAGGAATTGGTTTCCCTTTGTTCTTTAAGTTCTTTTGGCCATTGATTGGATGCATGTCTTAATCCATTAGGAATTAGTTTGTCTTTGTCCTTTAAGTTCTTTTGGCCATTGATTGGAAACAAGTCTTAAACCATAAGGAATTGGTTTCCTTTGTTCTTTAAGTTCTTTTGGCCATTGATTGGATGCATGTCTTAATCCATTAGGAATTAGTTTGTCTTTGTCCTTTAAGTTCTTTTCGCCATTGATTGGAAACAAGTCTTAATCCATATGGAATTGGTTTCCTTTTGTTCTTTAAGTTCTTTTGGCCATTGATTGGATGCATGTCTTAATCCATTAGGAATTAGTTTGTCTTTGTCCTTTAAGTTCTTTTGGCCATTGATTGGAAACAAGTCTTAATCCATAAGGAATTGGTTTCCCTTTGTTCTTTAAGTTCTTTTGGCCATTGATTGGATGCATGTCTTAATCCATTAGGAATTAGTTTGTCTTTGTCCTTTAAGTTCTTTTGGCCATTGATTGGAAACAAGTCTTAATCCATAAGGAATTGGTTTCCCTTTGTTCTTTAAGTTCTTTTGGGCATTGATTGGATGCTTGTCTTAATGCATTAGGAATTAGTTTGTCTTTGTCCTTTAAGTTCTTTTGGCCATTGATTGGAAACAAGTCTTAATCCATAAGGAATTGGTTTCCCTTTGTTCTTTAAGTTCTTTTGGCCATTGATTGGATGCATGTCTTAATCCATTAGGAATTAGTTTGTCTTTGTCCTTTAAGTTCTTTTGGCCATTGATTGGAAACAAGTCTTAATCCATAAGGAATTGGTTTCCCTTTGTTCTTTAAGTTCTTTTGGCCATTGATTGGATGCATGTCTTAATCCATTAGGAATTAGTTTGTCTTTGTCCTTTAAGTTCTTTTGGCCATTGATTGGAAACAAGTCTTAATCCATAAGGAATTGGTTCCCTTTCTTCTTTAAGTTCTTTTGGCCATTGATTGGATGCTTGTCTTAATCCATTAGGAATTAGTTTGTCTTTGTCCTTTAAGTTCTTTTGGCCATTGATTGGAAACAAGTCTTAATCCATAAGGAATTGGTTTCCTTTGTTCTTTAAGTTCTTTTGGCCATTGATTGGATGCATGTCTTAATCCATTAGGAATTAGTTTGTCTTTGTCCTTTAAGTTCTTTTGGCCATTGATTGGAAACAAGTCTTAATCCATAAGGAATTGGTTTCCCTTTGTTCTTTAAGTTCTTTTGGCCATTGATTGGATGCATGTCTTAATCCATTAGGAATTAGTTTGTCTTTGTCCTTTAAGTTCTTTTGGCCATTGATTGGAAACAAGTCTTAATCCATAAGGAATTGGTTTCCTTTGTTCTTTAAGTTCTTTTGGCCATTGATTGGATGCATGTCTTAATCCATTAGGAATTAGTTTGTCTTTGTCCTTTAAGTTCTTTTGGCCATTGATTGGAAACAAGTCTTAATCCATAAGGAATTGGTTTCCCTTTGTTCTTTAAGTTCTTTTGGCCATTGATTGGATGCATGTCTTAATCCATTAGGAATTAGTTTGTCTTTGTCCTTTAAGTTCTTTTGGCCATTGATTGGAAACAAGTCTTAATCCATAAGGAATTGGTTTCCCTTTGTTCTTTAAGTTCTTTTGGCCATTGATTGGATGCATGTCTTAATCCATTAGGAATTAGTTTGTCTTTGTCCCTTAAGTTCTTTTGGCCATTGATTGGAAACAAGTCTTAATCCATAAGGAATTGGTTTCCCTTTGTTCTTTAAGTTCTTTTGGCCATTGATTGGATGCATGTCTTAATCCATTAGGAATTAGTTTGTCTTTGTCCTTTAAGTTCTTTTGGCCATTGATTGGAAACAAGTCTTAATCCATAAGGAATTGGTTTCCTTTTGTTCTTTTAGTTCTTTTGGCCATTGATTGGAAACAAGTCTTAATCCATAAGGAATTGGTTTCCCTTTGTTCTTTAAGTTCTTTTGGCCATTGATTGGATGCATGTCTTAATCCATTAGGAATTAGTTTGTCTTTGTCCTTTAAGTTCTTTTGGCCATTGATTGGAAACAAGTCTTAATCCATAAGGAATTGGTTTCCCTTTGTTCTTTAAGTTCTTTTGGCCATTGATTGGATGCATGTCTTAATCCATTAGGAATTAGTTTGTCTTTGTCCTTTAAGTTCTTTTGGCCATTGATTGGAGACAAGTCTTAATCCATAAGGAATTGGTTTCCTTTGTTCTTTAAGTTCTTTTGGCCATTGATTGGAAACAAGTCTTAATCCATTAGGAATTGGTTTCCTTTGTTCTTTAAGTTCTTTTGGCCATTGATTGGATGCATGTCTTAATCCATTAGGAATTAGTTTGTCTTTGTCCTTTAAGTTCTTTTGGCCATTGATTGGAAACAAGTCTTAATCCATAAGGAATTGGTTTCCCTTTGTTCTTTAAGTTCTTTTGGCCATTGATTGGATGCATGTCTTAATCCATTAGGAATTAGTTTGTCTTTGTCCTTTAAGTTCTTTTGGCCATTGATTGGAAACAAGTCTTAATCCATAAGGAATTGGTTTCCCTTTGTTCTTTAAGTTCTTTTGGCCATTGATTGGATGCATGTCTTAATCCATTAGGAATTAGTTTGTCTTTGTCCTTTAAGTTCTTTTGGCCATTGATTGGAAACAAGTCTTAATCCATAAGGAATTGGTTTCCCTTTGTTCTTTAAGTTCTTTTGGCCATTGATTGGATGCATGTCTTAATCCATTAGGAATTGGTTTCCCTTTGTTCTTTAAGTTCTTTTGGCCATTGATTGGAAGCAAGTCTTAATCCATCAGGAATTGGTTTCCCGTTGTTCTTAAAGTTCTTTTGGCCATTGATTGGATGCATGTCTTAATCCATTAGGAATTGGTTTGTCTTTGTCCTTTAAGTTCTTTTGGCCATTGATTGGAAACAAGTCTTAATCCATAAGGAATTGGTTTCCCTTTGTTCTTTAAGTTCTTTTGGCCATTGATTGGATGCATGTCTTAATCCATTAGGAATTAGTTTGTCTTTGTCCTTTAAGTTCTTTTGGCCATTGATTGGAAACAAGTCTTAATCCATAAGGAATTGGTTTCCCTTTGTTCTTTAAGTTCTTTTGGCCATTGATTGGATGCATGTCTTAATCCATTAGGAATTAGTTTGTCTTTATCCTTTAAGTTCTTTTGGCCATTGATTGGAAACAAGTCTTAATCCATAAGGAATTGGTTTCCCTTTGTTCTTTAAGTTCTTTTGGCCATTGATTGGATGCATGTCTTAATCCATTAGGAATTAGTTTGTCTTTGTCCTTTAAGTTCTTTTGGCCATTGATTGGAAACAAGTCTTAATCCATAAGGAATTGGTTTCCCTTTGTTCTTTAAGTTCTTTTGGCCATTGATTGGATGCATGTCTTAATCCATTAGGAATTAGTTTGGCTTTGTCCTTTAAGTTCTTTTGGCCATTGATTGGAAACAAGTCTTAATCCATAAGGAATTGGTTTCCCTTTGTTCTTTAAGTTCTTTTGGCCATTGATTGGAAACAAGTCTTAATCCATAAGGAATTGGTTTCCTTTTGTTCTTTAAGTTCTTTTGGCCATTGATTGGATGCATGTCTTAATCCATTAGGAATTAGTTTGTCTTTGTCCTTTAAGTTCTTTTGGCCATTGATTGGAAACAAGTCTTAATCCATAAGGAATTGGTTTCCCTTTGTTCTTTAAGTTCTTTTGGCCATTGATTGGATGCATGTCTTAATCCATTAGGAATTAGTTTGTCTTTGTCCTTTAAGTTCTTTTGGCCATTGATTGGAAACAAGTCTTAATCCATAAGGAATTGGTTTCCCTTTGTTCTTTAAGTTCTTTTGGCCATTGATTGGATGCATGTCTTAATCCATTAGGAATTAGTTTGTCTTTGTCCTTTAAGTTCTTTTGGCCATTGATTGGAAACAAGTCTTAATCATTAAGGAATTGGTTTCCCTTTGTTCTTTAAGTTCTTTTGGCCATTGATTGGATGCATGTCTTAATCCATTAGGAATTAGTTTGGCTTTGTCCTTTAAGTTCTTTTGGCCATTGATTGGATACATGTTTTAATACATTAGGAATTAGTTTGTCTTTGTCCTTTAAGTTCTTTTGGCCATTGATTGGATGCAAGTCTTAATCCATAAGGAATTGGTTTCCCTTTGTTCTTTAAGTTCTTTTGGCCATTGATTGGATGCATGTCTTAATCCATTAGGAATTAGTTTGTCTTTGTCCTTTAAGTTCTTTTGGCCATTGATTGGAAACAAGTCTTAATCATTAAGGAATTGGTTTCCCTTTGTTCTTTAAGTTCTTTTGGCCATTGATTGGATGCATGTCTTAATCCATTAGGAATTAGTTTGTCTTTGTCCTTTAAGTTCTTTTGGCCATTGATTGGAAACAAGTCTTAATCCATAAGGAATTGGTTTCCCTTTGTTCTTTAAGTTCTTTTGGCCATTGATTGGATGCATGTCTTAATCCATTAGGAATTAGTTTGTCTTTGTCCCTTAAGTTCTTTTGGCCATTGATTGGAAACAAGTCTTAATCCATAAGGAATTGGTTTCCCTTTGTTCTTTAAGTTCTTTTGGCCATTGATTGGATGCTTGTCTTAATGCATTAGGAATTGGTTTCTCTTTGTCCTTTAAGTTCTTTTGGCCATTGATTGGAAGCAAGTCTTAACCCATAAGGAATTGGTTTCTCTTTGTTCTTTAAGTTCTTTTGGCCATTGATTGGAAGCAAGTCTTAATCCATTAAGAATTCGTTTGTCTTTGTCCTTTAAGTTCTTTTGGCCATTGATTAGAAACAAGTCTTAATCCATTAGGAATTGGTTTCCGTTTGTTCTTTAAGTTCTTTTGGCCATTGATTGGATGCATGTCTTAATCCATTAGGAATTAGTTTGGCTTTGTTCTTTAAGTTCTTTTGGCCATTGATTGGATGCATGTCTTAATCCATTAGGAATTAGTTTGTCTTTGTCCTTTAAGTTCTTTTGGCCATTGATTGGAAACAAGTCTTAATCCATAAGGAATTGGTTTCCCTTTGTTCTTTAAGTTCTTTTGGCCATTGATTGGATGCATGTCTTAATCCATTAGGAATTAGTTTGTCTTTGTCCTTTAAGTTCTTTTGGCCATTGATTGGAAACAAGTCTTAATCCATAAGGAATTGGTTTCCCTTTGTTCTTTAAGTTCTTTTGGCCATTGATTGGATGCATGTCTTAATCCATTAGGAATTAGTTTGTCTTTGTCCTTTAAGTTCTTTTGGCCATTGATTGGAAACAAGTCTTAATCCATAAGGAATTGGTTTCCTTTGTTCTTTAAGTTCTTTTGGCCATTGATTGGATGCATGTCTTAATCCATTAGGAATTAGTTTGTCTTTGTCCTTTAAGTTCTTTTGGCCATTGATTGGAAACAAGTCTTAATCCATAAGGAATTGGTTTCCCTTTGTTCTTTAAGTTCTTTTGGCCATTGATTGGATGCATGTCTTAATCCATTAGGAATTAGTTTGTCTTTGTCCTTTAAGTTCTTTTGGCCATTTATTGGAGACAAGTCTTAATCCATAAGGAATTGGTTTCCCTTTGTTCTTTAAGTTCTTTTGGCCATTGATTGGATGCATGTCTTAATCCATTAGGAATTAGTTTGTCTTTGTCCTTTAAGTTCTTTTGGCCATTGATTGGAAACAAGTCTTAATCCATAAGGAATTGGTTTCCCTTTGTTCTTTAAGTTCTTTTGGCCATTGATTGGATGCATGTCTTAATCCATTAGGAATTAGTTTGTCTTTGTCCTTTAAGTTCTTTTGGCCATTGATTGGATGCGAGTCTTAATCCATAAGGAATTGGTTTCCTTCTGTTCTTCAAGTTCTTTTGGCCATTGATTTGAAACAAGTCTTAATCCATTAGGAATTGGTTTCCTTTGTTCTTTAAGTTCTTTTGGCCATTGATTGGAAACAAGTCTTAATCCATTAGGAATTAGTTTCCCTTTGTTCTTTAAGTTCTTTTGGCCATTGATTGGATGCATGTCTTAATCCATTAGGAATTGGTTTCCTTTTGTTCTTTAAGTTCTTTTGGCCATTGATTGGATGCATGTCTTAATCCATTAGGAATTAGTTTGGCTTTGTCCTTTAAGTTCTTTTGGCCATTGATTGGAAACAAGTCTTAATCCATATGGAATTGGTTTCCTTTTGTTCTTTAAGTTCTTTTGGCCATTGATTGGATGCATGTCTTAATCCATTAGGAATTAGTTTGTCTTTGTCCTTTAAGTTCTTTTGGCCATTGATTGGAAACAAGTCTTAATCCATAAGGAATTGGTTTCCTTTGTTCTTTAAGTTCTTTTGGCCATTGATTGGATGCATGTCTTAATCCATTAGGAATTAGTTTGTCTTTGTCCTTTAAGTTCTTTTGGCCATTGATTGGAAACAAGTCTTAATCCATAAGGAATTGGTTTCCCTTTGTTCTTTAAGTTCTTTTGGCCATTGATTGGATGCATGTCTTAATCCATTAGGAATTAGTTTGTCTTTGTCCTTTAAGTTCTTTTGGCCATTGATTGGAAACAAGTCTTAATCCATAAGGAATTGGTTTCCCTTTGTTCTTTAAGTTCTTTTGGCCATTGATTGGATGCATGTCTTAATCCATTAGGAATTCGTTTGTCTTTGTCCTTTAAGTTCTTTTGGCCATTGATTGGAAACAAGTCTTAATCCATAAGGAATTGGTTTCCCTTTGTTCTTTAAGTTCTTTTGGCCATTGATTGGATGCATGTCTTAATCCATTAGGAATTAGTTTGTCTTTGTCCTTTAAGTTCTTTTGGCCATTGATTGGAAACAAGTCTTAATCCATAAGGAATTGGTTTCCTTTGTTCTTTAAGTTCTTTTGGCCATTGATTGGATGCATGTCTTAATCCATTAGGAATTAGTTTGGCTTTGTCCTTTAAGTTCTTTTGGCCATTGATTGCAAACAAGTCTTAATCCATAAGGAATTGGTTTCCCTTTGTTCTTTAAGTTCTTTTGGCCATTGATTGGATGCATGTCTTAATCCATTAGGAATTGGTTTCCCTTTGTTCTTTATGTTCTTTTGGCGATTGATTGGATGCATGTCTTAATCCATTAGGAATTCGTTTGTCTTTGTCCTTTAAGTTCTTTTGGCCATTGATTGGAAAGAAGTCTTAAACCATAAGGAATTGGTTTCCCTTTGTTCTTTAAGTTCTTTTGGCCATTGATTGGATGCATGTCTTAATCCATTAGGAATTAGTTTGTCTTTGTCCTTTAAGTTCTTTTGGCCATTGATTGGAAACAAGTCTTAATCCATAAGGAATTGGTTTCCCTTTGTTCTTTAAGTTCTTTTGGCCATTGATTGGATGCAAGTCTTAATCCATTAGGAATTAGTTTGGCTTTGTCCTTTAAGTTCTTTTGGCCATTGATTGGAAACAAGTCTTAATCCATAAGGAATTGGTTTCCCTTTGTTCTTTAAGTTCTTTTGGCCATTGATTGGATGCATGTCTTAATCCATTAGGAATTAGTTTGTCTTTGTCCTTTAAGTTCTTTTGGCCATTGATCGGAAACAAGTCTTAATCCATAAGGAATTGGTTTCCCTTTGTTCTTTAAGTTCTTTTGGCCATTGATTTGGAAACAAGTCTTAATCCATAAGGAATTGGTTTCCCTTTCTTCTTTAAGTTCTTTTGGGCATTGATTGGATGCTTGTCTTAATCCATTAGGAATTAGTTTGTCTTTGTCCTTTAAGTTCTTTTGGCCATTGATTGGAAACAAGTCTTAATCCATAAGGAATTGGTTTCCCTTTGTTCTTTAAGTTCTTTTGGCCATTGATTGGATGCATGTCTTAATCCATTAGGAATTAGTTTGTCTTTGTCCTTTAAGTTCTTTTTGGCCATTGATTGGAAACAAGTCTTAATCCATAAGGAATTGGTTTCCCTTTGTTCTTTAAGTTCTTTTGGCCATTGATTGGATGCATGTCTTAATCCATTAGGAATTAGTTTGTCTTTGTCCTTTAAGTTCTTTTGGCCATTGATTGGAAACAAGTCTTAATCCATAAGGAATTGGTTTCCCTTTGTTCTTTAAGTTCTTTTGGCCATTGATTGGATGCATGTCTTAATCCATTAGGAATTAGTTTGTCTTTGTCCTTTAAGTTCTTTTGGCCATTGATTGGAAACAAGTCTTAATCCATAAGGAATTGGTTTCCCTTTGTTCTTTAAGTTCTTTTGGCCATTGATTGGATGCATGTCTTAATCCATTAGGAATTAGTTTGTCTTTGTCCTTTAAGTTCTTTTGGCCATTGATTGGAAACAAGTCTTAATCCATAAGGAATTGGTTTCCCTTTGTTCTTTAAGTTCTTTTGGCCATTGATTGGATGCATGTCTTAATCCATTAGGAATTAGTTTGTCTTTGTCCTTTAAGTTCTTTTGGCCATTGATTGGAAACAAGTCTTAATCCATAAGGAATTGGTTTCCCTTTGTTCTTTAAGTTCTTTTGGCCATTGATTGGATGCATGTCTTAATCCATTAGGAATTAGTTTGTCTTTGTCCTTTAAGTTCTTTTGGCCATTGATTGGAAACAAGTCTTAATCCATAAGGAATTGGTTTCCCTTTGTTCTTTAAGTTCTTTTGGCCATTGATTGGATGCATGTCTTAATCCATTAGGAATTAGTTTGGCTTTGTCCTTTAAGTTCTTTTGGCCATTGATTGGAAACAAGTCTTAATCCATAAGGAATTGGTTTCCCTTTGTTCTTTAAGTTCTTTTGGCCATTGATTGGATGCATGTCTTAATCCATTAGGAATTAGTTTCCCTTTGTCCTTTAAGTTCTTTTGGCCATTGATTGGAAACAAGTCTTAATGCATAAGGAATTGGTTTGCCTTTGTTCTTTAAGTGCTTTTGGCCATTGATTGGAAACAAGTCTTAATCCATAAGGAATTGGTTTCCCTTTGTTCTTTAAGTTCTTTTGGCCATTGATTGGATGCATGTCTTAATCCATTAGGAATTAGTTTGTCTTTGTCCTTTAAGTTCTTTTGGCCATTGATTGGAAACAAGTCTTAATCCATAAGGAATTGGTTTCCCTTTGTTCTTTAAGTTCTTTTGGCCATTGATTGGATGCATGTCTTAATCCATTAGGAATTAGTTTGTCTTTGTCCTTTAAGTTCTTTTGGCCATTGATTGGAAACAAGTCTTAATCCATAAGGAATTGGTTTCCCTTTGTTCTTTAAGTTCTTTTGGCCATTGATTGGATGCATGTCTTAATCCATTAGGAATTAGTTTGTCTTTGTCCTTTAAGTTCTTTTGGCCATTGATTTGAAACAAGTCTTAATCCATAAGGAATTGGTTTCCCTTTGTTCTTTAAGTTCTTTTGGCCATTGATTGGATGCATGTCTTAATCCATTAGGAATTAGTTTGTCTTTGTCCTTTAAGTTCTTTTGGCCATTGATTGGAAACAAGTCTTAGTCCATAAGGAATTGGTTTCCTTTGTTCTTAAAGTTCTTTTGGCCATTGATTGGATGCATGTCTTAATCCATTAGGAATTAGTTTGTCTTTGTCCTTTAAGTTCTTTTGGCCATTGATTGGAAACAAGTCTTAATCCATAAGGAATTGGTTTCCCTTTGTTCTTTAAGTTCTTTTGGCCATTGATTGGATGCATGTCTTAATCCATTAGGAATTAGTTTGGCTTTGTCCTTTAAGTTCTTTTGGCCATTGATTGGAAACAAGTCTTAATCCATAAGGAATTGGTTTCTTTGTTCTTTAAGTTCTATTGGCCATTGATTGGATGCATGTCTTAATCCATTAGGAATTGGTTTCCCTTTGTTCTTTAAGTTCTTTTGGCCATTGATTGGATGCATGTCTTAATCCATTAGGAATTAGTTTGTCTTTGTCCTTTAAGTTCTTTTGGCCATTGATTGGAAACAAGTCTTAATCCATAAGGAATTGGTTTGCCTTTGTCCTTTAAGTTCTTTTGGCCATTGATTGGAAACATGTCTTAATCCATTAGGAATTTGTTTGTCTTTATCCTTTAAGTTCTTTTGGCCATTGATTGGAAACAAGTCTTAATCCATAAGGAATTGGTTTCCCATTGTTCTTTAAGTTCTTTTGGCCATTGATTGGATGCATGTCTTAATCCATTAGGAATTAGTTTGTCTTTTTCCTTTAAGTTCTTTTGGCCATTGATTGGAAACAAGTCTTAATCCATAAGGAATTGGTTTCTCTTTGTTCTTTAAGTTCTTTTGGCCATTGATCGGAAACAAGTCTTAATCCTTAAGGAATTGGTTTCCCTTTGTTCTTTAAGTTCTTTTGGCCATTGATTGGATGCATGTCTTAATCCATTAGGAATTAGTTTGTCTTTGTCCTTTAAGTTCTTTTGGCCATTGATTGAAATCAAGTCTTAATCCATAAGGAATTGGTTTCCCTTTGTTCTTTAAGTTCTTTTGGCCATTGATTGGATGCATGTCTTAATCCATTAGGAATTCGTTTGTCTTTGTCCTTTAAGTTCTTTTGGCCATTGATTGGAAACAAGTCTTAATCCATAAGGAATTGGTTTCCCTTTGTTCTTTAAGTTCTTTTGGCCATTGATTGGATGCATGTCTTAATCCATTAGGAATTAGTTTGTCTTTGTCCTTTAAGTTCTTTTGGCCATTGATTGGAAACAAGTCTTAATCCATAAGGAATTGGTTTCCTTCTGTTCTTTAAGTTCTTTTGGCCATTGATTGGATGCATGTCTTAATCCATTAGGAATTAGTTTGGCTTTGTCCTTTAAGTTCTTTTGGCCATTGATTGGAAACAAGTCTTAATCCATAAGGAATTGATTTCCTTTGTTCTTTAAGTTCTTTTGGCCATTGATTGGATGCATGTCTTAATCCATTAGGAATTAGTTTGTCTTTGTCCTTTAAGTTCTTTTGGCCATTGATTGGAAACAAGTCTTAATCCATAAGGAATTGGTTTCCCTTTGTTCTTTAAGTTCTTTTGGCCATTGATTGGATGCATGTCTTAATCCATTAGGAATTAGTTTGTCTTTGTCCTTTAAGTTCTTTTGGCCATTGATTGGAAACAAGTCTTAATCCATAAGGAATTGGTTTCCCTTTGTTCTTTAAGTTCTTTTGGCCATTGATTGGATGCATGTCTTAATCCATTAGGAATTAGTTTGTCTTTGTCCTTTAAGTTCTTTTGGCCATTGACTGGAAACAAGTCTTAATCCATAAGGAATTGGTTTCCTTTTGTTCTTTTAGTTCTTTTGGCCATTGATTGGAAAAAAGTCTTAATCCATAAGGAATTGGTTTCCCTTTGTTCTTAAAGTTCTTTTGGCCATTGATTGGATGCATGTCTTAATCCATTAGGAATTAGTTTGTCTTTGTCCTTTAAGTTCTTTTGGCCATTGATTGGAAACAAGTCTTAATCCATAAGGAATTGGTTTCCTTTTGTTCTTTAAGTTCTTTTGGCCATTGATTGGATGCATGTCTTAATCCATTAGGAATTAGTTTGGCTTTGTCCTTTAAGTTCTTTTGGCCATTGATTGGAAACAAGTCTTAATCCATAAGGAATTGGTTTCCCTTTGTTCTTTAAGTTCTTTTGGCCATTGATTGGATGCATGTCTTAATCCATTAGGAATTAGTTTGTCTTTGTCCTTTAAGTTCTTTTGGCCATTGATTGGAAACAAGTCTTAATCCATAAGGAATTGGTTTCCCTTTGTTCTTTAAGTTCTTTTGGCCATTGATTGGATGCATGTCTTAATCCATTAGGAATTAGTTTGTCTTTGTCCTTTAAGTTCTTTTGGCCATTGATTGGAAACAAGTCTTAATCCATAGCGAATTGGTTTCCTTTGTTCTTTAAGTTCTTTTGGCCATTGATTGGATGCATGTCTTAATCCATTAGGAATTAGTTTGTCTTTGTCCTTTAAGTTCTTTTGGCCATTGATTGGAAACAAGTCTTAATCCATAAGGAATTGGTTTCCCTTTGTTCTTTAAGTTCTTTTGGCCATTGATTGGATGCATGTCTTAATCCATTAGGAATTAGTTTGTCTTTGTCCTTTAAGTTCTTTTGGCCATTGATTGGAAACAAGTCTTAATCCATAAGGAATTGGTTTCCTTTTGTTCTTTAAGTTCTTTTGGCCATTGATTGGATGCATGTCTTAATCCATTAGGAATTAGTTTGTCTTTGTCCTTTAAGTTCTTTTGGCCATTGATTGGAAACAAGTCTTAATCCATAAGGAATTGGTTTCCCTTTGTTCTTTAAGTTCTTTTGGCCATTGATTGGATGCATGTCTTAATCCATTAGGAATTAGTTTGTCTTTGTCCTTTAAGTTCTTTTGGCCATTGATTGGAAACAAGTCTTAATCCATAAGGAATTGGTTTCCCTTTGTTCTTTAAGTTCTTTTGGCCATTGATTGGATGCATGTCTTAATCCATTAGGAATTAGTTTGTCTTTGTCCTTTAAGTTCTTTTGGCCATTGATTGGAAACAAGTCTTAATCCATAAGGAATTGGTTTCCTTTTGTTCTTTAAGTTCTTTTGGCCATTGATTGGATGCATGTCTTAATCCATTAGGAATTAGTTTGTCTTTGTCCTTTAAGTTCTTTTGGCCATTGATTGGAAACAAGTCTTAATCCATAAGGAATTGGTTTCCCTTTGTTCTTTAAGTTCTTTTGGCCATTGATTGGATGCATGTCTTAATCCATTAGGAATTAGTTTGTCTTTGTCCTTTCAGTTCTTTTGGCCATTGATTGGAAACAAGTCTTAATCCATAAGGAATTGGTTTCCTTTTGTTCTTTAAGTTCTTTTGGCCATTGATTGGATGCATGTCTTAATCCATTAGGAATTAGTTTGTCTTTGTCCTTTAAGTTCTTTTGGCCATTGATTGGAAACAAGTCTTAATCCATAAGGAATTGGTTTCCCTTTGTTCTTTAAGTTCTTTTGGCCATTGATTGGATGCATGTCTTAATCCATTAGGAATTAGTTTGTCTTTGTCCTTTAAGTTCTTTTGGCCATTGATTGGAAACAAGTCTTAATCCATAAGGAATTGGTTTCCCTTTGTTCTTTAAGTTCTTTTGGCCATTGATTGGATGCATGTCTTAATCCATTAGGAATTAGTTTGTCTTTGTCCTTTAAGTTCTTTTGGCCATTGATTGGAAACAAGTCTTAATCCATAAGGAATTGGTTTCCCTTTGTTCTTTAAGTTCTTTTGGCCATTGATTGGATGCATGTCTTAATCCATTAGGAATTGGTTTCCCTTTGTCCTTTAAGTTCTTTTGGCCATTGATTGGAAGCAAGTCTTAATCCTTTAGGAATTGGTTTCTCTTTGTTCTTTAAGTTCTTCTGGCCATTGATTGGAAACAAGTCTTAATCCATTAGGAATTGGTTTCCCTTTGTTCTTTAAGTTCTTTTGGCCATTGATTGGATGGATGTTTTAATCCATTAGGAATTAGTTTGTCTTTGTTCTTTAAGTTCTTTTGGCCATTGATTGGAAACAAGTCTTAATCCATAAGGAATTGGTTTCCCTTTGTTCTTTAAGTTCTTTTGGCCATTGATTGGAAACAAGTCTTAATCCATAAGGAATTGGTTTCCCTTTGTTCTTTAAGTTCTTTTGGCCATTGATTGGATGCATGTCTTAATCCATTAGGAATTCGTTTGTCTTTGTCCTTTAAGTTCTTTTGGCCATTGATTGGAAACAAGTCTTAATCCATAAGGAATTGGTTTCCTTTGTTCTTTAAGTTCTTTTGGCCATTGATTGGATGCATGTCTTAATCCATTAGGAATTAGTTTGTCTTTGTCCTTTAAGTTCTTTTGGCCATTGATTGGAAACAAGTCTTAATCCATAAGGAATTGGTTTCCCTTTGTTCTTTAAGTTCTTTTGGCCATTGATTGGATGCATGTCTTAATCCATTAGGAATTAGTTTGTCTTTGTCCTTTAAGTTCTTTTGGCCATTGATTGAAATCAAGTCTTAATCCATAAGGAATTGGTTTCCCTTTGTTCTTTAAGTTCTTTTGGCCATTGATTGGATGCATGTCTTAATCCATTAGGAATTAGTTTGTCTTTGTCCTTTAAGTTCTTTTGGCCATTGATTGGAAACAAGTCTTAATCCATAAGGAATTGGTTTCCCTTTGTTCTTTAAGTTCTTTTGGCCATTGATTGGATGCATGTCTTAATCCATTAGGAATTAGTTTGTCTTTGTCCTTTAAGTTCTTTTGGCCATTGATTGGAAACAAGTCTTAATCCATAAGGAATTGGTTTCCCTTTGTTCTTTAAGTTCTTTTGGCCATTGATTGGATGCATGTCTTAATCCATTAGGAATTAGTTTGGCTTTGTCCTTTAAGTTCTTTTGGCCATTGATTGGAAACAAGTCTTAATCCATAAGGAATTGGTTTCCCTTTGTTCTTTAAGTTCTTTTGGCCATTGATTGGATGCATGTCTTAATCCATTAGGAATTAGTTTGTCTTTGTCCTTTAAGTTCTTTTGGCCATTGATTGGAAACAAGTCTTAATCCATAAGGAATTGGTTTCCCTTTGTTCTTTAAGTTCTTTTGGCCATTGATTGGATGCATGTCTTAATCCATTAGGAATTAGTTTGTCTTTGTCCTTTAAGTTCTTTTGGCCATTGATTGGAAACAAGTCTTAATCCATAAGGAATTGGTTTCTCTTTCTTCTTTAAGTTCTTTTGGCCATTGATTGGATGCATGTCTTAATCCGTTAGGAATTAGTTTGTCTTTGTCCTTTAAGTTCTTTTGGCCATTGATTGGAAACAAGTCTTAATCCATAAGGAATTGGTTTCCCTTTGTTCTTTAAGTTCTTTTGGCCATTGATTGGATGCATGTCTTAATCCATTAGGAATTAGTTTGTCTTTGTCCTTTAAGTTCTTTTGGCCATTGATTGGAAACAAGTCTTAATCCATAAGGAATTGGTTTGCCTTTGTTCTTTAAGTTCTTTTGGCCATTGATTGGAAACAAGTCTTAATCCATAAGGAATTGGTTTCCCTTTGTTCTTTAAGTTCTTTTGGCCATTGATTGGATGCATGTCTTAATCCATTAGGAATTAGTTTGTCTTTGTCCTTTAAGTTCTTTTGGCCATTGATTGGAAACAAGTCTTAATCCATAAGGAATTGGTTTCCCTTTGTTCTTTAAGTTCTTTTGGCCATTGATTGGATGCATGTCTTAATCCATTAGGAATTAGTTTGTCTTTGTCCTTTAAGTTCTTTTGGCCATTGATTGGAAACAAGTCTTAATCCATAAGGAATTGGTTTCCCTTTGTTCTTTAAGTTCTTTTGGCCATTGATTGGATGCATGTCTTAATCCATTAGGAATTAGTTTGTCTTTGTCCTTTAAGTTCTTTTGGCCATTGATTGGAAACAAGTCTTAATCCATAAGGAATTGGTTTCCCTTTGTTCTTTAAGTTCTTTTGGCCATTGATTGGATGCATGTCTTAATCCATTAGGAATTAGTTTGTCTTTGTCCTTTAAGTTCTTTTGGCCATCGATTAGAAACAAGTCTTAATCCATAACGAATTGGTTTCCCTTTGTTCTTTAAGTTCTTTTGGTCATTGATTGGATGCATGTCTTAATCCATTAGGAATTAGTTTGTCTTTGTCCTTTAAGTTCTTTTGGCCATTGATTGGAAACAAGTCTTAATCCATAAGGAATTGGTTTCCTTTGTTCTTTAAGTTCTTTTGGCCATTGATTGGATGCATGTCTTAATCCATTAGGAATTAGTTTGTCTTTGTCCTTTAAGTTCTTTTGGCCATTGATTGGATGCATGTCTTAATCCATTAGGAATTAGTTTGTCTTTGTCCTTTAAGTTCTTTTGGCCATTGATTGGAAATAAGTCTTAATCCATAAGGAATTGGTTTCCCTTTGTTCTTTAAGTTCTTTTGGCCATTGATTGGATGCATGTCTTAATCCATTAGGAATTAGTTTGTCTTTGTCCTTTAAGTTCTTTTGGCCATTGATTGGAAACAAGTCTTAATCCATAAGGAATTGGTTTCCCTTTGTTCTTTAAGTTCTTTTGGCCATTGATTGGATGCATGTCTTAATCCATTAGGAATTAGTTTGTCTTTGTCCTTTAAGTTCTTTTGGCCATTGATTTGAAACAAGTCTTAATCCATAAGGAATTGGTTTCCTTTGTTCTTTAAGTTCTTTTGGCCATTGATTGGATGCATGTCTTAATCCATTAGGAATTAGTTTGTCTTTGTCCTTTAAGTTCTTTTGGCCATTGATTGGAAACAAGTCTTAGTCCATAAGGAATTGGTTTCCTTTGTTCTTTAAGTTCTTTTGGCCATTGATTGGATGCATGTCTTAATCCATTAGGAATTAGTTTGTCTTTGTCCTTTAAGTTCTTTTGGCCATTGATTGGAAACAAGTCTTAATCCATAAGGAATTGGTTTCCCTTTGTTCTTTAAGTTCTTTTGGCCATTGATTGGATGCATGTCTTAATCCATTAGGAATTAGTTTGTCTTTGTCCTTTAAGTTCTTTTGGCCATTGATTGGAAACAAGTCTTAATCCATAAGGAATTGGTTTCCCTTTGTTCTTTAAGTTCTTTTGGCCATTGATTGGATGCATGTCTTAATCCATTAGGAATTAGTTTGGCTTTGTCCTTTAAGTTCTTTTGGCCATTGATTGGAAACAAGTCTTAATCCATAAGGAATTGGTTTCCCTTTGTTCTTTAAGTTCTTTTGGCCATTGATTGGATGCATGTCTTAATCCATTAGGAATTAGTTTGTCTTTGTCCTTTAAGTTCTTTTGGCCATTGATTGGAAACAAGTCTTAATCCATAAGGAATTGGTTTCCCTTTGTTCTTTAAGTTCTTTTGGCCATTGATTGGATGCATGTCTTAATCCATTAGGAATTAGTTTGTCTTTGTCCTTTAAGTTCTTTTGGCCATTGATTGGAAACAAGTCTTAATCCATAAGGAATTGGTTTCCCTTTGTTCTTTAAGTTCTTTTGGCCATTGATTGGATGCATGTCTTAATCCATTAGGAATTAGTTTGTCTTTGTCCTTTAAGTTCTTTTGGCCATTGATTGGAAACAAGTCTTAATCCATAAGGAATTGGTTTCCCTTTGTTCTTTAAGTTCTTTTGGCCATTGATTGGATGCATGTCTTAATCCATTAGGAATTAGTTTGTCTTTGTCCTTTAAGTTCTTTTGGCCATTGATTGGAAACAAGTCTTAATCCATAAGGAATTGGTTTCCCTTTGTTCTTTAAGTTCTTTTGGCCATTGATTGGATGCATGTCTTAATCCATTAGGAATTAGTTTGTCTTTGTCCTTTAAGTTCTTTTGGCCATTGATTGGAAACAAGTCTTAATCCATAAGGAATTGGTTTCCCTTTGTTCTTTAAGTTCTTTTGGCCATTGATTGGATGCATGTCTTAATCCATTAGGAATTAGTTTGTCTTTGTCCTTTAAGTTCTTTTGGCCATTGATTGGAAACAAGTCTTAATCCATAAGGAATTGGTTTCCCTTTGTTCTTTAAGTTCTTTTGGCCATTGATTGGATGCATGTCTTAATCCATTAGGAATTAGTTTGTCTTTGTCCTTTAAGTTCTTTTGGCCATTGATTGGAAACAAGTCTTAATCCATAAGGAATTGGTTTCCCTTTGTTCTTTAAGTTCTTTTGGCCATTGATTGGATGCATGTCTTAATCCATTAGGAATTAGTTTGTCTTTGTCCTTTAAGTTATTTTGGCCATTGATTGGAAATAAGTCATAATCCATTAGGAATTCTTTTGGCTTTGTTCTTTAAGTTCTTTTGGCCATTGATTGGAAACAAGTCTTAATCCATAAGGAATTGGTTTCCTTTTGTTCTTTAAGTTCTTTTGGCCATTGATTGGATGCATGTCTTAATCCATTAGGAATTAGTTTGTCTTTGTCCTTTAAGTTCTTTTGGCCATTGATTGGAAACAAGTCTTAGTCCATAAGGAATTGGTTTCCTTTGTTCTTCAAGTTCTTTTGGCCATTGATTGGATGCATGTCTTAATCCATTAGGAATTAGTTTGTCTTTGTCCTTTCAGTTCTTTTGGCCATTGATTGGAAACAAGTCTTAATCCATAAGGAATTGGTTTCCCTTTGTTCTTTAAGTTCTTTTGGCCATTGATTGGATGCATGTCTTAATCCATTAGGAATTAGTTTGTCTTTGTCCTTTAAGTTCTTTTGGCCATTGATTGGAAACAAGTCTTAATCCATAAGGAATTGGTTTCCCTTTGTTCTTTAAGTTCTTTTGGCCATTGATTGGATGCATGTCTTAATCCATTAGGAATTAGTTTGTCTTTGTCCTTTAAGTTCTTTTGGCCATTGATTGGAAACAAGTCTTAATCCATAAGGAATTGGTTTCCCTTTGTTCTTTAAGTTCTTTTGGCCATTGATTGGATGCATGTCTTAATCCATTAGGAATTAGTTTGTCTTTGTCCTTTAAGTTCTTTTGGCCATTGATTGGAAACAAGTCTTAATCCATAAGGAATTGGTTTCCCTTTGTTCTTTAAGTTCTTTTGGCCATTGATTGGATGCATGTCTTAATCCATTAGGAATTAGTTTGTCTTTGTCCTTTAAGTTCTTTTGGCCATTGATTGGAAACAAGTCTTAATCCATAAGGAATTGGTTTCCTTTGTTCTTTAAGTTCTTTTGGCCATTGATTGGATGCATGTCTTAATCCATTAGGAATTAGTTTGTCTTTGTCCTTTAAGTTCTTTTGGCCATTGATTGGAAACAAGTCTTAATCCATAAGGAATTGGTTTCCCTTTGTTCTTTAAGTTCTTTTGGCCATTGATTGGATGCATGTCTTAATCCATTAGGAATTAGTTTGTCTTTGTCCTTTAAGTTCTTTTGGCCATTGTTTGGAAAGAAGTCTTAATCCATAAGGAATTGCTTTCCCTTTGTTCTTTAAGTTCTTTTGGCCATTGATTGGATGCATGTCTTAATCCATTAGGAATTAGTTTGTCTTTGTCCTTTAAGTTCTTTTGGCCATTGATTTGAAACAAGTCTTAATCCATAAGGAATTGGTTTCCCTTTGTTCTTTAAGTTCTTTTGGCCATTGATTGGATGCATGTCTTAATCCATTAGGAATTAGTTTGTCTTTGTCCTTTAAGTTCTTTTGGCCATTGATTGGAAACAAGTCTTAATCCATAAGGAATTGGTTTCCTTTGTTCTTTAAGTTCTTTTGGCCATTGATTGGATGCATGTCTTAATCCATTAGGAATTAGTTTGTCTTTGTCCTTTAAGTTCTTTTGGCCATTGATTGGAAACAAGTCTTAATCCATAAGGAATTGGTTTCCTTTGTTCTTTAAGTTCTTTTGGCCATTGATTGGATGCATGTCTTAATCCATTAGGAATTAGTTTGTCTTTGTCCTTTAAGTTCTTTTGGCCATTGATTGGAAACAAGTCTTAATCCATAAGGAATTGGTTTCCTTTGTTCTTTAAGTTCTTTTGGCCATTGATTGGATGCATGTCTTAATCCATTAGGAATTAGTTTGTCTTTGTCCTTTAAGTTCTTTTGGCCATTGATTGGAAACAAGTCTTAATCCATTAAGGAATTGGTTTCCTTTGTTCTTTAAGTTCTTTTGGCCATTGATTGGAAACAAGTCTTAATCCATTAGGAATTG
Organism: Pterocarpus macrocarpus; assembly: GCA_031439585.1. Classification (NCBI taxonomy): domain Eukaryota; kingdom Viridiplantae; phylum Streptophyta; class Magnoliopsida; order Fabales; family Fabaceae; genus Pterocarpus; species Pterocarpus macrocarpus. Next base: position 115,815 of record JAVHNN010000582.1, read on the forward strand.
GTTTCCCTTTGTTCTTTAAGTTCTTTTGGCCATTGATTGGATGCATGTCTTAATCCATTAGGAATTAGTTTGTCTTTGTCCTTTAAGTTCTTTTGGCCATTGATTGGAAACAAGTCTTAATCCATAAGGAATTGGTTTCCCTTTTGTTCTTTAAGTTCTTTTGGCCATTGATTGGATGCATGTCTTAATCCATTAGGAATTAGTTTGTCTTTGTCCTTTAAGTTCTTTTGGCCATTGATTGGAAACAAGTCTTAATCCATAAGGAATTGGTTTCCCTTTGTTCTTTAAGTTCTTTTGGCCATTGATTGGATGCATGTCTTAATCCATTAGGAATTAGTTTGTCTTTGTCCTTTAAGTTCTTTTGGCCATTGATTGGAAACAAGTCTTAATCCATAAGGAATTGGTTTCCCTTTGTTCTTTAAGTTCTTTTGGCCATTGATTGGATGCATGTCTTAATCCATTAGGAATTAGTTTGTCTTTGTCCTTTAAGTTCTTTTGGCCATTGATTGGAAACAAGTCTTAATCCATAAGGAATTGGTTTCCTTTGTTCTTTAAGTTCTTTTGGCCATTGATTGGATGCATGTCTTAATCCATTAGGAATTAGTTTGTCTTTGTCCTTTAAGTTCTTTTGGCCATTGATTGGAAACAAGTCTTAATCCATAAGGAATTGGTTTCCCTTTGTTCTTTAAGTTCTTTTGGCCATTGATTGGATGCATGTCTTAATCCATTAGGAATTAGTTTGTCTTTGTCCTTTAAGTTCTTTTGGCCATTGATTGGAAACAAGTCTTAATCCATAAGGAATTGGTTTCCCTTTGTTCTTTAAGTTCTTTTGGCCATTGATTGGATGCATGTCTTAATCCATTAGGAATTAGTTTGTCTTTGTCCTTTAAGTTCTTTTGGCCATTGATTGGAAACAAGTCTTAATCCATAAGGAATTGGTTTCCCTTTGTTCTTTAAGTTCTTTTGGCCATTGATTGGATGCATGTCTTAATCCATTAGGAATTAGTTTGTCTTTGTCCTTTAAGTTCTTTTGGCCATTGATTGGAAACAAGTCTTAATCCATAAGGAATTGGTTTCCCTTTGTTCTTTAAGTTCTTTTGGCCATTGATTGGATGCATGTCTTAATCCATTAGGAATTAGTTTGTCTTTGTCCTTTAAGTTCTTTTGGCCATTGATTGGAAACAAGTCTTAATCCATAAGGAATTGGTTTCCCTTTGTTCTTTAAGTTCTTTTGGCCATTGATTGGATGCATGTCTTAATCCATTAGGAATTAGTTTGTCTTTGTCCTTTAAGTTCTTTTGGCCATTGATTGGAAACAAGTCTTAATCCATAAGGAATTGGTTTCCCTTTGTTCTTTAAGTTCTTTTGGCCATTGATTGGATGCATGTCTTAATCCATTAGGAATTAGTTTGTCTTTGTCCTTTAAGTTCTTTTGGCCATTGATTGGAAACAAGTCTTAATCCATAAGGAATTGGTTTCCCTTTGTTCTTTAAGTTCTTTTGGCCATTGATTGGATGCATGTCTTAATCCATTAGGAATTAGTTTGTCTTTGTCCTTTAAGTTCTTTTGGCCATTGATTGGAAACAAGTCTTAATCCATAAGGAATTGGTTTCCCTTTGTTCTTTAAGTTCTTTTGGGCATTGATTGGATGCATGTCTTAATCCATTAGGAATTAGTTTGGCTTTGTCCTTTAAGTTCTTTTGGCCATTGATTGGAAACAAGTCTTAATCCATAAGGAATTGGTTTCCCTTTCTTCTTTAAGTTCTTTTGGCCATTGATTGGATGCATGTCTTAATCCATTAGGAATTAGTTTGTCTTTGTCCTTTAAGTTCTTTTGGCCATTGATTGGAAACAAGTCTTAATCCATAAGGAATTGGTTTCAGCTTGTTCTTTAAGTTCTTTTGGGCATTGATTAGATGCATGTCTTAATCCATTAGGAATTAGTTTGGCTTTGTCCTTTCAGTTCTTTTGGCCATTGATCGGAAACAAGTCTTAATCCATAAGGAATTGGTTTCCCTTTGTTCTTTAAGTTCTTTTGGCCATTGATTGGATGCATGTCTTAATCGATTCGGAATTAGTTTGTCTTTGTCCCTTAAGTTCTTTTGGCCATTGATTGGAAACAAGTCTTAATCCATAAGGAATTGGTTTCCCTTTGTTCTTTAAGTTCTTTTGGCCATTGATTGGAAACAAGTCTTAATCCATAAGGAATTGGTTTCCCTTTGTTCTTTAAGTTCTTTTGGCCATTGATTGGATGCATGTCTTAATCCATTAGGAATTAGTTTGGCTTTGTCCTTTAAGTTCTTTTGGCCATTGATTGGAAACAAGTCTTAATCCATAAGGAATTGGTTTCCTTTGTTCTTAAAGTTCTTTTGGCCATTGATTGGATGCATGTCTTAATCCATTAGGAATTAGTTTCTCTTTGTTCTTTAAGTTCTTTTGGCCATTGATTGGATGCATGTCTTAATCCATTAGGAATTAGTTTGTCTTTGTCCTTTAAGTTCTTTTGGCCATTGATTGGAAACAAGTCTTAATCCATAAGGAATTGGTTTCCCTTTGTTCTTTAAGTTCTTTTGGCCATTGATTGGATGCATGTCTTAATCCATTAGGAATTAGTTTGTCTTTGTCCTTTAAGTTCTTTTGGCCATTGATTGGAAACAAGTCTTAGTCCATAAGGAATTGGTTTCCTTTGTTCTTAAAGTTCTTTTGGCCATTGATTGGATGCATGTCTTAATCCATTAGGAATTAGTTTGTCTTTGTCCTTTAAGTTCTTTTGGCCATTGATTGGAAACAAGTCTTAATCCATAAGGAATTGGTTTCCCTTTGTTCTTTAAGTTCTTTTGGCCATTGATTGGATGCATGTCTTAATCCATTAGGAATTAGTTTAGCTTTGTCCTTTAAGTTCTTTGGGCCATTGATTGGAGACAAGTCTTAATCCATAAGGAATTGGTTTCCCTTTGTTCTTTAAGTTCTTTTGGCCATTGATTGGAAACAAGTCTTAGTCCATAAGGAATTGGTTTCCTTTGTACTTAAAGTTCTTTTGGCCATTGATTGGATGCATGTCTTAATCCATTAGGAATTAGTTTGTCTTTATCCTTTAAGTTCTTTTGGCCACTGATTTGAAACAAGTCTTAATCCATAAGGAATTGGTTTCCCTTTGTTCTTTAAGTTCTTTTGGGCATTGATTAGATGCATGTCTTAATCCATTAGGAATTAGTTTGGCTTTGTCCTTTAAGTTCTTTTGGCCATTGATCGGAAACAAGTCTTAATCCATAAGGAATTGGTTTCCCTTTGTTCTTTAAGTTCTTTTGGCCATTGATTGGATGCATGTCTTAATCCATTAGGAATTAGTTTGTCTTTGTCCTTTAAGTTCTTTTGGCCATTGATTGGAAACAAGTCTTAATCCATAAGGAATTGGTTTCCCTTTGTTCTTTAAGTTCTTTTGGCCATTGATTGGAAACAAGTCTTAATCCATTAGGAATTGGTTTCCCTTTGTTCTTTAAGTTCTATTGGCCATTGATTGGATGCATGTCTTAATCCATAAGGAATTGGTTTCCCTTTGTTCTTTAAGTGCTTTTGGCCATTGATTGGAAACAAGTCTTAATCCATAAGGAATTGGTTTCCTCTTGTTCTTTAAGTTCTTTTGGCCATTGATTGGATGCATGTCTTAATCCATTAGGAATTAGTTTGGCTTTGTTCTTTAAGTTCTTTTGGCCATTGATTGGAAACAAGTCTTAATCCATAAGGAATTGGTTTCCTTTGTTCTTTAAGTTCTTTTGGCCATTGATTGGAAACAAGTCTTAATCCATTAGGAATTGGTTTCCTTTGTTCTTTAAGTTCTTTTGGCCATTGATTGGATGCATGTCTTAATCCATTAGGAATTAGTTTGTCTTTGTCCTTTAAGTTCTTTTGGCCATTGATTGGAAACAAGTCTTAATCCATAAGGAATTGGTTTCCCTTTGTTCTTTAAGTTCTTTTGGCCATTGATTGGATGCATGTCTTAATCCATTAGGAATTAGTTTGTCTTTGTCCTTTAAGTTCTTTTGGCCATTGATTGGAACCAAGTCTTAATCCATAAGGAATTGGTTTCTCTTTGTTCTTTAAGTTCTTTTGGCCATTGATTGGAAACAAGTCTTAATCCATAAGGAATTGGTTTCCCTTTGTTCTTTAAGTTCTTTTGGCCATTGATTGGATGCATGTCTTAATCCATTAGGAATTAGTTTGTCTTTGTCCTTTAAGTTCTTTTGGCCATTGATTGGAAACAAGTCTTAATCCATAAGGAATTGGTTTCCCTTTGTTCTTTAAGTTCTTTTGGCCATTGATTGGATGCTTGTCTTAATGCATTAGGAATTAGTTTGTCTTTGTCCTTTAAGTTCTTTTGGCCATTGATTTGAAACAAGTCTTAATCCATAAGGAATTGGTTTCCCTTTGTTCTTAAAGTTCTTTTGGCCATTGATTGGATGCATGTCTTAATCCATTAGGAATTAGTTTGTCTTTGTCCTTTAAGTTCTTTTGGCCATTGATTGAAAACAAGTCTTAATCCATAAGGAATTGGTTTCCCTTTGTTCTTTAAGTTCTTTTGGCCATTGATTGGAAACAAGTCTTAATCCATTAGGAATTGGTTTCCCTTTGTTCTTTAAGTTCTTTTGGCCATTGATTGGATGCATGTCTTAATCCATTAGGAATTAGTTTGTCTTTGTCCTTTAAGTTCTTTTGGCCATTGATTGGAAACAAGTCTTAATCCATAAGGAATTGGTTTCCCTTTGTTCTTTAAGTTCTTTTGGCCATTGATTGGATGCATGTCTTAATCCATTAGGAATTAGTTTGGCTTTGTCCTTTAAGTTCTTTTGGCCATTGATTGGAAACAAGTCTTCATACCCCTTTGTTCTTTAAGTTCTTTTGGGCATTGATTGGATGCATGTCTTAATCCATTAGGAATTAGTTTGTCTTTGTCCTTTAAGTTCTTTTGGCCATTGATTGGAAACAAGTCTTAATCCATATGGAATTGGTTTCCTTTTGTTCTTTAAGTTCTTTTGGCCATTGATTGGATGCATGTCTTAATCCATTAGGAATTAGTTTGTCTTTGTCCTTTAAGTTCTTTTGGCCATTGATTGGAAACAAGTCTTAATCCATAAGGAATTGGTTTCCCTTTGTTCTTTAAGTTCTTTTGGCCATTGATTGGATGCTTGTCTTAATGCATTAGGAATTAGTTTGTCTTTGTCCTTTAAGTTCTTTTGGCCATTGATTTGAAACAAGTCTTAATCCATAAGGAATTGGTTTTCCTTTGTTCTTTATGTTCTTTTGGCCATTGATTGGATGCATGTCTTAATCCATTAGGAATTAGTTTGTCTTTGTCCTTTAAGTTCTTTTGGCCATTGATTGAAATCAAGTCTTAATCCATAAGGAATTGGTTTCCCTTTGTTCTTTAAGTGCTTTTGGCCATTGATTGGATGCAAGTCTTAATCCATAAGGAATTGGTTTCCCTTTGTTCTTTAAGTTCTTTTGGCCATTGATTGGATGCATGTCTTAATCCATTAGGAATTAGTTTGTCTTTGTCCCTTAAGTTCTTTTGGCCATTGATTGGAAACAAGTCTTAATCCATAAGGAATTGGTTTCCCTTTGTTCTTTAAGTTCTTTTGGCCATTGATTGGATGCTTGTCTTAATCCATTAGGAATTAGTTTGTCTTTGTCCTTTAAGTTCTTTTGGCCATTGATTGGAAACAAGTCTTAATCCATAAGGAATTGGTTTCCCTTTGTTCTTTAAGTTCTTTTGGCCATTGATTGGATGCATGTCTTAATCCATTAGGAATTAGTTTGTCTTTGTCCTTTAAGTTCTTTTGGCCATTGATTGGAAACAAGTCTTAATCCATAAGGAATTGGTTTCCTTTGTTCTTTAAGTTCTTTTGGCCATTGATTGGATGCATGTCTTAATCCATTAGGAATTAGTTTGGCTTTGTCCTTTAAGTTCTTTTGGCCATTGATTTGAAACAAGTCTTAATCCATAAGGAATTGGTTTCCCTTTGTTCTTTAAGTTCTTTTGGCCATTGATTGGATGCATGTCTTAATCCATTAGGAATTAGTTTGTCTTTGTCCTTTAAGTTCTTTTGGCCATTGATTGGAAACAAGTCTTAATCCATAAGGAATTGGTTTCCCTTTGTTCTTAAGTTCTTTTGGCCATTGATTGGATGCATGTCTTAATCCATTAGGAATTAGTTTGTCTTTGTCCTTTAAGTTCTTTTGGCCATTGATTGGAAACAAGTCTTAATCCATAAGGAATTGGTTTCCCTTTGTTCTTTAAGTTCTTTTGGCCATTGATTGGATGCATGTCTTAATCCATTAGGAATTGGTTTCCCTTTGTTCTTTAAGTTCTTTTGGCCATTGATTGGATGCATGTCTTAATCCATTAGGAATTAGTTTGTCTTTGTTCTTTAAGTTCTTTTGGCCATTGATTGGAAACAAGTCTTAATCCATAAGGAATTGGTTTCCCTTTGTTCTTTAAGTTCTTTTGGCCATTGATTGGATGCATGTCTTAATCCATTAGGAATTAGTTTGTCTTTGTCCTTTAAGTTCTTTTGGCCATTGATTGGAAACAAGTCTTAATCCATAAGGAATTGGTTTCCCTTTGTTCTTTAAGTTCTTTTGGCCATTGATTGGATGCATGTCTTAATCCATTAGGAATTAGTTTGTCTTTGTCCTTTAAGTTCTTTTGGCCATTGATTGGATACAAGTCTTAATGCATAAGGAATTGGTTTCCTTTTGTTCTTTAAGTTCTTTTGGCCATTGATTGGATGCATGTCTTAATCCATTAGGAATTAGTTTGTCTTTGTCCTTTAAGTTCTTTTGGCCATTGTTTGGAAACAAGTCTTAATCCATAAGGAATTGGTTTCCCTTTGTTCTTTAAGTTCTTTTGGCCATTGATTGGATGCATGTCTTAATCCATTAGGAATTAGTTTGTCTTTGTCCTTTAAGTTCTTTTGGCCATTGATTGGAAACAAGTCTTAATCCATAAGGAATTGGTTTCCCTTTGTTCTTTAAGTTATTTTGGGCATTGATTGGATGCATGTCTTAATCCATTAGGAATTAGTTTGTCTTTGTCCTTTAAGTTCTTTTGGCCATTGATTGGAAACAAGTCTTAATCCATAAGCAATTGGTTCCTCTTTGTTCTTTAAGTTCTTTTGGCCATTGATTGGAAACAAGTCTTAATCCATAAGGAGTTGGGTTCCCTTTGTTCTTTAAGTTCTTTTGGCCATTGATTGGATGCATGTCTTAATCCATTAGGAATTAGTTTGTCTTTGTCCTTTAAGTTCTTTTGGCCATTGATTGGAAACAAGTCTTAATCCATAAGGAATTGGTTTCCCTTTGTTCTTTAAGTTCTTTTGGCCATTGATTGGATGCATGTCTTAATCCATTAGGAATTAGTTTGTCTTTGTCCTTTAAGTTCTTTTGGCCATTGATTGGAAACAAGTCTTAGTCCATAAGGAATTGGTTTCCTTTGTTCTTTAAGTTCTTTTGGCCATTGATTGGATGCATGTCTTAATCCATTAGGAATTAGTTTGGCTTTGTCCTTTAAGTTCTTTTGGCCATTGATTGGAAACAAGTCTTAATCCATAAGGAATTGGTTTCCTTGTGTTCTTTAAGTTCTTTTGGCCATTGATTGGAAACAAGTCTTAATCCATAAGGAATTGGTTTCCCTTTGTTCTTTAAGTTCTTTTGGCCATTGATTGGATGCATGTCTTAATCCATTAGGAATTAGTTTGTCTTTGTCCTTTAAGTTCTTTTGGCCATTGATTGGAAACAAGTCTTAATCCATAAGGAATTGGTTTCCCTTTGTTCTTTAAGTTCTTTTGGCCATTGATTGGATGCTTGTCTTAATGCATTAGGAATTAGTTTGTCTTTATCCTTTAAGTTCTTTTGGCCACTGATTTGAAACAAGTCTTAATCCATAAGGAATTGGTTTCCTTTTGTTCTTTAAGTTCTTTTGGCCATTGATTGGATGCATGTCTTAATCCATTAGGAATTAGTTTGTCTTTGTCCTTTAAGTTCTTTTGGCCATTGATTTGAAACAAGTCTTAATCCATAAGGAATTGGTTTCCCTTTGTTCTTTAAGTTCTTTTGGCCATTGATTGGATGCATGTCTTAATCCATTAGGAATTAGTTTGTCTTTGTCCTTTAAGTTCTTTTGGCCATTGATTGGAAACAAGTCTTAATCCATAAGGAATTGGTTTCCTTGTGTTCTTCAAGTTCTTTTGGCCATTGATTGGATGCATGTCTCAATCCATTAGGAATTAGTTTGTCTTTGTCCTTTAAGTTCTTTTGGCCATTGATTGGAAACAAGTCTTAATCCATAAGGAATTGGTTTCCCTTTGTTCTTTAAGTTCTTTTGGCCATTGATTGGATGCATGTCTTAATCCATTAGGAATTAGTTTGTCTTTGTCCTTTAAGTTCTTTTGGCCATTGATTGGAAACAAGTCTTAATCCATAAGGAATTGGTTTCCCTTTGTTCTTTAAGTTCTTTTGGCCATTGATTGGATGCATGTCTTAATCCATTAGGAATTAGTTTGTCTTTGTCCTTTAAGTTCTTTTGGCCATTGATTGGAAACAAGTCTTAATCCATAAGGAATTGGTTTCCCTTTGTTCTTTAAGTTCTTTTGGCCATTGATTGGATGCTTGTCTTAATGCATTAGGAATTAGTTTGTCTTTATCCTTTAAGTTCTTTTGGCCATTGATTGGATGCATGTCTTAATCCATTAGGAATTGGTTTCCTTTTGTTCTTTAAGTTCTTTTGGCCATTGATTGGAAACAAGTCTTAATCCATAAGGAATTGGTTTCTCTTTGTTCTTTAAGTTCTTTTGGCCATTGATTGGATGCATGTCTTAATCCATTAGGAATTAGTTTGTCTTTGTCCTTTAAGTTCTTTTGGCCATTGATTGGAAACAAGTCTTAATCCATAAGGAATTGGTTTCCCCTTGTTCTTTAAGTTCTTTTGGCCATTGATTGGATGCATGTCTTAATCCATTAGGAATTAGTTTGTCTTTGTCCTTTAAGTTCTTTTGGCCATTGATTGGAAACAAGTCTTAATCCATAAGGAATTGGTTTCCCTTTGTTCTTAAAGTTCTTTTGGCCATTGATTGGATGCATGTCTTAATCCATTAGGAATTAGTTTGTCTTTGTCCTTTAGTTCTTTTGGCCATTGATTGGAAACAAGTCTTAATCCATAAGGAATTGGTTTCCCTTTGTTCTTTAAGTTCTTTTGGCCATTGATTGGATGCATGTCTTAATCCATTAGGAATTAGTTTGTCTTTGTCCTTTAAGTTCTTTTGGCCATTGATTTGAAACAAGTCTTAATCCATAAGGAATTGGTTTCCCTTTGTTCTTTAAGTTCTTTTGGCCATTGATTGGATGCATGTCTTAATCCATTAGGAATTAGTTTGTCTTTGTCCTTTAAGTTCTTTTCGCCATTGATTGGAAACAAGTCTTAATCCATAAGGAATTGGTTTCCTTTTGTTCTTTAAGTTCTTTTGGCCATTGATTGGATGCTTGTCTTAATGCATTAGGAATTAGTTTGTCTTTGTCCTTTAAGTTCTTTTGGCCATTGATTTGAAACAAGTCTTAATCCATAAGGAATTGGTTTCCCTTTGTTCTTTAAGTTCTTTTGGCCATTGATTGGATGCATGTCTTAATCCATTAGGAATTAGTTTGTCTTTGTCCTTTAAGTTCTTTTGGCCATTGATTGGAGACAAGTCTTCATCCATAAGGAATTGGTTTCCTTTGTTCTTTAAGTTCTTTTGGCCATTGATTGGATGCATGTCTTAATCCATTAGGAATTAGTTTGTCTTTGTCCTTTAAGTTCTTTTGGCCATTGATTGGAAACAAGTCTTAATCCATAAGGAATTGGTTTCCCTTTGTTCTTTAAGTTCTTTTGGCCATTGATTGGATGCATGTCTTAATCCATTAGGAATTAGTTTGTCTTTGTCCTTTAAGTTCTTTTGGCCATTGATTTGAAACAAGTCTTAATCCATAAGGAATTGGTTTCCTGTTGTTCTTTAAGTTCTTTTGGCCATTGATTGGATGCATGTCTTAATCCATTAGGAATTAGTTTGTCTTTGTCCTTTAAGTTCTTTTGGCCATTGATTGGAAACAAGTCTTAATCCATAAGGAATTGGTTTCCTTTGTTCTTTAAGTTCTTTGGCCATTGATTGGATGCATGTCTTAATCAATTAGGAATTAGTTTGTCTTTGTCCTTTAAGTTCTTTTGGCCATTGATTGGAAACAAGTCTTAATCCATAAGGAATTGGTTTCCCTTTGTTCTTTAAGTTCTTTTGGCCATTGATTGGATGCATGTCTTAATCCATTAGGAATTAGTTTGTCTTTGTCCTTTAAGTTCTTTTGGCCATTGATTTGAAACAAGTCTTAATCCATAAGGAATTGGTTTCCCTTTGTTCTTTAAGTTCTTTTGGCCATTGATTGGATGCATGTCTTAATCCATTAGAAATTAGTTTGTCTTTGTCCTTTAAGTTCTTTTGGCCATTGATTGAAACAAGTCTTAATCCATAAGGAATTGGTTTCCCTTTGTTCTTTAAGTTCTTTTGGCCATTGATTGGATGCATGTCTTAATCCATTAGGAATTAGTTTGTCTTTGTCCTTTAAGTTCTTTTGGCCATTGATTGGAAACAAGTCTTAATCCATAAGGAATTGGTTCCCTTTGTTCTTTAAGTTCTTTTGGGCATTGATTGGATGCTTGTCTTAATGCATTAGGAATTAGTTTGTCTTTGTCCTTTAAGTTCTTTTGGCCATTGATTTGAAACAAGTCTTAATCCATAAGGAATTGGTTTCCCTTTTGTTCGTTAAGTTCTTTTGGCCATTGATTGGATGCATGTCTTAATCCATTAGGAATTAGTTTGTCTTTGTCCTTTAAGTTCTTTTGGCCATTGATTGGAAAGAAGTCTTAATCCATAAGGAATTGGTTTCCCTTTGTTCTTTAAGTTCTTTTGGCCATTGATTGGATGCATGTCTTAATCCATTAGGAATTAGTTTGTCTTTGTCCTTTAAGTTCTTTTGGCCATTGATTGGAAACAAGTCTTAATCCATAAGGAATTGGTTTCCCTTTGTTCTTTAAGTTCTTTTGGCCATTGATTGGATGCATGTCTTAATCCATTAGGAATTAGTTTGTCTTTGTCCTTTAAGTTCTTTTGGCCATTGATTGGAAACAAGTCTTAATCCATAAGGAATTGGTTTCCCTTTGTTCTTTAAGTTCTTTTGGCCATTGATTGGATGCTTGTCTTAATGCATTAGGAATTAGTTTGTCTTTATCCTTTAAGTTCTTTTGGCCACTGATTTGAAACAAGTCTTAATCCATAAGGAATTGGTTTCCCTTTGTTCTTTAAGTTCTTTTGGCCATTGATTGGATGCATGTCTTAATCCATTAGGAATTAGTTTGTCTTTGTCCTTTAAGTTCTTTTGGCCATTGATTGGATGCATGTCTTAATCCATTAGGAATTAGTTTGTCTTTGTCCTTTAAGTTCTTTTGGCCATTGATTGGCAACAAGTCTTAATCCTTTAGGAATTGGTTTCCCTTTGTTCTTTAAGTTCTTTTGGCCATTGATTGGAAACAAGTCTTAATCCATAAGGAATTGGTTTCCCTTTGTTCTTTAAGTTCTTTTGGCCATTGATTGGATGCATGTCTTAATCCATTAGGAATTAGTTTGTCTTTGTCCTTTAAGTTCTTTTGGCCATTGATTGGAAACAAGTCTTAATCCATAAGGAATTGGTTTCCCTTTGTTCTTTAAGTTCTTTTGGCCATTGATTGGATGCATGTCTTAATCCATTAGGAATTAGTTTGTCTTTGTCCTTTAAGTTCTTTTGGCCATTGATTGGAAACAAGTCTTAATCCATAAGGAATTGGTTTCCCTTTTGTTCTTTATGTTCTTTTGGCCATTGATTGGATGCATGTCTTAATCCATTAGGAATTAGTTTGTCTTTGTCCTTTAAGTTCTTTTGGCCATTGATTGGATGCAAGTCTTAATCCATTAGGAATTCGTTTGTCTTTGTTCTTTAAGTTCTTTTGGCCATTGATTGGAAACAAGTCTTAATCCATAAGGAATTGGTTTCCCTTTGTTCTTTAAGTTCTTTTGGCCATTGATTGGATGCATGTCTTAATGCATTAGGAATTAGTTTGTCTTTGTCCTTTAAGTTCTTTTGGCCATTGATTGGAAACAAGTCTTAATCCATAAGGAATTGGTTTGCCTTTTGTTCTTTAAGTTCTTTTGGCCATTGATTGGATGCATGTCTTAATCCATTAGGAATTAGTTTGTCTTTGTCCTTTAAGTTCTTTTGGCCATTGATTGGAAACAAGTCTTAATCCATAAGGAATTGTTTCCCTTTGTTCTTTAAGTTCTTTTGGCCATTGATTGGAAACAAGTCTTAATCCATAAGGAATTGGTTTCCTTTTGTTCTTTAAGTTCTTTTGGCCATTGATTGGATGCATGTCTTAATCCATTAGGAATTAGTTTGTCTTTTTCCTTTAAGTTCTTTTGGCCATTGATTGGAAACAAGTCTTAATCCATAAGGAATTGGTTTCCCTTTGTTCTTTAAGTTCTTTTGGCCATTGATTGGATGCATGTCTTAATCCATTAGGAATTAGTTTGGCTTTGTCCTTTAAGTTCTTTTGGCCATTGATTTGAAACAAGTCTTAATCCATAAGGAATTGGTTTCCCTTTGTTCTTTAAGTTCTTTTGGCCATTGATTGGAAACAAGTCTTAATCCATAAGGAATTGGTTTATCTTTGTTCTTTAAGTTCTTTTGGCCATTGATTGGATGCATGTCTTAATCCATTAGGAATTAGTTTGTCTTTGTCCTTTAAGTTCTTTTGGCCATTGATTGGAAACAAGTCTTAATCCATAAGGAATTGGTTTCCCTTTGTTCTTTAAGTTCTTTTGGCCATTGATTGGATGCATGTCTTAATCCATTAGGAATTAGTTTGTCTTTGTCCTTTAAGTTCTTTTGGCCATTGATTGGAAACAAGTCTTAATCCATAAGGAATTGGTTTCCCTTTGTTCTTTAAGTTCTTTTGGCCATTGATTGGATGCATGTCTTAATCGATTAGGAATTAGTTTGGCATTGTCCTTTAAGTTCTTTTGGCCATTGATTGGAAACAAGTCTTAATCCATAAGGAATTGGTTTCCCTTTGTTCTTTAAGTTCTTTTGGCCATTGATTGGATGCTTGTCTTAATGGATTAGGAATTAGTTTGTCTTTATCCTTTAAGTTCTTTTGGCCACTGATTTGAAACAAGTCCTAATCCATAAGGAATTGGTTTCCATTTGTTCTTAAAGTTCTTTTGGCCTTTGATTGGATGCATGTCTTAATCCATTAGGAATTAGTTTGTCTTTGCCCTTTAAGTTCTTTTGGCCATTGATTGGAAACAAGTCTTAATCCATAAGGAATTGGTGATGAAAGGAACCCCGTGGATATAAAGATCCAGAAACCCCAGGCACATACTTTGATAGAAAACAAGATATAGAATAAAGACCCTCCCTACTAAACCCCCAAGAAACCTGTCCTTGGAAACGTAGATAACAGGGAAAAGATAGAACAGAAATTGATTGAATATCACAAGGAACTTACCTTAGGATGAATTCTCTCAATTTCTTGATGCAATAAGCAAAGCAAATCGCTCACCTCACTTGCACACAAAGGAACTGTTTTCTTGAAAGAAAACAAAACAGAATTTCAATTAATCAAAAACTGCTAAACAATGTGTTCCTTGAGGTATTTATAACCTCTTACACTAGGTTAGACACTTAAACTAAGTCCAAGCCCAATAAGAAGTGTTCTGAAACTAAATAATATGAATTGGGTTGGATAAAACATAAAACATAAAACATGGGCCAAATAAAATAACTAAAAGTTTAGATGTCCTAAATACATAAACTAACTAAACAAGGCCAAAATAGGATAATGGCCCAATATGGCCAAAATAAGCTTCTAAGCCCAATTCGTAGCAAATAACAAGATCTTGGGCTGTCCATTAGTATGAGTTGGCATCTTGGGCTCCTTGGCCCATTCTTGATACATCTCTTCCACAATTGCTTTAGCCAAGTTCCCAAAGTCTTCTCTTAACCTCTTTGCTCTTGCTCGTGTGATTGGTCCTACTGGTATGGTAAAATCTCCATCTTGCCCCTTATGCTAGAATGTCCAATTTGTCCTCCGGAGCACGTATCAATTGGTTTCCCTTTGTTCTTTAAGTTCTTTTGGCCATTGATTGGATGCATGTCTTAATCGATTAGGAATTAGTTTGTCTTTGTCCCTTAAGTTCTTTTGGCCATTGATTGGAAACAAGTCTTAATCCATAAGGAATTGGTTTCCCTTTGTTCTTTAAGTTCTTTTGGCCATTGATTGGATGCATGTCTTAATCCATTAGGAATTAGTTTGTCTTTGTCCTTTAAGTTCTTTTGGCCATTGATTGGAAACAAGTCTTAATCCATAAGGAATTGGTTTCCCTTTGTTCTTTAAGTTCTTTTGGCCATTGATTGGATGCATGTCTTAATCCATTAGGAATTAGTTTGTCTTTGTCCTTTAAGTTCTTTTGGCCATTGATTGGAAACAAGTCTTAATCCATAAGGAATTGGTTTCCCTTTGTTCTTTAAGTTCTTTTGGCCATTGATTGGATGCATGTCTTAATCCATTAGGAATTAGTTTGTCTTTGTCCTTTAAGTTCTTTTGGCCATTGATTGGAAACAAGTCTTAATCCATAAGGAATTGGTTTCCTTTGTTCTTTAAGTTCTTTTGGCCATTGATTGGATGCATGTCTTAATCCATTAGGAATTAGTTTGTCTTTGTCCTTTAAGTTCTTTTGGCCATTGATTGGAAACAAGTCTTAATCCATAAGGAATTGGTTTCCTTTTGTTCTTTAAGTTCTTTTGGCCATTGATTGGATGCTTGTCTTAATCCATTAGGAATTAGTTTGTCTTTGTCCTTTAAGTTCTTTTGGCCATTGATTGGAAACAAGTCTTAATCCATAAGGAATTGGTTTCCTTTGTTCTTTAAGTTCTTTTGGCCATTGATTGGATGCATGTCTTAATCCATTAGGAATTAGTTTGTCTTTGTCCTTTAAGTTCTTTTGGCCATTGATTGGAAACAAGTCTTAATCCATAAGGAATTGGTTTCCCTTTGTTCTTTAAGTTCTTTTGGCCATTGATTGGATGCATGTCTTAATCCATTAGGAATTAGTTTGTCTTTGTCCTTTAAGTTCTTTTGGCCATTGATTGGAAACAAGTCTTAATCCATAAGGAATTTTCTTTAAGTTCTTTTGGCCATTGATTGGATGCATGTCTTAATCCATTAGGAATTAGTTTGTCTTTGTCCTTTAAGTTCTTTTGGCCATTGATTGGAAACAAGTCTTAATCCATAAGGAATTGGTTTCCCTTTGTTCTTTAAGTTCTTTTGGCCATTGATTGGATGCTTGTCTTAATCCATTAGGAATTAGTTTGTCTTTGTCCTTTAAGTTCTTTTGGCCATTGATTGGAAACAAGTCTTAATCCATAAGGAATTGGTTTCCCTTTGTTCTTTAAGTTCTTTTGGCCATTGATTGGAAACAAGTCTTAATCCATAAGGAATTGGTTTCCCTTTGTTCTTTAAGTTCTTTTGGCCATTGATTGGATGCATGTCTTAATCCATTAGGAATTAGTTTGTCTTTGTCCTTTAAGTTCTTTTGGCCATTGATTGGAAACAAGTCTTAATCCATAAGGAATTGGTTTCCTTTTGTTCTTTAAGTTCTTTTGGCCATTGATTGGATGCTTGTCTTAATCCATTAGGAATTAGTTTGTCTTTGTCCTTTAAGTTCTTTTGGCCATTGATTTGAAACAAGTCTTAATCCATAAGGAATTGGTTTCCCTTTGTTCTTTAAGTTCTTTTGGCCATTGATTGGATGCATGTCTTAATCCATTAGGAATTAGTTTGTCTTTGTCCTTTAAGTTCTTTTGGCCATTGATTGGAAACAAGTCTTAATCCATAAGGAATTGGTTTCCCTTTGTTCTTTAAGTTCTTTTGGCCATTGATTGGAAACAAGTCTTAATCCATAAGGAATTGGTTTCCCTTTGTTCTTTAAGTTCTTTTGGCCATTGATTGGATGCATGTCTTAATCCATTAGGAATTAGTTTGTCTTTGTCCTTTAAGTTCTTTTGGCCATTGATTGGAAACAAGTCTTAATCCATAAGGAATTGGTTTCCCTTTGTTCTTTAAGTTCTTTTGGCCATTGATTGGATGCTTGTCTTAATGCATTAGGAATTAGTTTGTCTTTATCCTTTAAGTTCTTTTGGCCACTGATTTGAAACAAGTCTTAATCCATAAGGAATTGGTTTCCCTTTGTTCTTTAAGTTCTTTTGGCCATTGATTGGATGCATGTCTTAATCCATTAGGAATTAGTTTGTCTTTGTCCTTTAAGTTCTTTTGGCCATTGATTGGAAACAAGTCTTAATCCATAAGGAATTGGTTTCCCTTTGTTCTTTAAGTTCTTTTGGCCATTGATTGGATGCATGTCTTAATCCATTAGGAATTAGTTTGTCTTTGTCCTTTAAGTTCTTTTGGCCATTGATTGGAAACAAGTCTTAATCCATAAGGAATTGGTTTCCCTTTGTTCTTTAAGTTCTTTTGGCCATTGATTGGATGCTTGTCTTAATCCATTAGGAATTAGTTTGTCTTTGTCCTTTAAGTTCTTTTGGCCATTGATTTGAAACAAGTCTTAATCCATAAGGAATTGGTTTCCCTTTGTTCTTTAAGTTCTTTTGGCCATTGATTGGATGCATGTCTTAATCCATTAGGAATTAGTTTGTCTTTGTCCTTTAAGTTCTTTTGGCCATTGATTGGAAACAAGTCTTAATCCATAAGGAATTGGTTTCCCTTTGTTCTTTAAGTTCTTTTGGCCATTGATTGGATGCATGTCTTAATCCATTAGGAATTAGTTTGTCTTTGTCCTTTAAGTTCTTTTGGCCATTGATTGGAAACAAGTCTTAATCCATAAGGAATTGGTTTCCCTTTGTTCTTTAAGTTCTTTTGGCCATTGATTGGATGCATGTCTTAATCCATTAGGAATTAGTTTGTCTTTGTCCTTTAAGTTCTTTTGGCCATTGATTGGAAACAAGTCTTAATCCATAAGGAATTGGTTTCCCTTTGTTCTTTAAGTTCTTTTGGCCATTGATTGGATGCATGTCTTAATCCATTAGGAATTAGTTTGTCTTTGTCCTTTAAGTTCTTTTGGCCATTGATTGGAAACAAGTCTTAATCCATAAGGAATTGGTTTCCCTTTGTTCTTTAAGTTCTTTTGGCCATTGATTGGATGCATGTCTTAATCCATTAGGAATTAGTTTGTCTTTGTCCTTTAAGTTCTTTTGGCCATTGATTGGAAACAAGTCTTAATCCATAAGGAATTGGTTTCCCTTTGTTCTTTAAGTTCTTTTGGCCATTGATTGGAAACAAGTCTTAATCCATAAGGAATTGGTTTCCTTGTGTTCTTCAAGTTCTTTTGGCCATTGATTGGATGCATGTCTTAATCCATTAGGAATTAGTTTGTCTTTGTCCTTTAAGTTCTTTTGGCCATTGATTGGAAACAAGTCTTAATCCATAAGGAATTGGTTTCCTTTGTTCTTTAAGTTCTTTTGGCCATTGATTGGATGCTTGTCTTAATGCATTAGGAATTAGTTTGTCTTTGTCCTTTAAGTTCTTTTGGCCATTGATTTGAAACAAGTCTTAATCCATAAGGAATTGGTTTCCCTTTGTTCTTTAAGTTCTTTTGGCCATTGATTGGATGCATGTCTTAATCCATTAGGAATTAGTTTGTCTTTGTCCTTTAAGTTCTTTTGGCCATTGATTGGAAACAAGTCTTAATCCATAAGGAATTGGTTTCCCTTTGTTCTTTAAGTTCTTTTGGCCATTGATTGGATGCTTGTCTTAATGCATTAGGAATTAGTTTGTCTTTGTCCTTTAAGTTCTTTTGGCCATTGATTGGAAACAAGTCTTAATCCATAAGGAATTGGTTTCCCTTTGTTCTTTAAGTTCTTTTGGCCATTGATTGGATGCATGTCTTAATCCATTAGGAATTAGTTTGTCTTTGTCCTTTAAGTTCTTTTGGCCATTGATTGGAAACAAGTCTTAATCCATAAGGAATTGGTTTCCCTTTGTTCTTTAAGTTCTTTTGGCCATTGATTGGATGCATGTCTTAATCCATTAGGAATTAGTTTGTCTTTGTCCTTTAAGTTCTTTTGGCCATTGATTGGAAACAAGTCTTAATCCATAAGGAATTGGTTTCCCTTTGTTCTTTAAGTTCTTTTGGCCATTGATTGGATGCATGTCTTAATCCATTAGGAATTAGTTTGTCTTTGTCCTTTAAGTTCTTTTGGCCATTGATTGGAAACAAGTCTTAATCCATAAGGAATTGGTTTCCCTTTGTTCTTTAAGTTCTTTTGGCCATTGATTGGATGCATGTCTTAATCCATTAGGAATTAGTTTGTCTTTGTCCTTAAAGTTCTTTTGGCCATTGATTGGATGCAAGTCTTAATCCATAAGGAATTGGTTTCCCTTTGTTCTTTAAGTTCTTTTGGCCATTGATTGGAAACAAGTCTTAATCCATAAGGAATTGGTTTCCCTTTGTTCTTTAAGTTCTTTTGGCCATTGATTGGATGCATGTCTTAATCCATTAGGAATTAGTTTGTCTTTGTCCTTTAAGTTCTTTTGGCCATTGATTGGAAACAAGTCTTAATCCATAAGGAATTGGTTTCCCTTTGTTCTTTAAGTTCTTTTGGCCATTGATTGGATGCTTGTCTTAATGCATTAGGAATTAGTTTGTCTTTGTCCTTTAAGTTCTTTTGGCCATTGATTTGAAACAAGTCTTAATCCATAAGGAATTGGTTTCCCTTTGTTCTTTAAGTTCTTTTGGCCATTGATTGGATGCATGTCTTAATCCATTAGGAATTAGTTTGGCTTTGTCCTTTAAGTTCTTTTGGCCATTGATCGGAAACAAGTCTTAATCCATAAGGAATTGGTTTCCCTTTGTTCTTTAAGTTCTTTTGGCCATTGATTGGAAACAAGTCTTAATCCATAAGGAATTGGTTTCCCTTTGTTCTTTAAGTTCTTTTGGCCATTGATTGGATGCATGTCTTAATCCATTAGGAATTAGTTTGTCTTTGTCCTTTAAGTTCTTTTGGCCATTGATTGGAAACAAGTCTTAATCCATAGGAATTGGTTCCCTTTCTTCTTTAAGTTCTTTTGGCCATTGATTGGATGCTTGTCTTAATGCATTAGGAATTAGTTTGTCTTTATCCTTTAAGTTCTTTTGGCCACTGATTTGAAACAAGTCTTAATCCATAAGGAATTGGTTTCCCTTTGTTCTTTAAGTTCTTTTGGCCATTGATTGGATGCATGTCTTAATCCATTAGGAATTAGTTTGGCTTTGTCCTTTAAGTTCTTTTGGCCATTGATTGCAAACAAGTCTTAATCCATAAGGAATTGGTTCCCTTTGTTCTTTAAGTTCTTTTGGGCATTGATTGGATGCTTGTCTTAATGCATTAGGAATTAGTTTGTCTTTGTCCTTTAAGTTCTTTTGGCCATTGATTTGAAACAAGTCTTAATCCATAAGGAATTGGTTTCCCTTTGTTCTTTAAGTTCTTTTGGCCATTGATTGGATGCATG
This sequence comes from Pterocarpus macrocarpus, assembly GCA_031439585.1. Lineage (NCBI taxonomy): Eukaryota > Viridiplantae > Streptophyta > Magnoliopsida > Fabales > Fabaceae > Pterocarpus > Pterocarpus macrocarpus. The sequence goes on from JAVHNN010000582.1 coordinate 135,490, forward strand.
TCTTAATCCATTAGGAATTAGTTTGTCTTTGTCCTTTAAGTTCTTTTGGCCATTGATTGGAAACAAGTCTTAATCCATAAGGAATTGGTTTCCCTTTGTTCTTTAAGTTCTTTTGGCCATTGATTGGATGCTTGTCTTAATGCATTAGGAATTAGTTTGTCTTTGTCCTTTAAGTTCTTTTGGCCATTGATTGGAAACAAGTCTTAATCCATAAGGAATTGGTTTCCCTTTGTTCTTTAAGTTCTTTTGGCCATTGATTGGATGCATGTCTTAATCCATTAGGAATTAGTTTGTCTTTGTCCTTTAAGTTCTTTTGGCCATTGATTGGAAACAAGTCTTAATCCATAAGGAATTGGTTTCCCTTTGTTCTTTAAGTTCTTTTGGCCATTGATTGGATGCATGTCTTAATCCATTAGGAATTAGTTTGTCTTTGTTCTTTAAGTGCTTTTGGCCATTGATTGGAAACAAGTCTTAATCCATAAGGAATTGGTGATGAAAGGAACCCCGTGGATATAAAGATCCAGAAACCCCAGGCACATACTTTGATAGAAAACAAGATATAGAATAAAGACTCTCCTACTAAACCCCAAGAAACCTTTGTCCTTTAAACGTAGATAACAGGGAAAGATAGAACAGAAATTGATTGAATATCACAAGGAACTTACCTTAGGATGTTCTCTCAATTTCTTGATGCATAAGCAAAGCAAATCGCTCACCTCACTTGCACACAAAGGAACTATTTTCTTGAAAGAAAACAATTTCATTTAATCAAAAACTGCTAAACAATGTGTTCCTTGAGGTATTTATAACCTCTTACACTAGGTTAGACACTTAAACTAAGTCCAAGCCCAATAAGAAGTGTTCAAACTAAATAATATGAATTGGGTTGATAAAACATAAAACATAAAACATGGGCCAAATAAAATAACTAAAAGTTTAGATGTCCTAAATACATAAACTAACTAAACAAGGCCAAAATAGGATAATGGCCCAATATGGCCAAAATAAGTTCTAAGCCCATTAGCAAATAATAACAAGATCTTGTCTGTCCATTAGTATGAGTTGGCATCTTGGGCTCCTTGGCCCATTCTTGATACATCTCTTCCACAATTGCCTTAGCCAAGTTCCCAAAGTCTTCTCTTAAGTTCTTTGCTCATTGCTCGTGTGATTGTCCTACTGGTATGGTAAAATCTCCATCTTGTTCTTATGCTAGAATGTCCAATTTGTCTTGAGCACGTATCAATTGGTTTCCCTTTGTTCTTTAAGTTCTTTTGGCCATTGATTGGATGCATGTCTTAATCCATTAGGAATTAGTTTGTCTTTGTCCTTTAAGTTCTTTTGGCCATTGATTGGAAACAAGTCTTAATCCATAAGGAATTGGTTTCCCTTTGTTCTTTAAGTTCTTTTGGCCATTGATTGGATGCTTGTCTTAATGCATTAGGAATTAGTTTGTCTTTGTCCTTTAAGTTCTTTTGGCCATTGATTTGAAACAAGTCTTAATCCATAAGGAATTGGTTTCCTTTGTTCTTTAAGTTCTTTTGGCCATTGATTGGATGCATGTCTTAATCCATTAGGAATTAGTTTGTCTTTGTCCTTTAAGTTCTTTTGGCCATTGATTGGAAACAAGTCTTAATCCATAAGGAATTGGTTTCCCTTTGTTCTTTAAGTTCTTTTGGCCATTGATTGGATGCTTGTCTTAATGCATTAGGAATTAGTTTGTCTTTGTCCTTTAAGTTCTTTTGGCCATTGATTTGAAACAAGTCTTAATCCATAAGGAATTGGTTTCCCGTTGTTCTTTAAGTTCTTTTGGCCATTGATTGGATGCATGTCTTAATCCATTAGGAATTAGTTTGTCTTTGTCCTTTAAGTTCTTTTGGCCATTGATTGGAAACAAGTCTTAATCCATAAGGAATTGGTTTCCCTTTGTTCTTTAAGTTCTTTTGGCCATTGATTGGATGCATGTCTTAATCCATTAGGAATTAGTTTGTCTTTGTCCTTTAAGTTCTTTTGGCCATTGATTGGAAACAAGTCTTAATCCATAAGGAATTGGTTTCCCTTTGTTCTTTAAGTTCTTTTGGCCATTGATTGGATGCATGTCTTAATCCATTAGGAATTAGTTTGTCTTTGTCCTTTAAGTTCTTTTGGCCATTGATTGGAAACAAGTCTTAATCCATAAGGAATTGGTTTCCCTTTGTTCTTTAAGTTCTTTTGGCCATTGATTGGATGCATGTCTTAATCCATTAGGAATTAGTTTGTCTTTGTCCTTTAAGTTCTTTTGGCCATTGATTGGAAACAAGTCTTAATCCATAAGGAATTGGTTTCCCTTTGTTCTTTAAGTTCTTTTGGCCATTGATTGGATGCAAGTCTTAATCCATAAGGAATTGGTTTCCCTTTGTTCTTTAAGTTCTTTTGGCCATTGATTGGATGCATGTCTTAATCCATTAGGAATTAGTTTGTCTTTGTCCTTTAAGTTCTTTTGGCCATTGATTGGAAACAAGTCTTAATCCATAAGGAATTGGTTTCCTTTTGTTCTTTAAGTTCTTTTGGCCATTGATTGGATGCTTGTCTTAATGCATTAGGAATTAGTTTGTCTTTGTCCTTTAAGTTCTTTTGGCCATTGATTTGAAACAAGTCTTAATCCATAAGGAATTGGTTTCCCTTTGTTCTTTAAGTTCTTTTGGCCATTGATTGGATGCATGTCTTAATCCATTAGGAATTAGTTTGGCTTTGTCCTTTAAGTTCTTTTGGCCATTGATCGGAAACAAGTCTTAATCCATAAGGAATTGGTTTCCCTTTGTTCTTTAAGTTCTTTTGGCCATTGATTGGAAACAAGTCTTAATCCATAAGGAATTGGTTTCCTTTGTTCTTTAAGTTCTTTTGGCCATTGATTGGATGCATGTCTTAATCCATTAGGAATTAGTTTGTCTTTGTCCTTTAAGTTCTTTTGGCCATTGATTGGAAACAAGTCTTAATCCATAAGGAATTGGTTTCCCTTTGTTCTTTAAGTTCTTTTGGCCATTGATTGGATGCTTGTCTTAATGCATTAGGAATTAGTTTGTCTTTATCCTTTAAGTTCTTTTGGCCACTGATTTGAAACAAGTCTTAATCCATAAGGAATTGGTTTCCCTTTGTTCTTTAAGTTCTTTTGGGCATTGATTGGATGCATGTCTTAATCCATTAGGAATTAGTTTGGCTTTGTCCTTTAAGTTCTTTTGGCCATTGATTGGAAACAAGTCTTAATCCATAAGGAATTGGTTTCCCTTTGTTCTTTAAGTTCTTTTGGCCATTGATTGGATGCATGTCTTAATCCATTAGGAATTAGTTTGTCTTTGTCCTTTAAGTTCTTTTGGCCATTGATCGGAAACAAGTCTTAATCCATAAGGAATTGGTTTCCCTTTGTTCTTTAAGTTCTATTGGCCATTGATTGGATGCATGTCTTAATCCATAAGGAATTGGTTTCCCTTTGTTCTTTAAGTGCTTTTGGCCATTGATTGGATGCATGTCTTAATCCATTAGGAATTAGTTTGTCTTTGTCCTTTAAGTTCTTTTGGCCATTGATTGGAAACAAGTCTTAATCCATAAGGAATTGGTTTCCCTTTGTTCTTTAAGTTCTTTTGGCCATTGATTGGATGCTTGTCTTAATGCATTAGGAATTAGTTTGTCTTTATCCTTTAAGTTCTTTTGGCCACTGATTTGAAACAAGTCTTAATCCATAAGGAATTGGTTTCCCTTTGTTCTTTAAGTTCTTTTGGCCATTGATTGGATGCATGTCTTAATCCATTAGGAATTAGTTTGTCTTTGTCCTTTAAGTTCTTTTGGCCATTGATTGGAAACAAGTCTTAATCCATAAGGAATTGGTTTCCCTTTGTTCTTTAAGTTCTTTTGGCCATTGATTGGATGCATGTCTTAATCCATTAGGAATTAGTTTGTCTTTGTCCTTTAAGTTCTTTTGGCCATTGATTGGAAACAAGTCTTAATCCATAAGGAATTGGTTTCCCTTTGTTCTTTAAGTTCTTTTGGCCATTGATTGGATGCATGTCTTAATCCATTAGGAATTAGTTTGTCTTTGTCCTTTAAGTTCTTTTGGCCATTGATTGGAAACAAGTCTTAATCCATAAGGAATTGGTTTCCCTTTGTTCTTTAAGTTCTTTTGGCCATTGATAGGATGCAAGTCTTAATCCATTAGGAATTCGTTTGTCTATATCCTTTAAGTTCTTTTGGCCATTGATTGGATGCTTGTCTTAATGCATTAGGAATTAGTTTGTCTTTGTCCTTAAAGTTCTTTTGGCCATTGATTGGATGCAAGTCTTAATCCATAAGGAATTGGTTTCCTTTGTTCTTTAAGTTCTTTTGGCCATTGATTGGATGCATGTCTTAATCCATTAGGAATTAGTTTGGCTTTGTCCTTTAAGTTCTTTTGGCCATTGATTGGATGCATGTCTTAATCCATTAGGAATTGGTTTCTCTTTGTTCTTTAAGTTCTTTTGGCCATTGATTGGAAACAAGTCTTAATCCATAAGGAATTGGTTTCCCTTTGTTCTTTAAGTTCTTTTGGCCATTGATTGGATGCATGTCTTAATCCATTAGGAATTAGTTTGTCTTTGTCCTTTAAGTTCTTTTGGCCATTGATTGGAAACAAGTCTTAATCCATAAGGAATTGGTTTCCCTTTGTTCTTTAAGTTCTTTTGGCCATTGATTGGATGCTTGTCTTAATGCATTAGGAATTAGTTTGTCTTTGTCCTTTAAGTTCTTTTGGCCATTGATTTGAAACAAGTCTTAATCCATAAGGAATTGGTTTCCCTTTGTTCTTTAAGTTCTTTTGGCCATTGATTGGATGCATGTCTTAATCCATTAGGAATTAGTTTGGCTTTGTCCTTTAAGTTCTTTTGGCCATTGATCGGAAACAAGTCTTAATCCATAAGGAATTGGTTTCCCTTTGTTCTTTAAGTTCTTTTGGCCATTGATTGGAAACAAGTCTTAATCCATAAGGAATTGGTTTCCTTGTGTTCTTCAAGTTCTTTTGGCCATTGATTGGATGCATGTCTCAATCCATTAGGAATTAGTTTGTCTTTGTCCTTTAAGTTCTTTTGGCCATTGATTGGAAACAAGTCTTAATCCATAAGGAATTGGTTTCCCTTTGTTCTTTAAGTTCTTTTGGCCATTGATTGGATGCTTGTCTTAATGCATTAGGAATTAGTTTGTCTTTGTCCTTTAAGTTCTTTTGGCCATTGATTGGAAACAAGTCTTAATCCATAAGGAATTGGTTTCCCTTTGTTCTTTAAGTTCTTTTGGCCATTGATTGGATGCATGTCTTAATCCATTAGGAATTAGTTTGTCTTTGTCCTTTAAGTTCTTTTGGCCATTGATTGGAAACAAGTCTTAATCCATAAGGAATTGGTTTCCTTTTGTTCTTTAAGTTCTTTTGGCCATTGATTGGATGCATGTCTTAATCCATTAGGAATTAGTTTGTCTTTGTCCTTTAAGTTCTTTTGGCCATTGATTGGAAACAAGTCTTAATCCATAAGGAATTGGTTTCCCTTTGTTCTTTAAGTTCTTTTGGCCATTGATTGGATGCATGTCTTAATCCATTAGGAATTAGTTTGTCTTTGTCCTTTAAGTTCTTTTGGCCATTGATTGGAAACAAGTCTTAATCCATAAGGAATTGGTTTCCCTTTGTTCTTTAAGTTCTTTTGGCCATTGATTGGAAACAAGTCTTAATCCATAAGGAATTGGTTTCCCTTTGTTCTTTAAGTTCTTTTGGCCATTGATTGGATGCATGTCTTAATCCATTAGGAATTAGTTTGTCTTTGTCCTTTAAGTTCTTTTGGCCATTGATTGGAAACAAGTCTTAATCCATAAGGAATTGGGTTCCTTTGTTCTTTAAGTTCTTTTGGCCATTGATTGGATGCTTGTCTTAATCCATTAGGAATTAGTTTGTCTTTGTCCTTTAAGTTCTTTTGGCCATTGATTGGAAACAAGTCTTAATCCATAAGGAATTGGTTTCCCTTTGTTCTTTAAGTTCTTTTGGCCATTGATTGGATGCATGTCTTAATCCATTAGGAATTAGTTTGCCTTTGTCCTTTAAGTTCTTTTGGCCATTGATTGGATGCATGTCTTAATCCATTAGGAATTAGTTTGTCTTTGTCCTTTAAGTTCTTTTGGCCATTGATTGGAAACAAGTCTTAATCCATAAGGAATTGGTTTCCTTTGTTCTTTAAGTTCTTTTGGCCATTGATTGGATGCATGTCTTAATCCATTAGGAATTAGTTTGTCTTTGTCCTTTAAGTTCTTTTGGCCATTGATTGGAAACAAGTCTTAATCCATAAGGAATTGGTTTCCTTTTGTTCTTTAAGTTCTTTTGGCCATTGATTGGATGCATGTCTTAATCCATTAGGAATTAGTTTGTCTTTGTCCTTTAAGTTCTTTTGGCCATTGATTGGAAACAAGTCTTAATCCATAAGGAATTGGTTTCCCTTTGTTCTTTAAGTTCTTTTGGCCATTGATTGGAAACAAGTCTTAATCCATAAGGAATTGGTTTCTTTGTTCTTTAAGTTCTTTTGGCCATTGATTGGATGCATGTCTTAATCCATTAGGAATTAGTTTGTCTTTGTCCTTTAAGTTCTTTTGGCCATTGATTGGAAACAAGTCTTAATCCATAAGGAATTGGTTTCCTTTGTTCTTAAAGTTCTTTTGGCCATTGATTGGATGCATGTCTTAATCCATTAGGAATTAGTTTGTCTTTGTCCTTTAAGTTCTTTTGGCCATTGATTGGATGCATGTCTTAATCCATTAGGAATTAGTTTGTCTTTGTCCTTTAAGTTCTTTTGGCCATTGATTGGAAACAAGTCTTAATCCATAAGGAATTGGTTTCCCTTTGTTCTTTAAGTTCTTTTGGCCATTGATTGGATGCATGTCTTAATCCATTAGGAATTAGTTTGTCTTTGTCCTTTAAGTTCTTTTGGCCATTGATTGGAAACAAGTCTTAATCCATAAGGAATTGGTTTCCCTTTGTTCTTTAAGTTCTTTTGGCCATTGATTGGATGCATGTCTTAATCCATTAGGAATTAGTTTGTCTTTGTCCTTTAAGTTCTTTTGGCCATTGATTGGAAACAAGTCTTAATCCATAAGGAATTGGTTTCCTTTGTTCTTTAAGTTCTTTTGGCCATTGATTGGATGCATGTCTTAATCCATTAGGAATTAGTTTGTCTTTGTCCTTTAAGTTCTTTTGGCCATTGATTGGAAACAAGTCTTAATCCATAAGGAATTGGTTTCCCTTTGTTCTTTAAGTTCTTTTGGCCATTGATTGGATGCTTGTCTTAATGCATTAGGAATTAGTTTGTCTTTGTCCTTTAAGTTCTTTTGGCCATTGATTTGAAACAAGTCTTAATCCATAAGGAATTGGTTTCCCTTTGTTCTTTAAGTTCTTTTGGCCATTGATTGGATGCATGTCTTAATCCATTAGGAATTAGTTTGTCTTTGTCCTTTAAGTTCTTTTGGCCATTGATTGGAAACAAGTCTTAATCCATAAGGAATTGGTTTCCCTTTGTTCTTTAAGTTCTTTTGGCCATTGATTGGATGCATGTCTTAATCCATTAGGAATTAGTTTGTCTTTGTCCTTTAAGTTCTTTTGGCCATTGATTGGAAACAAGTCTTAATCCATAAGGAATTGGTTTCCCTTTGTTCTTTAAGTTCTTTTGGCCATTGATTGGATGCATGTCTTAATCCATTAGGAATTAGTTTGTCTTTGTCCTTTAAGTTCTTTTGGCCATTGATTGCAAACAAGTCTTAATCCATAAGGAATTGGTTTGAAAGGAACCTTTGTTCTTTAAGTTCTTTTGGCACATTGATTTGATAGAAAACAAGATATAGGAATAAAGTTCTCCCTACTAAACCCCCAAGTCCTTAATCCATAAGGAAAAGATAGGATTGATTGGATGCATGTCTTAATCCATTAGGAATTAGTTTGTCTTTGTCCTTTACGTTCTTTTGGCCATTGATTGAAATCAAGTCTTAATCCGTAATGAATTGGTTTCTCTTTGTCCTTTAAGTTCTTTTGGCCATTGATTGGAAACATGTCTTAATCCATTAGGAATTAGTTTGTCTTTGTCCTTTAAGTTCTTTTGGCCATTGATTGCAAACAAGTCTTAATCCATAAGGAATTGGTTTCCCTTTGTTCTTTAAGCGCTTTTGGCCATTGATTGGAAACAAGTCTTAGTCCATAAGGAATTAGTTTGGCCTTGTCCTTTAAGTTCTTTTGGTCATTGATAGGAAACAAGTCTTTAATCCAAAAGGAATTGGTTTTCCTTTGTTCTTTAAGGTCTTTTGGCCATTGATTGGAAACAAGTCTTAATCCATAAGGAATTGGTTTCCTTTGTTCTTTAAGTTCTTTTGGCCATTGATTGAATGCATGTCTTAATCCATTAGGAATTAGTTTGGCTTTGTCCTTTAAGTTTTTTTTGGCCATTGATTGAAACAAGTCTTAATCCATAAGGAATTGGTTTCCCTTTGTTCTTTAAGTTCTTTTGGCCATTGATTGGATGCATGTCTTAATCCATTAGGAATTAGTTTGTCTTTGTCCTTTAAGTTCTTTTGGCCATTGATTGGAAACAAGTCTTAATCCATAAGGAATTGGTTTCCCTTTGTTCTTTAAGTTCTTTTGGCCATTGATTGGATGCTTGTCTTAATGCATTAGGAATTAGTTTGTCTTTATCCTTTAAGTTCTTTTGGCCACTGATTTGAAACAAGTCTTAATCCATAAGGAATTGGTTTCCCTTTGTTCTTTAAGTTCTTTTGGCCATTGATTGGATGCATGTCTTAATCCATTAGGAATTAGTTTGGCTTTGTCCTTTAAGTTCTTTTGGCCATTGATTGGAAACAAGTCTTAATCCATAAGGAATTGGTTTCCCTTTGTTCTTTAAGTTCTTTTGGCCATTGATTGGATGCTTGTCTTAATGCATTAGGAATTAGTTTGTCTTTGTCCTTTAAGTTCTTTTTGCCATTGATTTGAAACAAGTCTTAATCCATAAGGAATTGGTTTCCCTTTGTTCTTTATGTTCTTTTGGCGATTGATTGGATGCATGTCTTAATCCATTAGGAATTCGTTTGTCTTTGTCCTTTAAGTTCTTTTGGCCATTGATTGGAAACAAGTCTTAATCCATAAGGAATTGGTTTCCCTTTGTTCTTTAAGTTCTTTTGGCCATTGATTGGATGCTTGTCTTAATGCATTAGGAATTAGTTTGTCTTTATCCTTTAAGTTTTTTTGGCCATTGATTGGAAGCAAGTCTTAATACTCTAGGAATTAGTTTCTCTTTGTTCTTTAAGTTCTTTTGGCCATTGATTGGATGCATGTCTTAATCCATTAGGAATTAGTTTGTCTTTGTCCTTTAAGTTCTTTTGGCCATTGATTGGAAACAAGTCTTAATCCATAAGGAATTGGTTTCCTTTGTTCTTTAAGTTCTTTTGGCCATTGATTGGATGCATGTCTTAATCCATTAGGAATTAGTTTGTCTTTGTCCTTTAAGTTCTTTTGGCCATTGATTGGAAACAAGTCTTAATCCATAAGGAATTGGTTTACCTTTGTTCTTAAAGTTCTTTTGGCCATTGATTGGATGCATGTCTTAATCCATTAGGAATTAGTTTGTCTTTGTCCTTTAAGTTCTTTTGGCCATTGATTGGAAACAAGTCTTAATCCATAAGGAATTGGTTTCCCTTTGTTCTTTAAGTTCTTTTGGCCATTGATTGGATGCATGTCTTAATCCATTAGGAATTAGTTTGTCTTTGTCCTTTAAGTTCTTTTGGCCATTGATTGGAAACAAGTCTTAATCCATAAGGAATTGGTTTCCCTTTGTTCTTTAAGTTCTTTTGGCCATTGATTGGATGCATGTCTTAATCCATTAGGAATTCGTTTGTCTTTGTCCTTTAAGTTCTTTTGGCCATTGATTGGATGCATGTCTTAATCCATTAGGAATTAGTTTGGCTTTGTCCTTTAAGTTCTTTTGGCCATTGATTGGAAACAAGTCTTAATCCATAAGGAATTGGTTTCCCTTTGTTCTTTAAGTTCTTTTGGCCATTGATTGGATGCTTGTCTTAATGCATTAGGAATTAGTTTGTCTTTGTCCTTTAAGTTCTTTTGGCCATTGATTTGAAACAAGTCTTAATCCATAAGGAATTGGTTTCCCTTTGTTCTTTAAGTTCTTTTGGCCATTGATTGGATGCATGTCTTAATCCATTAGGAATTAGTTTGTCTTTGTCCTTTAAGTTCTTTTGGCCATTGATTGGAAACAAGTCTTAATCCATAAGGAATTGGTTTCCCTTTGTTCTTTAAGTTCTTTTGGCCATTGATTGGAAACAAGTCTTAATCCATAAGGAATTGGTTTCCCTTTGTTCTTTAAGTTCTTTTGGCCATTGATTGGATGCATGTCTTAATCCATTAGGAATTAGTTTGTCTTTGTCCTTTAAGTTCTTTTGGCCATTGATTGGAAACAAGTCTTAATCCATAAGGAATTGGTTTCCCTTTGTTCTTTAAGTTCTTTTGGCCATTGATTGGATGCTTGTCTTAATGCATTAGGAATTAGTTTGTCTTTGTCCTTTAAGTTCTTTTGGCCATTGATTTGAAACAAGTCTTAATCCATAAGGAATTGGTTTCCCTTTGTTCTTTAAGTTCTTTTGGCCATTGATTGGATGCATGTCTTAATCCATTAGGAATTAGTTTGTCTTTGTCCTTTAAGTTCTTTTGGCCATTGATTGGAAACAAGTCTTAATCCATAAGGAATTGGTTTCCCTTTGTTCTTTAAGTTCTTTTGGCCATTGATTGGATGCTTGTCTTAATGCATTAGGAATTAGTTTGTCTTTGTCCTTTAAGTTCTTTTGGCCATTGATTGGAAACAAGTCTTAATCCATAAGGAATTGGTTTCCCTTTGTTCTTTAAGTTCTTTTGGCCATTGATTGGATGCATGTCTTAATCCATTAGGAATTAGTTTGTCTTTGTCCTTTAAGTTCTTTTGGCCATTGATTGGAAACAAGTCTTAATCCATAAGGAATTGGTTTCCCTTTGTTCTTTAAGTTCTTTTGGCCATTGATTGGAAACAAGTCTTAATCCATTAGGAATTGGTTTCCTTTGTTCTTTAAGTTCTTTTGGCCATTGATTGGATGCATGTCTTAATCCATTAGGAATTAGTTTGTCTTTGTCCTTTAAGTTCTTTTGGCCATTGATTGGAAACAAGTCTTAATCCATAAGGAATTGGTTTCCCTTTTGTTCTTTAAGTTCTTTTGGCCATTGATTGGATGCATGTCTTAATGCCATTAGGAATTAGTTTGTCTTTGTCCTTTAAGTTCTTTTGGCCATTGATTGGAAACAAGTCTTAATCCATAAGGAATTGGTTTCCCTTTGTTCTTTAAGTTCTTTTGGCCATTGATTGGATGCATGTCTTAATCCATTAGGAATTAGTTTGTCTTTGTCCTTTAAGTTCTTTTGGCCATTGATTGGAAACAAGTCTTAATCCATAAGGAATTGGTTTCCCTTTGTTCTTTAAGTTCTTTTGGCCATTGATTGGATGCATGTCTTAATCCATTAGGAATTAGTTTGTCTTTGTCCTTTAAGTTCTTTTGGCCATTGATTGGAAACAAGTCTTAATCCATAAGGAATTGGTTTCCCTTTGTTCTTTAAGTTCTTTTGGCCATTGATTGGATACAAGTCTTAATCCATAAGGAATTGGTTTCCCTTTGTTCTTTAAGTTCTTTTGGCCATTGATTGGATGCTTGTCTTAATCCATTAGGAATTAGTTTGTCTTTGTCCTTTAAGTTCTTTTGGCCATTGATTGGAAACAAGTCTTAATCCATAAGGAATTGGTTTCCCTTTGTTCTTTAAGTTCTTTTGGCCATTGATTGGATGCATGTCTTAATCCATTAGGAATTAGTTTGTCTTTGTCCTTTAAGTTCTTTTGGCCATTAATTGGAAACAAGTCTTAATCCATAAGGAATTGGTTTCCTTGTGTTCTTCAAGTTCTTTTGGCCACTGTTTTGAAACAAGTCTTAATCCATAAGGAATTGGTTTCCCTTTTTTCTTTAAGTTCTTTTGGCCATTGATTGGATGCATGTCTTAATCCATTAGGAATTAGTTTGTCTTTGTCCTTTAAGTTCTTTTGGCCATTGATTGGAAACAAGTCTTAATCCATAAGGAATTGGTTTCCCTTTGTTCTTTAAGTTCTTTTGGCCATTGATTGGATGCTTGTCTTAATGCATTAGGAATTAGTTTGTCTTTGTCCTTTAAGTTCTTTTGGCCATTGATTTGAAACAAGTCTTAATCCATAAGGAATTGGTTTCCTTTGTTCTTTAAGTTCTTTTGGCCATTGATTGGATGCATGTCTTAATCCATTAGGAATTAGTTTGGCTTTGTCCTTTAAGTTCTTTTGGCCATTGATTGCGGACAAGTCTTAATCCATAAGGAATTGGTTTCCCTTTGTTCTTTAAGTTCTTTTGGCCATTGATTGGATGCATGTCTTAATCCATTAGGAATTAGTTTGTCTTTGTCCTTTAAGTTCTTTTGGCCATTGATTGGAAACAAGTCTTAATCCATAAGGAATTGGTTTCTCTTTGTTCTTTAAGTTCTTTTGGCCATTGATTGGAAACAAGTCTTAATCCATAAGGAATTGGTTTCCCTTTGTTCTTTAAGTTCTTTTGGCCATTGATTGGATGCATGTCTTAATCCATTAGGAATTAGTTTGTCTTTGTTCTTTAAGTTCTTTTGGCCATTGATTGGATGCAAGTCTTAATCCGTAATGAATTGGTTTCTCTTTGTCTTTTAACTTCTTTTGGCCATTGATTGAAATCAAGTCTTAATCCATAATGAATTGGTTTCTTTGTTCTTTAAGTTCTTTTGGCCATTGATTGGATGCATGTCTTAATCCATTAGGAATTAGTTTGTCTTTGTCCTTTAAGTTCTTTTGGCCATTGATTGGAAACAAGTCTTAATCCATAAGGAATTGGTTTCCCTTTGTTCTTTAAGTTCTTTTGGCCATTGATTGGATGCATGTCTTCATCCATTAGGAATTGGTTTCCTTTTTGTCCTTTAAGTTCTTTTGGCCATTGATTGGAAACAAGTCTTAATCCATAAGGAATTGGTTTCCCTTTGTTCTTTAAGTTCTTTTGGCCATTGATTGGATGCTTGTCTTAATGCATTAGGAATTAGTTTGTCTTTGTCCTTTAAGTTCTTTTGGCCATTGATTTGAAACAAGTCTTAATCCATAAGGAATTGGTTTCCCTTTGTTCTTTAAGTTCTTTTGGCCATTGATTGGATGCATGTCTTAATCCATTAGGAATTAGTTTGTCTTTGTCCTTTAAGTTCTTTTGGCCATTGATTGGAAACAAGTCTTAATCCATAAGGAATTGGTTTCCCTTTGTTCTTTAAGTTCTTTTGGCCATTGATTGGATGCATGTCTTAATCCATTAGGAATTAGTTTGTCTTTGTCCTTTAAGTTCTTTTGGCCATTGATTGGATGCTTGTCTTAATGCATTAGGAATTAGTTTGTCTTTGTCCTTTAAGTTCTTTTGGCCATTGATTGGATGCATGTCTTAATCCATTAGGAATTAGTTTGTCTTTGTTCTTTAAGTTCTTTTGGCCATTGATTGGATGCAAGTCTTAATCCTTAAGGAATTGGTTTGGCTTTGTCCTTTAAGTTCTTTTGGCCATTGATTGGATGCATGTCTTAATCCATTAGGAATTAGTTTGTCTTTGTCCTTTAAGTTCTTTTGGCCATTGATTGGAAACAAGTCTTAATCCATAAGGAATTGGTTTCCTTTTGTTCTTTAAGTTCTTTTAGCCATTGATTGGATGCATGTCTTAATCCATTAGGAATTAGCTTGGCTTTGTCCTTTAAGTTCTTTTGGCCATTGATTGGAAACAAGTCTTAATCCATAAGGAATTGGTTTCCCTTTGTTCTTTATGTTCTTTGGGCGATTGATTGGATGCATGTCTTAATCCATTAGGAATTAGTTTGTCTTTGTCCTTTAAGTTCTTTTGGCCATTGATTGGAAACAAGTCTTAGTCCATAAGGAATTGGTTTCCTTTTGTTCTTTAAGTTCTTTTCGCCATTGATTGGATGCATGTCTTAATCCATTAGGAATTAGTTTGTCTTTGTCCTTTAAGTTCTTTTGGCCATTGATTGGAAACAAGTCTTAATCCATAAGGAATTGGTTTCCCTTTGTTCTTTAAGTTCTTTTGGCCATTGATTGGATGCATGTCTTAATCCATTAGGAATTAGTTTGTCTTTGTTCTTTAAGTTCTTTTGGCCATTGATTGGATGCATGTCTTAATCCATTAGGAATTAGTTTGTCTTTGTCCTTTAAGTTCTTTTGGCCATTCATTAGAAACAAGTCTTAATCCATTACGAATTGGTTTTCCCTTTGTTCTTTAAGTTCTTTTGGCCATTGATTGGAAGCAAGTCTTAATCAATTAGGAATTAGTTTGTCTTTGTCCTTTAAGTTCTTTTGGCCATTGATTGGATGTATGTCTTAATCCATTAGGAATTGGTTTCCCTTTGTCCTTTCAGTTCTTTTGGCCATTGAATGGAAGCAATTTTTAATCCTTTAGCAATTGGTTTCCTTTGTTCTTTAAGTTCTTTTGGCCATTGATTGGAAACAAGTCTTAATCCATAAGGAATTGGTGTCTGTTTGTTCTTTAAGTTCTTTTGGCCCTTGATTGGATGCATGTCTTAATCAATTAGGAATTAGTTTGTCTTTGTCCTTTAAGTTCTTTTGGCCATTGATTGGAAACAAGTCTTAATCCATAAGGAATTGGTTTCCCTTTGTTCTTTAAGTTCTTTTGGCCATTGATTGGATGCATGTCTTAATCCATTAGGAATTAGTTTGTCTTTGTCCTTTAAGTTCTTTTGGCCATTGATTGGAAACAAGTCTTAATCCATAAGGAATTGGTTTCCCTTTGTTCTTTATGTTCTTTTGGCGGTTGATTGGATGTATGTCTTAATCCATTAGGAATTGGTTTCCTTTTGTTCTTTAAGTTCTTTTGGCCATTAATTGGAAACAATTCTTAATCCATAAGCAATTGGTTTCTCTTTGTTCTTTAAGTTCTTTTGGCCATTGATTGGATGCATGTCTTAATCCATTAGGAATTACTTTGTCTTTGTCCTTTAAGTTCTTTTGGCCATTGATTGGAAACAAGTCTTAATCCATAAGGAATTGGTTTCCCTTTGTTCTTTAAGTTCTTTTGGCCATTGATTGGATGCATGTCTTAATCCATAAGGAATTGGTTTCCCTTTGTTCTTTAAGTTTTTTTGGCCAGTGATTGGACGCTTGTCTTAATCCATTAGGAAGTCGTTTGTCTTTGTCCTTTAAGTTCTTTTGGCCATTGATTAGAAACAAGTCTTAATCCATTAGGAATTAGTTTGCTTTGTTCTTTAAGTTCTTTTGGCCATTGAATGGAAGCAAGTCTTCATCCTTAAGGAATTGGATTCTCTTTATTCTTTAAGTTCTTTTGGCCATTGATTGGATGCATGTCTTAATCCATTAGGAATTAGTTTGTCTTTGTCCTTTAAGTTCTTTTGGCCATTGATTGGAAACAAGTCTTTATCCATAATGAATTGGTTTCTTTGTTCTTTAAGTTCTTTTGGCCATTGATTGGATGCATGTCTTAATCCATTAGGAATTAGTTTGTCTTTGTCCTTTAAGTTCTTTTGGCCATTGATTGGAAACAAGTCTTAATCCATAAGGAATTGGTTTCCTTTTATTCTTTAAGTTCTTTTGGCCATTGATTGGATGCATGTCTTAATCCATTAGGAATTAGTTTGTCTTTGTCCTTTAAGTTCTTTTGGCCATTGATTGGAAACAAGTCTTAGTCCATAAGGAATTGGTTTCCTTTGTTCTTTAAGTTCTTTTAGCCATTGATTAGATGCATGTCTTAATCCATTAGGAATTAGTTTGTCTTTGTCCTTTAAGTTCTTTTGGCCATTGATTGGAAACAAGTCTTAATCCATAAGGAATTGGTTATCCTTTGTTCTTTAAGTTCTTTTGGCCATTGATTGGATGCATGTCTTAATCCATTAGGAATTAGTCTGTCTTTGTCCTTTAAGTTCTTTTGGCCATTGATTGGAAACAAGTCTTAATCCATAATGAATTGGTTTCCCTTTGTTCTTTAATTTCTTTTGGCCATTGATTGGATGCATGTCTTAATCCATTAGGAATTAGTTTGTCTTTGTCCTTTAAGTTCTTTTGGCCATTGATTGGAAGCAAGTCTTAGTCCAGAAGGAATTGGATTCCTTTGTTCTTCAAGTTCTTTTGGCCATTGATTGGATGCATGTCTTAATCCATTAGGAATTAGTTTGTCTTTGTCCTTTAAGTTCTTTTGGCCATTGATTGGAAACAAGTCTTAATCCATAAGGAATTGGTTTCTTTGTTCTTTAAGTTCTTTTGGCCATTGATTGGATGCATGTCTTAATCCATTAGGAATTAGTTTGTCTTTGTCCTTTAAGTTCTTTTGGCCATTGATTGGAAACAAGTCTTAATCCATAAGGAATTGGTTTCCTTTGTTCTTTAAGTTCTTTTGGCCATTGATTGGATGCATGTCTTAATCCATTAGGAATTAGTTTGTCTTTGTCCTTTAAGTTCTTTTGGCCATTGATTGGAAACAAGTCTTAATCCATAAGGAATTGGTTTCCCTTTGTTCTTTAAGTTCTTTTGGCCATTGATTGGATGCATGTCTTAATCCATTAGGAATTAGTTTGTCTTTGTCCTTTAAGTTCTTTTGGCCATTGATTGGAAACAAGTCTTAATCCATAAGGAATTGGTTCCCTTTCTTCTTTAAGTTCTTTTGGCCATTGATTGGATGCATGTCTTAATCCATTAGGAATTGGTTTCCTTTGTCCTTTAAGTTCTTTTGGCCATTGATTGGATGCAAGTCTTAATCCATTAGGAATTGGTTTCTTTGTTCTTTAAGTTCTTTTGGCCATTGATTGGATGCATGTCACAATCCATTAGGAATTAGTTTGTCTTTGTTCTTTAAGTTCTTTTGGCCATTGATTGGAAACAAGTCTTAATCCATAAGGAATTGGTTTCCCTTTGTTCTTTAAGTTCTTTTGGGCATTGATTAGATGCATGTCTTAATCCATTAGGAATTAGTTTCCCTTTGTTCTTTAAGTTCTTTTTGCCATTGATTGGAAACAACTCTTCATCCATTAGGAATTCGTTTGTCTTTGTTCTTTAAGTTCTTTTGGCCATTGATTGGATGCATGTCTTAATCCATTAGGAATTAGTTTGTCTTTGTCCTTTAAGTTCTTTTGGCCATTGATTGGAAACAAGTCTTAATCCATAAGGAATTGGTTTCCGGTTGTTCTTTAAGTTCTTTGGCCATTGATTGGATGCATGTCTTAATCCATTAGGAATTAGTTTGTCTTTGTCCTTTAAGTTCCTTTGGCCATTGATTGGAAACAACTCTTAATCCATAAAGAATTGGTTTCCCTTTATTCTTTAAGTTCTTTTGGCCATTGATTGGATGCATGTCTTAATCCATTAGGAATTAGTTTGTCTTTGTCCTTTAAGTTCTTTTGGCCATTGATTGGAGACCAGTCTTAATCCATATGGAATTGGTTTCCTTTGTTCTTTAAGTTCTTTTAGCCATTGATTGCATGCATGTCTTAATCCATTAGGAATTAGTTTGTCTTTGTCCTTTAAGTTCTTTTGGCCATTGATTTGAAACAAGTCTTAATCCATAAGGAATTGGTTTCCCTTTGTTCTTTAAGTTCTTTTGGCCATTGATTGGATGCATGTCTTAATCCATTAGGAATTAGTTTGTCTTTGTCCTTTAAGTTCTTTTGGCCATTGATTGGAAACAAGTCTTAGTCCATAAGGAATTGGTTTCCTTTGTTCTTTAAGTTCTTTTGGCCATTGATTGGATGCATGTCTTAATCCATTAGGAATTAGTTTGTCTTTGTCCTTTAAGTTCTTTTGGCCATTGATTGGAAACAAGTCTTAATCCATTAGGAATTGGTTTCCTTTGTTCTTTAAGTTCTTTTGGGCATTGATTGGATGCATGTCTTAATCCATTAGGAATTAGTTTGTCTTTGTCCTTTAAGTTCTTTTGGCCCTTGATTGGAAACAAGTCTTAATCCATAAGGAATTGGTTTCCCTTTGTTCTTTAAGTTCTTTTGGCCATTGATTGGATGCATGTCTTAATCCATTAGGAATTAGTTTGTTTTTGTCCTTTAAGTTCTTTTGGCCATTGATTGGAAACAAGTCTTAATCCATAAGGAATTGATTTCCTTTGTTCTTTAAGTTCTTTTGGCCATTGATTGGAAACATGTCTTAATCCATTAGGAATTAGTTTGTCTTTGTCCCTTAAGTTCTTTTGGCCATTGATTGGAAACAAGTCTTAATCCATAAGGAATTGGTTCCCTTTTGTTCTTTAAGTTCATTTGGCCATTGATTGGATGCATGTCTTAATCCATTAGGAATTGGTTTGTCTTTGTCCTTTAAGTGCTTTTTGGCCATTGATTGGAAACAAGTCTTAATCCATAAGGAATTGGTTTCCCATTGTTCTTTAAGTTCTTTTGGCCATTGATTGGATGCATGTCTTAATCCATTAGGAATTAGTTTGTCTTTGTCCTTTAAGTTCTTTTGGCCATTGATTGGAAACAAGTCTTAATCCATAGGGAATTGGTTTCCCTTTGTTCTTTAAGTTCTTTTGGCCATTGATTGGATGCATGTCTTAATCCATTAGGAATTAGTTTGTCTTTGTCCTTTAAGTTCTTTTGGCCATTGATTTGAAACAAGTCTTAATCCATAAGGAATTGGTTTCCCTTTGTTCTTTAAGTTCTTTTGGCCATTGATTGGAAACAAGTCTTAATCCATTAGGAATTAGTTTCCTTTGTCTTTAAGTTCTTTTGGCCATTGATTGGATGCATGTCTTAATCCATTAGGGAATTGGTTTCCTTTGTACTTTAAGTTCTATTGGCCATTGATTGGCTGCATGTCTTAATCCATTAGGAATTAGTTTTGCTTTGTTCTTTAAGTTCTTTTGGCCAATGATTGGAATCAAGTCTTAATCCTTAAGGAATTGGTTACCTTGTGTTCTTCAAGTTCTTTTTGGCCATTGATTGGAAACATGTCTTAATCCATTAGGAATTGGTTGGCTTTGTCCTTAAGTTCTTTTGGCCATTGATTGGAAACAAGTCTTAATCCATAAGCAATTGGTTTTTCTTAGTTCTTTAAGTTCTTTCGGCCATTGATTGGATGCTTGTCTTAATCCATTAGGAATTAGTTTGTCTTTGTCCTTTAAGTTCTTTTTGCCATTGATTTGAAACAAGTCTTAATCCATAAGGAATTGGTTTCCCTTTGTTCTTTAAGTTCTTTTGGCCATTGATTGGATGCATGTCTTAATCCATTAGGAATTAGTTTGTCTTTGTCCTTTAAGTTCTTTTGGCCATTGATTGGAAACAAGTCTTAATCATTAATGAATTGGTTGTTCTTTGTTCTTTAAGTTCTTTTGGCCATTGATTGGATGCATGTCTTAATCCATTATGATGTCGTTTGTCTTTGTCCTTTAAGTTCTTTTGGCCATTCATTAGAAACAAGTCTTAATCCATTACGAATTAGTTAGTCTTTGTCCTTTAAGTTATTTTGGCCATTGATTCGAAACAAGCTTTAATCCTTTAGGAATTGGTTTTCTCTTTGTTCTTTAAGTTCTTTTGGCCATTGATTGGAATCAAGTCTTAATCCATAAGGAGGAATTGGTTTCCTTTGTTCTTTAAGTTCTTTTGGCCATTGATTGGTAGCAAGTCTTAATCCATTAGGAATTAGTTTGTCTTTGTCCTTTAAGTTCTTTTGGCCATTGATTGGAAACAAGTCTTAATCCATAAGGAATTGGTTTCCATTTGTTCTTTAAGTTCTTTTGGCCATTGATTGGATGCTTGTCTTAATGCATTAGGAATTAGTTTGTCTTTATCCCTTAAGTTCTTTTGGCCATTGATTTGAAACAAGTCTATAACTGGTTTCTTGTTCTTAAGTTCTTTTGGATTGATTGATGCTTTCCGCGCTTTAATAGGAATTCTTTAAGTTCTTTTGGCCATTGATTGGAAGCAAGTCTTAATCAATTAGGAATTACTTTGTCTTTGTCCTTTAAGTTCTTTTGGCCATTGATTGGACACAAGTCTTAATCCATAAGGAATTGGTTTCTCTTTTTTCTTTATGTTATGTTGGCCGTTGATTGGAAACAAGTCTTTATCAATTTGGAATTTGTTTGTCTTCGTCCTTTAAGTTCTTTAAGTTCTTTTGGCCATTGATTGGAAACAAGTTTTAATCCATAAGGAAATGGTTTCCTTTTGTTCTTTAAGTTCTTTTGGCCATTGATTGGATGCATGTCTTAATCCATTAGGAATTAGTTTGTCTTTGTCCTCTAAGTTCTTTTGGCCACTGATTTGAATCAAGTCTTAATCCATAAGGAATTGGTTTCTCTTTGTTTTTTAATTTTTTTGGCCACTGATTGGATGCTTGTCTTAATCCATTAGGAATTAGTTTGTCTTTGTCCTTTAAGTTCTTTTGGCCATTGATTGGACACAAGTCTTAATCCATAAGGAATTGGTTTCTCTTTGTTTTTTAATTTTTTTGGCCACTGATTGGATGCATGTCTTAATCCATTAGGAATTCGTTTGTCTTTGTCCTTTAAGTTTTTTTGGCCATTGATTGGAAACAAGTCTTAATCCATAAGGAATTGGTTTCCCTTTGTTCTTTAATTTCTTTTGGCCATCGATTGGATGCTTGTCTTAATCCATTAGGAACTAGTTTCTCTTTGTCCTTTAAGTTCTTTTGGCCATTGATTGGAAACAAGTCTTAATCCATAAGGAAATGGTTTCCTTTTGTTCTTTAAGTTGTTTTGGACATTGATTGGAAGCAAGTCTTAATCCATAAGGAAATGGTTTCCTTTTGTTCTTTAAGTGTTTTTGGCCAGTGATTGGATGCTAGTCTCAATCCATTAGGAAGTCGTTTGTCTTTGTCCTTTAAGTTCTTTTGGCCATTGATTAGAAACAAGTCTTAATCCATTAGGAATTGGTTTCCCTTTGTCCTTGAAGTTCTTTTGGCCATTGATTGGAAACAAGTCTTAATCCATAAGGAATTGGTTTCCTTTTGTTCTTCAAGTTCTTTTGGCCATTGATTGGAAACTTGTCTTAATCCATTAGGAATTGGTTTGTCTTTGTTCTTTACGTTCTTTTGGCGATTGATTGGAAACAACTCTTAATCCATAAGGAATTGGTTTCCTTCTGTTCTTCAAGTTCTTTTGGCCATTGATTTATGCATGTCTCAATCCATTAGGAATTAGTTTGTCTTTGTCCTTTAAGTTCTTGTGGCCATTGATTGGAAACAAGTCTTAATCCATAAGGAATTGGTTTCCCTTTGTTCTTAAGTTCTTTTGGCCATTGATTGGATGCATGTCTTAATCCATTAGGAATTAGTTTGTCTTTGTCCTTAAGTTCTTTTTGGCCATTGATTGGAAACAAGTCTTAATCCATAAGGAATTGGTTTCCTTTGTTCTTTAAGTTCTTTTGGGCATTGATTGGACGCTTGTCTTAATGCATTAGGAATTAGTTTGTCTTTGTCCTTTAAGTTCTTTTGGCCATTGATTTGAAACAAGTCTTAATCCATAAGGAATTGGTTTCCCTTTGTTCTTTAAGTTCTTTTGGCCATTGATTGGATGCATGTCTTAATCCATTAGGAATTAGTTTGTCTTTGTCCTTTAAGTTCTTTTGGCCATTGATTGGAAACAAGGCTTAATCCACAAGGAATTGGTTTCCTTTTGATCTTTAAGTTCTTTTGGCCATTGATTGGAAGCATGTCTTAATCCATTAGGAATTAATGTGCCTTTGTCGCTTAAGTTCTTTTGGCCATTGATTGGAAACAAGTCTTAATCCATAAGGAATTGGTTTCTTTGTTCTTTAAGTTCTTTTTGGCCATTGATTGGAAACATGTCTTAATCCATTAGGAATTAGTTTGGCTTTGTCGCTCTTTAAGTTCTTTTGGCCATTGATTGGAAACAAGTCTTAATCCATAAGGAATTGGTTTCCCTTGTTCTTTAAGTTCTTTTGGCCATTGATTGGAAGCAAGTCTTAATCCTTAAGGAATTGGTTTCTCTTTGACCTTTAAGTTCTTTTGGCCATTGATTGGAAACAAGTCTTAATCCATAAGGAATTGGTTTCCCTTTGTTCTTTAAGTTCTTTTGGCCATTGATTGGATGCATGTCTTAATCCATTAGGAATTAGGTTTCCTTTGTCCTTTAAGTTCTTTTGGCCATTGATTGGAAACAAGTCTTAATCCATTAGGAATTGGTTTGTCTTTGTTCTTTAAGTTCTTTTGGCCATTGATTGGATGCAAGTCTTAATCCATTAGGAATTGGTTTCCTTTGTTCTTTAAGTTCTTTTTGGCCATTGATTGGAAACAAGTCTTAATCCATTAGGAATTAGTTTGGCTTTGTTCTTTAAAGTTCTTTTGGCCATTGATTGGATGCATGTCTTAATCCATTAGGAATTGGTTTCTTTGTTCTTAAGTTCTTTTGGCCATTGATTGAAACAAGTCTTAATCCATTAGGAATTGGTTTGTCTTTGTTCTTTAA
The DNA here is from genome assembly GCA_031439585.1 of Pterocarpus macrocarpus. Classification (NCBI taxonomy): domain Eukaryota; kingdom Viridiplantae; phylum Streptophyta; class Magnoliopsida; order Fabales; family Fabaceae; genus Pterocarpus; species Pterocarpus macrocarpus. The sequence continues at coordinate 158,096 of JAVHNN010000582.1, forward strand.
GTTCTTTTGGCCATTGATTGGATGCAACATGTCTTAATCCATAAGGAATTGGTTTCCTTTGTTCTTTAAGTTCTTTTGGCCATTGATTGGATGCATGTCTTAATCCATTAGGAATTAGTTTGTCTTTGTCCTGTAAGTTCTTTTGGCCATTGATTGGATGCAAGTCTTAATCCATAAGGAATTGGATTCCCATTGTTCTTAAAGTTCTATTGGCCATTGATTGGATGCAAGTCTTAATCCATTAGGAATTAGTTTGTCTTTGTTCTTTAAGTTCTTTTGGCCATTGATTGGAAACAAGTCTTAATCCATAAGGAATTGGTTTGTCTTTGTTCTTTAAGTTCTTTTGGCCATTGATTGGATGCATGTCTTAATCCATTAGGAATTAGTTTGTCTTTGTCCTTTAAGTTCTTTTGGCCATTTATTGGAGACAAGTCTTAATCCATAAGGAATTGGTTTCCCTTTGTTCATAAAGTTCTTTTGGCCATTGATTGGATGCATGTCTTAATCCATTAGGAATTCGTTTCCCTTTGTTCTTTAAGTTCTTTGGCCATTGATTGGAAACATGTCTTAATCCATAAGGAATTAGTTTCTCTTTGTTCTTTAAAGTTCTTTTGGGCCATTGATTGGATGCATGTCTTAATCCATTAAGAATTAGTTTGTCTTTGTTCTTTAAGTTCTTTTGGCCATTGATTGAAACAAGTCTTAATCCATAAGGAATTGGTTTCCTTTGTTCTTTATGTTCTTTTGGCCATTGATTGGATGCGTGTCTTAATTCGTTAGCAATCGGTTTCTCTTTCTTTTTTAACTTCTTTTGGCCATTGATTGGAATCAAGTCTTAATCCATTAAGGAATTGGTTTCTTTGTTCTTAAGTTCTTTTGGCCATTGATTGGAAACAAGTCTTAATCCATAAGGAATTGGTTTGTCTTTGTTCTTTAAGTTCTTTTGGGCCATTGATTGGAAACAAGTCTTAATCCATAGGAATTGGTTTCTCTTTGTCCTTTAAGTTCTTTTGGCCATTGATTGGATGCATGTCTTAATCCATTAGGAATTAGTTTGTCTTTGTCCTTAAAGTTCTTTTGGCCATTGATTGGAAACAAGTCTTAATCCATTAGGAATTGGTTTCCTTTGTCCTTTAAGTTCTTTTGGGCCATTGATTGGATGCTTGTCTTAATCCATTAGGAATTGGTTTCCCTTTGTTCTTTAAGTTCTTTTTGGCCATTGATTGATGCAAGTCTTAATCCATTAGGAATTGGTTTCCTTTGTTCTTTAAGTTCTTTTGGCCATTGATTGGAAACAAGTCTTAATGCATTAAGGAATTGGTTTGTCTTTGTTCTTTAAGTTCTATTGGCCATTGATTGGATGCATGTCTTAATCCATTAGGAATTAGTTTGTCTTTGTCCCTTCAGTTCTTTTGGCCATTGATTGGAAACAAGTCTTAATCCATAAGGAATTGGTTTCCCGTTGTTCTTTAAGTTCTTTTGGCCATTGATTGTATGCATGTCTTAATCCATTAGGAAGTAGTTTGTCTTTGTCCTTTAAGTTCTGTTGGCCGTTGATTAGAAACAAGTCTTAATCCATCAGGAATTGGTTTCCCTTTGTTCTTTAAGTTCTTTTGGCCGTTGATTGGATAACTTGTCTTAATGCATTAGGAATTAGTTTGACTTTGTCCTTTTAAGTTCTTTTTGGCCATTGATTGGAAACAAGTCTTAATCCATAAGGAATTGGTTTCCTTTGTTCTTTAAGTTCTCTTTGGCCATTGATTGGATGCATGTCTTTAATCCATTAGGAATTAGTTTGTCTTTGTCCTTAAAAGTTCTTACTTTGGCTATTGATTGGAAACAAGTCTTAATCCATAGGAATTGGTTTCCCTTTGTTATTTAAGTTCTTTTGGCCATTGATTGGATTCTTCTCTTAATGCATTAGGGAATTAGTTTGTCTTTGTCCTTTAAAGTTCTTTTTGGCCATTGATTGGAAACAAGTCTTAATCTCATAGGAATCATTGGTTTCCTTTGTTCTTTAAGTTCTTTTTGGCCATTGATTGATGCATGTCTTAATCCATTAGGAATTGCTTGTTCTCTTGTCCTCCGTTAAGTTCTTTTGGCCATTGATTGCAACAAGTCTTAATCCATAAGGAATTGGTTTCCTTTTGTTCTTTAAGTTCTTTTGGCCATTGATTGATGCACATGTCTTAATCCATTAGGAATTAGTTTGGCTTTGTCTCTTTAAGTTCTTTTTGGCCATTGCATCTGCAAACAAGTTCTTAATCCATAAGCGAATTGGTTTCCCTTTGTTCTTTAAGTTCTTTTGGGCATTTGATTGGATGCTTGTCTCTAATGCATTAGGAATTAGTTTGTCTTTGTCTTTAAGTGCTTTTGGCCATTGATTTGAAACAAGTCTTAATCCATAAGGAATTGGTTTCCTTTGTTCTTTAAGTGTCTTTTACGTATTGATTGGATGTATGTCTTTAATCCATTAGGAATTAGCTTTGTTCTTTGTCCTTTCAAGTTCTTTTTGGCCATTGGATTGGATAACAATGCTCTTAATCCATAAGGAAATTGGTTTCCTTGTTCTTTAAGTTCTTTTTGGTCATTGATTGATGTTTGTCTTAATGCATTAGGAATTAGTTTTGTCTTTATCCTTAAGTTCTTTTTGGCACATATTGATTGGGAAACAAGTCTTAATCCATAAGGGGAATTGGTTTCTCTTTGTTCTTTAAGTTCTTGGGGCCATTGATTGACGCATGTCTTAATCCATTAGGAATTGGTTAGTTCGCTTTGTCTCTTAAGTTCTTTTTGGCACATTGATTGGAAACAAGTCTTAATCCATAAGGAATTGGTTTCCTTTGTTCTTTAAGTTCTTTTTGGCCATTGATTGGATGCATGTCTTAATGCATTAGGAATTGGTTTGCCTTTGTCCTTAAGTTCTTTTGGCCATTGATTTGAAAAACAAAGTCTTAGATCCATAAGGAATTGGTTTCCTTTGTTCTTTAAGTTCTTTTTGGCGATTGATTGGATGCTTGTCTTAATCCATTAGAATTCAAGGCTTTGTCTTTGTCCTTTAAGTTCTTTTGGGCCAATGATTTGAAACAAGTCTTAATCCATAAGGAATTGGTTTCTTTGTTCTTTAAGTGTCTTTTTGGCCATTGATTGATGCATGTCTTAATCCATTAGAATTAGTTTGTCTCTTGTCCTTTAAGTTCTTTTGGCCACTGACGGGAAACAAGTCTTAATCCATGTTTAATTGGTTTCCCCCCTTGTTCTTTAAGTTCTTTGGGCCATTGATTGGATGTCATGTCTTAATCCATTAGGAATTAGTTTGTCTTTGTTCTTCTCAAGTTCTTTAATGGCCATTGATTTTGGAACCAAGTCTTAATCCATAAGGAATTGGTTTCCCTTTGTTCTTTAAGTTCTTTGGGCTTATTGATTGGATGCATGTCTTAATCCATTAGGAATTAGTTTGGCTTTGTGTCCTTAAGTTCTTTTGGCCATTGATTGGAAACAAGTCTTGGTAATCCATAAGGCATTGGTTTCCCTTGTTCTTTAAGTTCTTTTTGGCCATTGGATTGGATGTGTATGTCTTAATCCATTAGGAATTAGTTTGTCTTTGTCCTTTAAGTTCTTTTTTGGCTAAGTCGATTGCAAACAAGTCTTAATCCATAAGGGATAATTGGTTTCCCTTTGTTCTTTAAGTTCTTTTTGGGCATTGATTAGATGCTTGTCTTAAATCCATTAGCGAATTAGTTTGTCTTTCGTTTTATTAAGTTTTTTTTGGCCATTGATTGGAAACAAGTCTTAATCCATTAGGAATTGGTTTGTCTTTGTTCTTTAAGTTCTTATGGCCATTGATTGGATACAAGTCTTAATCCATTAGCTTAATTGGTTTGTCTTTGTTCTTTAAGTTCTTTTGGCCATTGATTTGAAACAATGTCTTAATCCATTAGGAATTGGTTTGTCTTTGTTCTTTAAGTTCTTTTTGGCCATTGATTGGATGCAAGTCTTAATCCATTAGGAATCGGTTTGTCTTTTGTTCTTTAAGTTCTTTTTGGCCATTGATTGGATGCAATGTCTTAATCCATTAGGAATTGGTTTCCCTTTGTTCTTAAGTTCTTTTGGCCATCGATCGGAAACAAGCCTTAATCCAATAGTGAATTGGTTTGCCTTTTGTCCTTTAAGTTCTTTTGGCCATTGATTGGATACTTGTCTTAATGCATTAGGAATTAGTTTGTCTTTATCCTTTAAAGTTCTTTACCACTGATTTGAAACAAGTCTTAATCCATAGGAATTGCCTTCTCTTTGTCCTTTAAGTTCTTTTGGCCATTGATTTGATGTACATGTCTTAATCCATTAGAATTAGTTTGTCTTTGTCCTTTAAGTTCTTTTTGGCCATTGATTGGAAACAAGTCTTAATCCATATAATTGGTTTCCCCTTGTTCTTAAGTTCTTTTGGCCATTGATTGGATGCATGTCTTGGGATCCATTAGGAATTAGTTTGTCTTTGTCTCCTTAAGTTCTTTTTGGCCATTGATTGCAAACAAGTCTTAATCCATAAGGAATTGGTTTCCCCTTTGTTCTTAAAGTTCTGCTATCACGCTTTGATTCATGAAACAAGCCTTAATCCATTAGAAATTAGGTTTGTTCTTTTGTCCCTTAAGTTCTTTTTGGTTGCTGATTGGAAACAAGTCTTAATCCATAAGGAATTGGTTTCCTTTGTTCTTTAAGTTCTTTTGTCCATTGATTGGATGCCGTCTTAATGTACTAGGAATTAGTTTGTCTTTGTCCCTTAAGTTCTTTTGGCCATTGATTGGAAACAAGTCTTAAATCCATACGGAATTGGTTTCCCTTGTTCTTTAAGTTCTTTTGGCCAGTAATATTTGAAACATGTCTTAATCCATTAGGAATTAGTTTGTCTTTTGTCCTTTAAGTTCTTTTGGCCATTGATTGGAACCAAGTCTTAATCCATAAGGAATTGGTTTCCTTTGTTCTTGAAGTTCTTGTGGCCATTGATTTACAAGTCTTAATGTGTATTAGGAATTAGTTTGTCTTTGTTTCCTTAAGTTCTTTTTTGGCTATTGATTGGATGCAAGTCTTCATCCATAAGGTATTGGTTTCCCTTTTTGTTCTTGGTAAGTTCTTTTGGCCATTGATTTGACTTATGTCTTAATCCATTAGGAATTAGTTTGTCTTTGTCCGTTAAGTTCTTTTGGCCATTGATTGGAAACAAGTCTCAATCCATAAGGAATTGGTTTCCCTTTGTTCTTTATGTTCTTTTTGGCTATTGGATTGGGATGCATGTCTTAATCCATTAGGAATTCGCTTATTCTTGTCCTTTAAGTTCTTTTGGCCATTGATTGGAGACAAGTCTTAATCCATATGGAATTGGTTTCCCTTTGTTCTTTAAGTTCTTTAAATGGCCATTGATTGGATGCAGGTCTCAATCTATTAGGAATTATGTAGTTTGGATTCTGTCTCTTTAAGCTATTTTGGCCATTGATTGCAAACAAGTCTTAATGCATGCGAATTGGTTTCCTTTGTTCTTCAAGTTCTTTGGGTACTAGATCGGATGCTTGTCTTAATGCATTAGGAATTGTGTCTGCCCTTGTCTCTTTAAGTTCTTTTGGCCATTGATTTGAAAACAAGTCTTAATCCATATGGAATTTGCTTCCTTTGTTCTTTATTGTCTTTAAGGCCAATGATTTGATGCATGTCTTAATCCATTAGGAATTCGTTTGTCTTTGTCCTTTAAGTTCTTTTTGGCCATTGACTGGATACAAGTCTTAATCCATAAGGAATTATTTCCCTTTGTTCTTTAAGTTCTTTTTTGGCCATTGATTGGATGCATGTCTTAATCCATTAGGAATTAGTTTGTCTTTGTCCTTTAAGTTCTTTTGGCCATTGATTGGAAAACAAGTCTTAATCCATAAGGAATTGGTTTCCTTTGTTCTTTAAGTTCTTTTGGCCATTGATTGGATGCAATATCTTAATCCATTAGGAATTAGTTTGTCTTTGTCCCTTAAGTTCTTTTGGCCATTGATTGGAAACAAGTCTTAATAAATTACGAATTGGTTTCCCTTTGTTCTTTACGCCGCTCTTACATTGATTTGAGAAACAAGCCTTAATCCATAAGGAATCGGTTTCCTTTGTTCTTTAGCTGTCTTTTGGCGATTGATTGGATGCATGTCTTAATCCATTAGGAATTCGCTTGCTTTTGTCCTTTAAGTTCTTTTGGCCATTGATTGGAAACAAGTCTTAATCCATTAGGAATTGGTTTCCTTTGTTCTTTAAGTTCTTTTGGCCATTGATTGGGAGCAAGTCTTAATCCATTAGGAATTGGTTTCTTTGTTCTTTAAGTTCTTTTGGCCATTGATTGGAAACAAGTCTTAATCCATAAGGAATTGGTTTCCTTTGTTCTTTAAGTTCTTTTGGCCATTGATTGGAAACATGTCTTAATCCATTAGGAATTGGTTTCCTTTGTTCTTTAAGTTCTTTTGGCCATTGATTGGATGCAAGTCTTAATCCATTAGGAATTGGTTTGTCTTTGTTCTTTAAGTTCTTTTGGCCATTGATTGGAAACAAGTCTTAATCCATTAGGAATTGGTTTCCCTTTGTTCTTTAAGTTCTTTTGGCCATTGATTGGATGCAAGTCTTAATCCATTAGGAATTGGTTTGTCTTTGTTCTTTAAGTTCTTTTGGCCATTGATTGGATGCAAGTCTTAATCCATTAGGAATTGGTTTGTCTTTGTTTCTTTAAGTTCTTTTGGCCATTGATTGGATGCAAGTCTTAATCCATTAGGAATTGGTTTCCTTTGTTCTTTAAGTTCTTTTTGGCCATTGATTGGAAACAAGTCTTAATCCATTAGGAATTGGTTTGTCTTTGTTCTTTAAGTTCTTTTGGCCATTGATTGGAAACAAGTCTTAATCCATTAGGAATTGGTTTGTCTTTGTTCTTTAAGTTCTTTTGGCCATTGATTGGAAACAAGTCTTAATCCATTAGGAATTGGTTTGTCTTTGTTCTTTAAGTTCTTTTGGCCATTGATTGGATGCATGTCTTAATCCATTAGGAATTGGTTTCCTTTGTTCTTTAAGTTCTTTTGGCCATTGATTGGAAACAAGTCTTAATCCATTAGGAATTGGTTTCCTTTGTTCTTTAAGTTCTTTTGGCCATTGATTGGATGCATGTCTTAATCCATAGGAATTGGTTTGTCTTTGTTCTTTAAGTTCTTTTGGCCATTGATTGGATGCAAGTCTTAATCCATTAGGAATTGGTTTCCTTTGTTTCTTTAAGTTCTTTTGGCCATTGATTGGAAACATGTCTTAATCCATTAGGAATTGGATTCCTTATGTTCTTTAAGTTCTTTTGGCCATTGATTGGAAACAAGTCTTAATCCATAAGGAATTGGTTTCCTTTGTTCTTTAAGTTCTTTTGGCCATTGATTGGATGCATGTCTTAATCCATAAGGAATTGGTTTCTCTTTGTTCTTTAAGTTCTTTTGGCCATTGATTGGAAACAAGTCTTAATCCATAAGGAATTGGTTTCCCTTTGTTCTTTAAGTTCTTTTGGCCATTGATTGGATGCATGTCTTAATCCATTAGGAATTGGTTTTCTTTTGTTCTTTAAGTTCTTTTGGCCATTGATTGGAAACAAGTCTTAATCCATAAGGAATTGGTTTCCCTTTGTTCTTTAAGTTCTTTTGGCCATTGATTGGATGCATGTCTTAATCCATTAGGAATTGGTTTCCCTTTGTTCTTTAAGTTCTTTTGGCCATTGATTGGAAGCAAGTCTTAATCCTTTAGGAATTGGTTTCTCTTTGTCCTTTAAGTTCTTTTGGCCATTGATTGGATGCATGTCTTAATCCATTAGGAATTGGTTTCCTTTTGTTCTTTAAGTTCTTTTGGCCATTGATTGGAAACAAGTCTTAATCCATAAGGAATTGGTTTCCTTTGACCTTTAAGTTCTTTTGGCCATTGATTGGATGCAAGTCTTAATCCATAAGGAATTGGTTTCTCTTTGTTCTTTAAGTTCTTTTGGCCATTGATTGGAAACAAGTCTTAATCCTTTAGGAATTGGTTTCCCTTTGTTCTTTAAGTTCTTTTGGCCATTGATTGGATGCATGTCTTAATCCATTAGGAATTAGTTTGGCTTTGTTCTTTAAGTTCTTTTGGCTATCGATTGGAAGCAAGTCTTAATCCATAAGGAATTGGTTTCCTTTGTTCTTTAAGTTCTTTTGGCCATTGATTGGAAACAAGTCTTAATCCATAGGCAATTGGTTTCTCTTTGTTCTTTAAGTTCTTTTGGCCAATGATTGGAAACATGTCTTAATCCTTAAGGAATTGGTTTCTCTTTGTTCTTTAAGTTCTTTTGGCCATTGATTGGAAACAACTCTTTATCCATTAGGAATTGGTTTGTCTTTGTTCTTTAAGTTCTTTTGGCCATTGATTGGAAACAAGTCTTAATCCATAAGGAATTGGTTTCCTTTGTTCTTTAAGTTCTTTTGGCCATTGATTGGAAACAAGTCTTAATCCATTAGGAATTGGTTTGCCTTTGTTCTTTAAGTTCTTTTGGCCATTGATTGGATGCATGTCTTAATCCATTAGGAATTGGTTTCCCTTTGACCATTAAGTTCTTTTGGAGATTGATTGGAAGCAAGTCTTAATCCATTAGGAATTAGTTTGCCTTTGTCCTTTAAGTTCTTTTGGCCATTGATTGGAAAAAAGTCTTAATCCATAAGGAATTGGTTTCCTTTGTTCTTTAAGTTCTTTTGGCCATTGATTGGAAACAAGTCTTAATCCATTAGGAATTGGTTTCCTTTGTTCTTTAAGTTCTTTTTGGCCATTGATTGGAAACAAGTCTTAATCCATTAGGAATTGGTTTGTCTTTGTTCTTTAAGTTCTTTTGGCCATTGATTGGATGCAAGTCTTAATCCATTAGGAATTGGTTTGTCTTTGTTCTTTAAGTTCTTTTGGCCATTGATTGGAAACAAGTCTTAATCCATTAGGAATTGGTTTCCTTTGTTCTTTAAGTTCTTTTGGCCATTGATTGGATGCAAGTCTTAATCCATTAGGAATTGGTTTGTCTTTGTTCTTTAAGTTCTTTTGGCCATTGATTGGATGCAAGTCTTAATCCATTAGGAATTGGTTTGTCTTTGTTCTTTAAGTTCTTTTGGCCATTGATTGGAAACAAGTCTTAATCCATAAGGAATTGGTTTGTCTTTGTTCTTTAAGTTCTTTTGGCCATTGATTGGATGCAAGTCTTAATCCATTAGGAATTGGTTTGTCTTTGTTCTTTAAGTTCTTTTGGCCATTGATTGGAAACAAGTCTTAATCCATTAGGAATTGGTTTCCTTTGTTCTTTAAGTTCTTTTGGCCATTGATTGGATGCATGTCTTAATCCATTAGGAATTGGTTTCTTTGTTCTTTAAGTTCTTTTGGCCATTGATTGGAAACAAGTCTTAATCCATTAGGAATTGGTTTTCTTTCCTTTGTTTCTTTAAGTTCTTTTGGCCATTGATTGGATGCATGTCTTAATCCATTAGGAATTGGTTTGTCTTTGTTCTTTAAGTTCTTTTGGCCATTGATTGGAAACAAGTCTTAATCCATTAGGAATTGGTTTGTCTTTGTTCTTTAAGTTCTTTTGGCCATTGATTGGATGCAAGTCTTAATCCATTAGGAATTGGTTTGTCTTTGTTCTTTAAGTTCTTTTGGCCATTGATTGGAAACAAGTCTTAATCCATTAGGAATTGGTTTCCTTTGTTCTTTAAGTTCTTTTGGCCATTGATTGGATGCAAGTCTTAATCCATAGGAATTGGTTTGTCTTTGTTCTTTAAGTTCTTTTGGCCATTGATTGGATGCAAGTCTTAATCCATTAGGAATTGGTTTCCTTTGTTCTTTAAGTTCTTTTGGCCATTGATTGGAAACAAGTCTTAATCCATTAGGAATTGGTTTCCTTTGTTCTTTAAGTTCTTTTGGCCATTGATTGGAAACATGTCTTAATCCATAAGGAATTGGTTTCCTTTGTTCTTTAAGTTCTTTTGGCCATTGATTGGAAACATGTCTTAATCCATTAGGAATTGGTTTGTCTTTGTTCTTTAAGTTCTTTTGGGCCATTGATTGGAACACAGTCTTAATCCATTAGGAATTGGTTTCCTTTGTTCTTTAAGTTCTTTTGGCCATTGATTGGATGCAAGTCTTAATCCATTAGGAATTGGTTTCTTTGTTCTTTGTTCTTTAAGTTCTTTTGGCCATTGATTGGATGCAAGTCTTAATCCATTAGGAATTGGTTTGTCTTTGTTCTTTAAGTTCTTTTGGCCATTGATTGGAAACAAGTCTTAATCCATTAGGAATTGGTTTCCTTTGTTCTTTAAGTTCTTTTGGCCATTGATTGGAAACAAGTCTTAATCCATTAGGAATTGGTTTGTCTTTGTTCTTTAAGTTCTTTTGGCCATTGATTGGATGCATGTCTTAATCCATTAGGAATTCGTTTGTCTTTGTTCTTAAAGTTCTTGTGGCCATTGATTGGATGCAAGTCTTAATCCAAAGGGAATTCGTTTCCTTGTGTTCTTCAAGTTCTTTTGGCCATTGATTGGAAACAAGTCTTAATCCATTAGGAATTGGTTTGTCTTTGTTTCTTTAAGTTCTTTTGGCCATTGATTGGATGCAAGTCTTAATCCATTAGGAATTGGTTTCCTTTGTTCTTTAAGTTCTTTTGGCCATTGATTGGAAACAAGTCTTAATCCATTAGGAATTGGTTTGTCTTTGTTATTTAAGTTCTTTTGGCCATTGATTGGATGCATGTCTTCATCCATTAGGAATTGGTTTCCCTTTGTTCTTTAAGTTCTTTTGGCCATTGATTGGATGCACGTCTTAATCCATTAGGAATTTGTTTGTCTTTGTCCTTTAAGTTCTTTTGGCCATTGATTGGAATGCAAGTCTTAATCCATTAGGAATTGGTTTCCTTTGTTCTTTAAGTTCTTTTGGCCATTGATTGGAAACAAGTCTTAATCCATTAGGAATTGGTTTGTCTTTGTTCTTTAAGTTCTTTTGGCCATTGATTGGATGCAAGTCTTAATCCATAAGGAATTGGTTTCCTTTGTTCTTTAAGTTCTTTTGGCCATTGATTGGATGCAAGTCTTAATCCATTAGGAATTGGTTTCTTTGTTCTTTAAGTTCTTTTGGCCATTGATTGGAAACAAGTCTTAATCCATAAGGAATTGGTTTCCTTTGTTCTTTAAGTTCTTTTGGCCATTGATTGGATGCATGTCTTAATCCATTAGGAATTGGTTTGTCTTTGTTCTTTAAGTTCTTTTGGCCATTGATTGAAACAAGTCTTAATCCATTAGGAATTGGTTTGTCTTTGTTCTTTAAGTTCTTTTGGCCATTGATTGGAAACAAGTCTTAATCCATTAGGAATTGGTTTGTCTTTGTTCTTTAAGTTCTTTTGGCCATTGATTGGAAACATGTCTTAATCCATAAGGAATTGTTTGTTTCCTTTGTTCTTTAAGTTCTTTTGGCCATTGATTGGAAACAAGTCTTAATCCATAAGGAATTGGTTTGTCTTTGTTCTTTAAGTTCTTTTGGCCATTGATTGGAAACAAGTCTTAATCCATTAGGAATTGGTTTCCTTTGTTCTTTAAGTTCTTTTGGCCATTGATTGGAAACAAGTCTTAATCCATTAGGAATTGGTTTGTCTTTGTTCTTTAAGTTCTTTTGGCCATTGATTGGATGCAAGTCTTAATCCATTAGGAATTGGTTTCCTTTGTTCTTTAAGTTCTTTTGGCCATTGATTGGAAACAAGTCTTAATCCATTAGGAATTGGTTTGTCTTTGTTCTTTAAGTTCTTTTGGCCATTGATTGGAAACAAGTCTTAATCCATTAGGAATTGGTTTCCTTTGTTCTTTAAGTTCTTTTGGCCATTGATTGGATGCATGTCTTAATCCATTAGGAATTGGTTTGTCTTTGTCTTTAAGTTCTTTTGGCCATTGATTGGAAACATGTCTTAATCCATTAGGAATTGGTTTCCTTTGTTCTTTAAGTTCTTTTGGCCATTGATTGGAAACAAGTCTTAATCCATAAGGAATTGGTTTCCTTTGTTCTTTAAGTTCTTTTGGCCATTGATTGGAAACAAGTCTTAATCCATTAGGAATTGGTTTGTCTTTGTTCTTTAAGTTCTTTTGGCCATTGATTGGATGCATGTCTTAATCCATTAGGAATTGGTTTCCTTTGTTCTTTAAGTTCTTTTGGCCATTGATTGGATGCAAGTCTTAATCCATTAGGAATTGGTTTGTCTTTGTTCTTTAAGTTCTTTTGGCCATTGATTGGATGCATGTCTTAATCCATTAGGAATTGGTTTCCTTTGTTCTTTAAGTTCTTTTGGCCATTGATTGGAAACAAGTCTTAATCCATTAGGAATTGGTTTGTCTTTGTTCTTTAAGTTCTTTTGGCCATTGATTGGATGCATGTCTTAATCCATTAGGAATTGGTTTGTCTTTGTTCTTTAAGTTCTTTTGGCCATTGATTGGAAACAAGTCTTAATCCATTAGGAATTGGTTTGTCTTTGTTCTTTAAGTTCTTTTGGCCATTGATTGGATGCAAGTCTTAATCCATTAGGAATTGGTTTGTCTTTGTTCTTTAAGTTCTTTTGGCCATTGATTGGAAACAAGTCTTAATCCATAAGGAATTGGTTTCCTTTGTTCTTTAAGTTCTTTTGGCCATTGATTGGAAACAAGTCTTAATCCATTAGGAATTGGTTTCCTTTGTTCTTTAAGTTCTTTTGGCCATTGATTGGAAACATGTCTTAATCCATTAGGAATTGGTTTGTCTTTGTTCTTTAAGTTCTTTTGGCCATTGATTGGAAACAAGTCTTAATCCATAAGGAATTGGTTTGTCTTTGTTCTTTAAGTTCTTTTGGCCATTGATTGGAAACAAGTCTTAATCCAAAAGGATTTGGTTTGTCTTTGTTCTTAAAGTTCTTTTGGCCATTGATTGGATGCATGACTTAATCCATTAGGAATTGGTTTCCTTTGTTCTTTAAGTTCTTTTGGCCATTGATTGGGTGCAAGTCTTAATCCATTAGGAAATAGTTTCGCTTTGTTCTTTAAGTTCTTTTGGCCATTGATTGGAAGCAGGTCTTAATCCATTAGGAATTGGTTTCCTTGTCCTTTAAGTTCTTTTGGCCATTGATTGGAAACATGTCTTAATCCATAAGGAATTGGTTTCCTTTTGTTCTTTATGTTCTTTTGGCCATTGATTGGAAGCAAGTCTTAATCCATAAGGAATTGGTTTCCCTTTGTTCTTTAAGTTCTTTTGGGCATTGATTGGAAACATGTCTTAATCCATTAGGAATTGGTTTCCTTTGTTCTTTAAGTTCTTTTGGCCATTGATTGGAAACAAGTCTTAATCCATAAGGAATTGGTTTCTCTTTGTTCTTTAAGTTCTTTTGGCCATTGATTGAATGCAAGTCTTAGTCCATTAGGAATTGGTTTCTTTGTTCTTTAAGTTCTTTTGGCCATTGATTGGAAACAAGTCTTAATCCATTAGGAATTGGTTTCCTTTGTTCTTTAAGTTCTTTTGGCCATTGATTGGATGCATGTCTTAATCCATTAGGAATTGGTTTCTTTGTCCTTTCAGTTCTTTTGGCCATTGATTGGAAACAAGTCTTAATCCATAAGGAATTGGTTTCCATTTGTTCTTTAAGTTCTTTTGGCCATTGATTGGATGCATGTCTTAATCCATTAGGAATTGGTTTCCTTTTGTTCTTTAAGTTCTTTTGGCCATTGATTGGAAACAAGTCTTAATCCATAAGGAATTGGTTTCTCTTTATTCTTTAAGTTCTTTTGGCCATTGATTGGATGCATGTCTCAATCCATTAGGAATTAGTTTGTCTTTGTGCTTTAAGTTCTTTTGGCCATTGATTGGAACAAGTCTTAATCCATAAGGAATTGGTTTGTCCTTTGTTCTTTAAGTTCTTTTGGCCATTGATTGGACACATGTCTTAATCCATAAGGAATTGGTTTCTCTTTGTTCTTTAAGATCTTTTGGCCATTGATTGGATGCATGTCTTAATCCATTAGGAATTTGTTTGTCCTTGTCCTTTAAGTTCTTTTGGCCATTGATTGGAAACATGTCTTAATCCATAAGGAATTGGTTTCCTTTGTTCTTTATGTTCTTTTGGCCATTGATTGGAAACAAGTCTTAATCCATTAGGAATTGGTTTCTCTTTGTTCTTTAAGATCTTTTGGCCATTGATTGGATGCATGTCTTAATCCATTAGGAATTCGTTTGTCTTTGTCCTTTAAGTTATTTTGGCCATTGATTGGAAGCAACTCTTAATCCTTTAGGAATTGGTTTTCTCTTTGTTCTTTAAGTTCTTTTGGCCATTGATTGGAAGCAAGTCTTAATCCATTAGGAATTGGTTTCCCTTTGTTCTTTTAGTTCTTTTGGCCATTGATTGGAAGCAAGTCTTAATCCATTAGGAATTCGTTTGTCTTTGTCCTTTAAGTTCTTTTGGCCATTGATTGGATGCAAGTCTTAATCCATAGGAATTGGTTTCCCTTTGTTCTTTAAGTTCTTTTGGCCATTGATTGGATGCATGTCTTAATCCATTAGGAATTGGTTTCCTATTGTTCTTTAAGTTCTTTTGGCCATTGATTGGAAACATGTCTTAATCCATAAGGAATTGGTTTCCTTTTGTTCTTTATGTTCTTTTGGCCATTGATTGGAAGCAAGTCTTCATCCATTAGGAATTCGTTTGTCTTTGTCCTTTAAGTTCTTTTGGCCATTGATTGGAAACAAGTCTTAATCCATTAGGAATTGGTTTGTCTTTGTTCTTTAAGTTCTTTTGGCCATTGATTGGATGCAAGTCTTAATCCATAGGAATTGGTTTCTCTTTGTTCTTTAAGTTCTTTTGGCCATTGATTGGAAGCAAGTCTTAATCCATTAGGAATTCGTTTGTCTTTGTCCTTTAAGTTCTTTTGCCCATTGATTGGATGCATGTCTTAATCCATTAGGAATTGGTTTGTCTTTGTTCTTTAAGTTCTTTTGGCCATTGATTGGAAACAAGTCTTAATCCATTAGGAATTGGTTTGTCTTTGTTCTTTAAGTTCTTTTGGCCATTGATTGGAAACAAGTCTTAATCCATAAGGAATTGGTTTCCTTTGTTCTTTAAGTTCTTTTGGCCATTGATTGGAAACAAGTCTTAATCCATTAGGAATTGGTTTCTTTGTTCTTTAAGTTCTTTTGGCCATTGATTGGAAACAAGTCTTAATCCATTAGGAATTGGTTTCCTTTGTTCTTTAAGTTCTTTTGGCCATTGATCGGAAACAAGTCTTAATCCATTAGGAATTGGTTTCCCTTTGTTCTTTAAGTTCTTTTGGCCATTGATTGGAAACAAGTCTTAATCCATAGGAATTGGTTTGTCTTTGTTCTTTAAGTTCTTTTGGCCATTGATTGGATGCAAGTCTTAATCCATTAGGAATTGGTTTGTCTTTGTTCTTTAAGTTCTTTTGGCCATTGATTGGATGCAAGTCTTAATCCATAAGGAATTGGTTTCCTTTGTTCTTTAAGTTCTTTTGGCCATTGATTGGATGCATGTCTTAATCCATTAGGAATTGGTTTGTCTTTGTTCTTTAAGTTCTTTTGGCCATTGATTGGAAACAAGTCTTAATCCATTAGGAATTGGTTTCCTTTGTTCTTTAAGTTCTTTTGGCCATTGATTGGATGCATGTCTTAATCCATTAGGAATTAGTTTGTCTTTGTTCTTTAAGTTCTTTTGGCCATTGATTGGAAACAAGTCTTAATCCATTAGGAATTGGTTTCCTTTGTTCTTTAAGTTCTTTTGGCCATTGATTGGATGCATGTCTTAATCCATTAGGAATTGGTTTGTCTTTGTTCTTTAAGTTCTTTTGGCCATTGATTGGAAACAAGTCTTAATCCATAGGAAATTGGTTTCCTTTGTTCTTTAAGTTCTTTTGGCCATTGATTGGATGCATGTCTTAATCCATTAGGAATTGGTTTGTCTTTGTTCTTTAAGTTCTTTTGGCCATTGATTGGAAAACAAGTCTTAATCCATAAGGAATTGGTTTCCTTTGTTCTTTAAGTTCTTTTGGCCATTGATTGGATGCATGTCTTAATCCATTAGGAATTGGTTTGTCTTTGTTCTTTAAGTTCTTTTGGCCATTGATTGGAAACAAGTCTTAATCCATTAGGAATTGGTTTCCTTTGTTCTTTAAGTTCTTTTGGCCATTGATTGGATGCATGTCTTAATCCATTAGGAATTGGTTTGTCTTTGTTCTTTAAGTTCTTTTGGCCATTGATTGGAATCAAGTCTTCATCCATTAGGAATTCGTTTGTCTTTGTCCTTTAAGTTCTTTTGGCCATTGATTGGATGCATGTCTTAATCCATTAGGAATTGGTTTGTCTTTGTTCTTTAAGTTCTTTTGGCCATTGATTGGAAACAAGTCTTAATCCATTAGGAATTGGTTTCCTTTGTTCTTTAAGTTCTTTTGGCCATTGATTGGAGGCAACTCTTAATCCTTTAGGAATAGGTATTCTCTTTGTTCGTTAAGTTCTTTTGGCCATAGATTGGAGGCAAGTCTTAATCCAATAGGAATTGGTTTCCTTTGTTCTTTAAGTTCTTTTGGCCATTGATTGGATGCACGTGTTAATCCATTAGGAATTTGTTTGTCTTTGTCCTTTAAGTTCTTTTGGCCATTGAGTGGAAACATGTCTTAATCCATAAGGAATTGGTTTCCCTTTGTTCTTTAAGTTCTTTTGGCCATTGATTGGATGCATGTCTTAATCCATTAGGAATTGGTTTGTCTTTGTTCTTTAAGTTCTTTTGGCCATTGATTGGATGCATGTCTTAATCCATTAGGAATTGGTTTCCCTTTGTTCTTTATGTTCTTTTGGCCATTGATTGGAAGCAAGTCTTCATCCATTAGGAATTCATTTGTCTTTGTCCTTTAAGTTATTTTGGCCATTGATTGGAAGCAAGTCTTCATCCATTAGGAATTTGTTTGTCTTTGTCCTTTAAGTTCTTTTGGTCATTGATTGGAAGCAACTCTTAATCCTTCAGGATTTGGTTTCCTTTGTTCTTTAAGTTCTTTTGGCCATTGATTGGATGCATGTCTTAATCCATTAGGAATTGGTTTGTCTTTGTTCTTTAAGTTCTTTTGGCCATTGATTGGAAACAAGTCTTAATCCATTAGGAATTGGTTTCCTTTGTTCTTTAAGTTCTTTTGGCCATTGATTGGAAACATGTCTTAATCCATTAGGAATTGGTTTTCTTTGTTCTTTAAGTTCTTTTGGCCATTGATTGGATGCAAGTCTTAATCCATAGGAATTGGTTTCCTTTGTCCTTTAAGTTCTGTTGGCCATTGACTGGAAATAATTCTTAATCCATAAGGAATTGGTTTCCCTTTGTTCTCGAAGTTCTTTTGGCCATTGATTGGATGCATGTCTTAATCCATAAGGAATTGGTTTCCCTTTGTTCTTTAAGTTCTTTTGGCCATTGATTGGAAACAAGTCTTAATCCATTAGGAATTGGTTTGTCTTTGTTCTTTAAGTTCTTTTGGCCATTGATTGGAAACAAGTCTTAATCCATTAGGAATTGGTTTCCTTTGTTCTTTAAGTTCTTTTGGCCATTGATTGGATGCATGTCTTAATCCATTAGGAATTGGTTCCTCTTTGTTCTTTAAGTTCTTTTGGCCATTGATTGGAAACAAGTCTTAATCCATTAGGAATTGGTTTCCTTTGTTCTTTAAGTTCTTTTGGCCATTGATTGGATGCAAGTCTTAATCCATTAGGAATTGGTTTGTCTTTGTTCTTTAAGTTCTTTTGGCCATTGATTGGATGCAAGTCTTAATCCATTAGGAATTGGTTTCCTTTGTTCTTTAAGTTCTTTTGGCCATTGATTGGAAACAAGTCTTAATCCATTAGGAATTGGTTTCCTTTGTTCTTTAAGTTCTTTTGGCCATTGATTGGATGCAAGTCTTAATCCATTAGGAATTGGTTTCCTTTGTTCTTTAAGTTCTTTTGGCCATTGATTGGAAACAATGTCTTAATCCATTAGGAATTGGTTTGTCTTTGTTCTTTAAGTTCTTTTGGCCATTGATTGGAATGCAAGTCTTAATCCATTAGGAATTGGTTTGTCTTTGTTCTTTAAGTTCTTTTGGCCATTGATTGGAAACAAGTCTTAATCCATTAGGAATTGGTTTGTCTTTGTTCTTTAAGTTCTTTTGGCCATTGATTGGAAACAAGTCTTAATCCATTAGGAATTGGTTTCCTTTGTTCTTTAAGTTCTTTTGGCCATTGATTGGAAACAAGTCTTAATCCATTAGGAATTGGTTTGTCTTTGTTCTTTAAGTTCTTTTGGCCATTGATTGGAAACAAGTCTTAATCCATAAGGAATTGGTTTCCTTTGTTCTTTAAGTTCTTTTGGCCATTGATTGGATGCATGTCTTAATCCATTAGGAATTGGTTTGTCTTTGTTCTTTAAGTTCTTTTGGCCATTGATTGGAAACAAGTCTTAATCCATTAGGAATTGGTTTGTCTTTGTTCTTTTGGCCATTGAGTTGGATGCTTTTGTCCATTGATTGGAGGTCTTAATCCATGGTTTGTCTTTGTTCTTTAAGTTCTTTTGGCCATTGATTGGATGCATGTCTTAATCCATTAGGAATTGGTTTCTTTGTTCTTTAAGTTCTTTTGGCCATTGATTGGAAACAAGTCTTAATCCATTAGGAATTGGTTTGTCTTTGTTCTTTAAGTTCTTTTGGCCATTGATTGGATGCATGTCTTAATCCATTAGGAATTGGTTTCCTTTGTTCTTTAAGTTCTTTTGGCCATTGATTGGATGCAAGTCTTAATCCATTAGGAATTGGTTTCCTTTGTTCTTTAAGTTCTTTTGGCCATTGATTGGATGCAAGTCTTAATCCATTAGGAATTGGTTTCCTTTGTTCTTTAAGTTCTTTTGGCCATTGATTGGATGCATGTCTTAATCCATTAGGAATTGGTTTGTCTTTGTTCTTTAAGTTCTTTTGGCCATTGATTGGAAACAAGTCTTAATCCATAAGGAATTGGTTTCCTTTGTTCTTTAAGTTCTTTTGGCCATTGATTGGATGCATGTCTTAATCCATTAGGAATTGGTTTGTCTTTGTTCTTTAAGTTCTTTTGGCCATTGATTGGAAACAAGTCTTAATCCATAAGGAATTGGTTTCCTTTGTTCTTTAAGTTCTTTTGGCCATTGATTGGAAACATGTCTTAATCCATTAGGAATTGGTTTGTCTTTGTCTTTAAGTTCTTTTGGCCATTGATTGGAAACAAGTCTTAATCCATAAGGAATTGGTTTCCTTTGTTCTTTAAGTTCTTTTGGCCATTGATTGGATGCAAGTCTTAATCCATTAGGAATTGGTTTGTCTTTGTTCTTTAAGTTCTTTTGGCCATTGATTGGAAACAAGTCTTAATCCATTAGGAATTGGTTTGTCTTTGTTCTTTAAGTTCTTTTGGCCATTGATTGGATGCATGTCTTAATCCATAAGGAATTGGTTTGTCTTTGTTCTTTAAGTTCTTTTGGCCATTGATTGGAAACAAGTCTTAATCCATTAGGAATTGGTTTGTCTTTGTTCTTTAAGTTCTTTTGGCCATTGATTGGATGCAAGTCTTAATCCATTAGGAATTGGTTTGTCTTTGTTCTTTAAGTTCTTTTGGCCATTGATTGGAAACAAGTCTTAATCCATTAGGAATTGGTTTCCTTTGTTCTTTAAGTTCTTTTGGCCATTGATTGGAAACAAGTCTTAATCCATTAGGAATTGGTTTGTCTTTGTTCTTTAAGTTCTTTTGGCCATTGATTGGAAACAAGTCTTAATCCATTAGGAATTGGTTTCCTTTGTTCTTTAAGTTCTTTTGGCCATTGATTGGAAACATGTCTTAATCCATTAGGAATTCGTTTGTCTTTGTCCTCTAAGTTCTTTTGGCCATTGATTGGAAACAAGTCTTAATCCATAAGGAATTGGTTTCCTTTGTTCTTTAAGTTCTTTTGGCCATTGATTGGATGCAAGTCTTAATCCATTAGGAATTCGTTTCCCTTTGTTCTTTAAGTTCTTTTGGCCATTGATTGGATGCATGTCTTAATCCATTAGGAATTCGTTTCCCTTTGTTCTTTAAGCTCTTTTGGCCATTGATTGGATGCATGTCTTAATCCATTAGGAATTGGTTTCTCTTTGTTCTTTAAGTTCTTTGGGCCATTGATTGGAAACAAGTCTTAATCATTGGTTTCCTTTTGTTCTTTAAGTTCTGTTGCCCATTGATTGGATGCATGTCTTAATCCATTAGGAATTGGTTTCCTTTTGTTCTTTAAGTTCTTTTGGCCATTGATTGGAAACAAGTCTTAATCCATAAGGAATTGGTTTCCATTTGTTCTTTACGTTCTTTTGGCCATTGATTGGATGCATGTCTTAATCCATTAGGAATTCGTTTGTCATTATCCGATAAGTTCTTTTGGCCATTGATTGGAAACAAGTCTTAATCCATAAGGAATTGGTTTCCCTTTGTTCTTTAAGTTCTTTTGGCCATTGATTGGAAAGAATTGGTTTCTCCTTGTTCTTTAAGTTCTTTTGGCCATTGATTGGAAACAAGTCTTAATCCATAAGGAATGGTTTTCATTTTGTTCTTTAAGTTCTTTTGGCCATTGATTGGAAACAAGTCTTAATCCATTGGGAATTAGTTTGTCTTTGTTCTTTAAGTTGTTTTGGCCATTAATCGGAAACAAGTCTTAATCCATTAGGAATTGGTTTCCTTTGTTCTTTAAGTTCTTTTGGCCATTGATTGGATGCATGTCTTAATCCATTAGGAATTAGTTTTCTTTGTTCTTTAAGTTCTTTTGGCCATTGATTGGAAACAAGTCTTAATCCATAAGGAATTGGTTTCCTTTGTTCTTTAAGTTCTTTTGGCCATTGATTGGATGCATGTCTTAATCCATTAGGAATTGGTTTGTCTTTGTTCTTTAAGTTCTTTTGGCCATTGATTGGAAACATGTCTTAATCCATTAGGAATTGGTTTCCTTTGTTCTTTAAGTTCTTTTGGCCATTGATTGGATGCATGTCTTAATCCATTAGGAATTGGTTTGTCTTTGTTCTTTAAGTTCTTTTGGCCATTGATTGGAAACAAGTCTTAATCCATAAGGAATTGGTTTCCTTTGTTCTTTAAGTTCTTTTGGCCATTGATTGGAAACATGTCTTAATCCATTAGGAATTAGTTTTCTTTGTTCTTTAAGTTCTTTTGGCCATTGATTGGATGCAAGTCTTAATCCATAAGGAATTGGTTTCCTTTGTTCTTTAAGTTCTTTTGGCCATTGATTGGATGCAAGTCTTAATCCATTAGGAATTGGTTTGTCTTTGTTCTTTAAGTTCTTTTGGCCATTGATTGGATGCAAGTCTTAATCCATTAGGAATTGGTTTGTCTTTGTTCTTTAAGTTCTTTTGGCCATTGATTGGATGCAAGTCTTAATCCATTAGGAATTGGTTTGTCTTTGTTCTTTAAGTTCTTTTGGCCATTGATTTGATGCATGTCTTAATCCATTAGGAATTAGTTTGGCTTTGTTCTTTAATTTCTTTTGGCCATTGATTGGATGCATGTCTTAATCCATTAGGAATTCGTATGTCTTTGTCCTTTAAGTTCTTTTGGCCATTGATTGGAAACAAGTCTTAATCCATTAGGAATTGGTTTCATTTTGTTCTTTAAGTTCTTTTGGCCATTGATTGGAAACATGTCTTAATCCTTTAGGAATTAGTTTGTCTTTGTCCTTTAAGTTCTTTTGGCCATTGATTGGAAACAAGTCTTAATCCATAAGGAATTGGTTTCCCTATATTCTTTAAGTTCTTTTGGCCATTGATTGGAAACAAGTCTTAATCCATAAGGAATTGGTTTCCCTTTGTTCTTTATGTTCTTTTGGCCATTGATTGGAAACAAGTCTTAATCCATTAAGGAATTGGTTTCCTTTGTTCTTTAAGTTCTTTTGGCCATTGATTGGATGCATGTCTTAATCCATTAGGAATTGGTTTGTCTTTGTTCTTTAAGTTCTTTTGGCCATTGATTGGAAACAAGTCTTAATCCATAAGGAATTGGTTTCCTTTTGTTCTTTAAGTTCTTTTGGCCATTGATTGGATGCAAGTCTTAATCCATTAGGAATTGGTTTGTCTTTGTTCTTTAAGTTCTTTTGGCCATTGATTGGAAACAAGTCTTAATCCATAAGGAATTGGATTATCGTTGTTCTTTAAGTTCTTTTGTCCATTGATTGGATGCATGTCTTAATCCATTAGGAATTGGATTGTCTTTGTTCTTTAAGTTCTTTTGGCCATTGATTGGAAACAAGTCTTAATCCTCTTTGTTCTTTAAGTTCTTTTGGCCATTGATTGGAAACAAGTCTTAATCCATAAGGAATTGGTTTCTCTTTGTTCTTTAAGTTCTTTTGGCCATTGATTGGAAGCAAGTCTTAATCCATTAGGAATTGGTTTCTCTTTGTTCTTTAAGTTCTTTTGGCCATTGATTGGAAACAAGTCTTAATCCATAAGGAATTGGTTTCCCTTTGTTCTTTATGTTCTTTTGGCCATTGATTGGAAACAAGTCTTAATCCATAAGGAATTGGTTTCCCTTTGTTCTTTATGTTCTTTCGGCCATTGATGGGAAACAAGTCTTAATCCATTACGAATTAGTTTGTCTTTATCCTTTAAGTTCTTTTGGCCACTGATTGGAAACAAGTCTTAGTCCATTAGGAATTGGTTTGTCTTTGTTCTTTAAGTTCTTTTGGCGATTGATTGGATCCATGTCTTAATCCATTAGGATTTGGTTTGTTGTTGTTCCTTAAGTTCTATTGGCCATTGATTGGATGCTAGTCTTAATGCGTTAGGAATTGGCTTCGCGGTGTTCTTTAAGTCCGTTTGGCCATTGATTGGATGCATGTCTTAATCCATTAGGAATTAGTTTGTCTTTGTCCTTTAATTTCTTTTGGCCATTGATTGGAAACAAGTCTTAATCCATAAGGAATTGGTTTCCCTTTGTTCTTTAAGTTCTTTTGGCCATTGATTGGATGCATGTCTTAATCCATTAGGAATTCGTTTGGCTTTGTTCTTTAAGTTCTTTTGGGCATTGATTGGAAACAACTCTTAATCCATAAGGAATTGGTTTCCCTTTGTTCTTAAAGTTCTATTGGCCATTGATTGGATGCATGTCTTAATCCATTAGGATTTGGTTTCCCTTTTATGTTCTTTTGGCCATCGATTGGAAACAAGTCTTAATCCATAAGGAATTGGTTTGTCTTTGTTCTTTAAGTTCTTTTGGCCATTGATTGGATGCATGTCTTAATCCATTAGGAATTGGTTTGTCTTTGTTCTTTAAGTTCTTTTGGCCATTGATTGGAAACAAGTCTTAATCCATTAGGAATTGGTTTGTCTTTGTTCTTTAAGTTCTTTTGGCCATTGATTGGATGCATGTCTTAATCCATTAGGAATTGGTTTGTCTTTGTTCTTTAAGTTCTTTTGGCCATTGATTGGATGCAAGTCTTAATCCATTAGGAATTGGTTTGTCTTTGTTCTTTAAGTTCTTTTGGCCATTGATTGGATGCATGTCTTAATCCATTAGGAATTGGTTTGTCTTTGTTCTTTAAGTTCTTTTGGCCATTGATTGGAAACAAGTCTTAATCCATAAGGAATTGGTTTGTCTTTGTTCTTTAAGTTCTTTTGGCCATTGATTGGATGCATGTCTTAATCCATTAGGAATTGGTTTGTCTTTGTTCTTTAAGTTCTTTTGGCCATTGATTGGAAACAAGTCTTAATCCATTAGGAATTGGTTTCCTTTGTTCTTTAAGTTCTTTTGGCCATTGATTGGATGCAAGTCTTAATCCATTAGGAATTGGTTTTCTTTGTTCTTTAAGTTCTTTTGGCCATTGATTGGAAACAAGTCTTAATCCATTAGGAATTGGTTTCCTTTGTTCTTTAAGTTCTTTTGGCCATTGATTGGATGCATGTCTTAATCCATTAGGAATTGGTTTGTCTTTGTTCTTTAAGTTCTTTTGGCCATTGATTGGAAACAAGTCTTAATCCATTAGGAATTGGTTTTCTTTGTTCTTTAAGTTCTTTTGGCCATTGATTGGATGCAAGTCTTAATCCATTAGGAATTGGTTTGTCTTTGTTCTTTAAGTTCTTTTGGCCATTGATTGGAAACAAGTCTTAATCCATAAGGAATTGGTTTGTCTTTGTTCTTTAAGTTCTTTTGGCCATTGATTGGATGCATGTCTTAATCCATTAGGAATTGGTTTGTCTTTGTTCTTTAAGTTCTTTTGGCCATTGATTGGAAACAAGTCTTAATCCATTAGGAATTGGTTTCCTTTGTTCTTTAAGTTCTTTTGGCCATTGATTGGAAACAAGTCTTAATCCATTAGGAATTGGTTTGTCTTTGTTCTTTAAGTTCTTTTGGCCATTGATTGGAAACAAGTCTTAATCCATTAGGAATTGGCTTGTCTTTGTTCTTTAAGATCTTTAGGCCATTGATTGGATGCATGTCTTAATCCATTAGGAATTTGTTTGTCTTTGTCCTTTAAGTTCTTTTGGCCATTGATTGGAAACAAGTCTTAATCCATAAGGAATTGGTTTCCCTATGTTCTGTAAGTTCTTTTGGCCATTGATTGGAAGCAAGTCTTAATCCATTAGGAATTCGTTTGTCTTTGTCCTTTAAGTTCTTTTGGCCATTGATTGGATGCATGTCTTAATCCATTAGGAATTGGTTGTCTTTGTTCTTTACGTTCTTTTGGCCATTGATTGGAAACAAGTCTTAATCCATAAGGAATTGGTTTCCTTTTGTTCTTTAAGTTCTTTTGGCCATTGATTGGATGCATGTCTTAATCCATAAGGAATTGGTTTCTCTTTCTTCTTAAAGTTCTTTTGGCCATTGATTGGAAACAAGTCTTAATCCATAAGGAATTGGTTTCCCTTTGTTCTTTAAGTTCTTTTGGCCATTGATTGGATGCATGTCTTAATCCATTAGGAATTGGTTTCCCTTTGTTCTTTAAGTTCTTTTGGCCATTGATTGGAAACAAGTCTTAATCCAAAAGGAATTGGTTTCCCTTTGTTCTTTAAGTTCTTTTGGCCATTGATTGGAGACAAGTCTTAATCCATAAGGAATTGGTTTCCTTTTGTTCTTTAAGTTCTTTTGGCCATTGATTGGATGCAAGTCTTAATCCATAAGGAATTGGTTTCTCTTTGTTCTTTAAGTTCTTTTGGCCATTGATTGGAAACAAGTCTTAATCAATTTGGAATTAGTTTGTCTTCGTCCTTTAAGTTCTGTTGGCCATTGATTGGAAATAAGTCTTAATCCATAAGGAAATGGTTTCCCTTTGTTCTCTAAGTTCTTTTGGCCATTGATTGGAAGCAAGTCTTAATCAATTTGGAATTAGTTTGTCTTCATCCTTTACGTTCTGTTGGCCATTGATTGGAAATAAGTCTTAATCCATAAGGAAATGGTTTCCCTTTGTTCTCTAAGTTCTTTTGGCCATTGATTGGATGCATGTCTTAATCCATTAGGAATTGGTTTGTCTTTGTTCTTTAAGTTCTTTTGGCCATTGATTGGAAACAAGTCTTAATCCATTAGGAATTGGTTTGTCTTTGTTCTTTAAGTTCTTTTGGCCATTGATTGGATGCAAGTCTTAATCCATTAGGAATTGGTTTCCTTTGTTCTTTAAGTTCTTTTGGCCATTGATTGGAGACAAGTCTTAATCCATAAGGAATTGGTTTCCTTTTGTTCTTTAAGTTCTTTTGGCCATTGATTGGATGCATGTCTTAATCCATTAGGAATTGGTTTCTCTTTGTTCTATAAGTTCTTTTGGCCATTGATTGGATGCATGTCTTAATCCATAAGGAATTGGTTTCCTTTTGTTCTTTAAGTTCTTTTGGCCATTGATTGGATGCATGTCTTAATCCATTAGGAATTGGTTCCTCTTTGTTCTTTAAGTTCTTTTGGCCATTGATTGGAAACAAGTCTTAATCCATTAGGAATTGGTTTCCTTTGTTCTTTAAGTTCTTTTGGCCATTGATTGGATGCATGTCTTAATCCATTAGGAATTGGTTCCTCTTTGTTCTTTAAGTTCTTTTGGCCATTGATTGGATGCATGTCTTAATCCATTAGGAATTGGTTTCCTTTGTTCTTTAAGTTCTTTTGGCCATTGATTGGATGCAAGTCTTAATCCATTAGGAATTGGTTTGTCCTTTGTTCTTTAAGTTCTTTTGGCCATTGATTGGATGCAAGTCTTAATCCATTAGGAATTGGTTTGTCTTTGTTCTTTAAGTTCTTTTGGCCATTGATTGGATGCAAGTCTTAATCCATTAGGAATTGGTTTCCTTTGTTCTTTAAGTTCTTTTGGCCATTGATTGGAAACAAGTCTTAATCCATTAGGAATTGGTTGTCCTTTGTTCTTTAAGTTCTTTTGGCCATTGATTGGAAACAAGTCTTAATCCATTAGGAATTGGTTTGTCTTTGTTCTTTAAGTTCTTTTGGCCATTGATTGGATGCATGTCTTAATCCATTAGGAATTGGTTTGTCTTTGTTCTTTAAGTTCTTTTGGCCATTGATTGGAAACATGTCTTAATCCATTAGGAATTGGTTTCCTTTGTTCTTTAAGTTCTTTTGGCCATTGATTGGAAACAAGTCTTAATCCATTAGGAATTGGTTTTCTTTGTTCTTTAAGTTCTTTTGGCCATTGATTGGATGCATGTCTTAATCCATTAGGAATTGGTTTGTCTTTGTTCTTTAAGTTCTTTTGGCCATTGATTGGAAACAAGTCTTAATCCATAAGGAATTGGTTTCCTTTGTTCTTTAAGTTCTTTTGGCCATTGATTGGAAACATGTCTTAATCCATTAGGAATTAGTTTGTCTTTGTTCTTTAAGTTCTTTTGGCCATTGATTGGAAACAAGTCTTAATCCATTAGGAATTGGTTTCCTTTGTTCTTTAAGTTCTTTTGGCCATTGATTGGATGCATGTCTTAATCCATTAGGAATTGGTTTTCTTTGTTCTTTAAGTTCTTTTGGCCATTGATTGGAAACAAGTCTTAATCCATTAAGGAATTGGTTTGTCTTTGTTCTTTAAGTTCTTTTGGCCATTGATTGGATGCAAGTCTTAATCCATTAGGAATTAGTTTGTCTTTGTTCTTTAAGTTCTTTTGGCCATTGATTGGAAACAAGTCTTAATCCATAAGGAATTGGTTGTCTTTGTTCTTTAAGTTCTTTTGGCCATTGATTGGATGCATGTCTTAATCCATTAGGAATTGGTTTGTCTTTGTTCTTTAAGTTCTTTTGGCCATTGATTGGAAACAAGTCTTAATCCATAAGGAATTGGTTTCCTTTGTTCTTTAAGTTCTTTTGGCCATTGATTGGATGCATGTCTTAATCCATTAGGAATTGGTTTTCTTTGTTCTTTAAGTTCTTTTGGCCATTGATTGGAAACAAGTCTTAATCCATAAGGAATTGGTTTCCTTTGTTCTTTAAGTTCTTTTGGCCATTGATTGGATGCATGTCTTAATCCATTAGGAATTGGTTTGTCTTTGTTCTTTAAGTTCTTTTGGCCATTGATTGGAAACAAGTCTTAATCCATTAGGAATTGGTTTCCTTTGTTCTTTAAGTTCTTTTGGCCATTGATTGGATGCATGTCTTAATCCATTAGGAATTGGTTTGTCTTTGTTCTTTAAGTTCTTTTGGCCATTGATTGGAAACAAGTCTTAATCCATTAGGAATTGGTTTCCTTTGTTCTTTAAGTTCTTTTGGCCATTGATTGGATGCATGTCTTAATCCATTAGGAATTGGTTTGTCTTTGTTCTTTAAGTTCTTTTGGCCATTGATTGGAAACAAGTCTTAATCCATTAGGAATTGGTTTGTCTTTGTTCTTTAAGTTCTTTTGGCCATTGATTGGATGCAAGTCTTAATCCATTAGGAATTAGTTTGTCTTTGTTCTTTAAGTTCTTTTGGCCATTGATTGGAAACAAGTCTTAATCCATTAGGAATTGGTTTGTCTTTGTTCTTTAAGTTCTTTTGGCCATTGATTGGATGCATGTCTTAATCCATAAGGAATTGGTTTGTCTTTGTTCTTTAAGTTCTTTTGGCCATTGATTGGATGCAAGTCTTAATCCATTAGGAATTGGTTTCCTTTGTTCTTTAAGTTCTTTTGGCCATTGATTGGATGCATGTCTTAATCCATTAGGAATTGGTTTGTCTTTGTTCTTTAAGTTCTTTTGGCCATTGATTGGAAACATGTCTTAATCCATTAGGAATTGGTTTCCTTTGTTCTTTAAGTTCTTTTGGCCATTGATTGGATGCAAGTCTTAATCCATTAGGAATTGGTTTGTCTTTGTTCTTTAAGTTCTTTTGGCCATTGATTGGATGCAAGTCTTAATCCATTAGGAATTGGTTTCCTTTGTTCTTTAAGTTCTTTTGGCCATTGATTGGAAACAAGTCTTAATCCATAAGGAATTGGTTTGTCTTTGTTCTTTAAGTTCTTTTGGCCATTGATTGGAAACAAGTCTTAATCCATTAGGAATTGGTTTTCTTTGTTCTTTAAGTTCTTTTGGCCATTGATTGGATGCATGTCTTAATCCATTAGGAATTGGTTTGTCTTTGTTCTTTAAGTTCTTTTGGCCATTGATTGGAAACAAGTCTTAATCCATTAGGAATTGGTTTCCTTTGTTCTTTAAGTTCTTTTGGCCATTGATTGGAAACATGTCTTAATCCATTAGGAATTGGTTGTCTTTGTTCTTTAAGTTCTTTTGGCCATTGATTGGAAACAAGTCTTAATCCATTAGGAATTGGTTTCCTTTGTTCTTTAAGTTCTTTTGGCCATTGATTGGATGCATGTCTTAATCCATTAGGAATTGGTTTGTCTTTGTTCTTTAAGTTCTTTTGGCCATTGATTGGAAACAAGTCTTAATCCATTAGGAATTGGTTTGTCTTTGTTCTTTAAGTTCTTTTGGCCATTGATTGGATGCAAGTCTTAATCCATTAGGAATTGGTTGTCCTTTGTTCTTTAAGTTCTTTTGGCCATTGATTGGATGCAAGTCTTAATCCATTAGGAATTGGTTTTCTTTGTTCTTTAAGTTCTTTTGGCCATTGATTGGAAACATGTCTTAATCCATTAGGAATTGGTTTGTCTTTGTTCTTTAAGTTCTTTTGGCCATTGATTGGATGCAAGTCTTAATCCATTAGGAATTGGTTTCCTTTGTTCTTTAAGTTCTTTTGGCCATTGATTGGAAACAAGTCTTAATCCATTAGGAATTGGTTTGTCTTTGTTCTTTAAGTTCTTTTGGCCATTGATTGGATGCAAGTCTTAATCCATTAGGAATTGGTTTGTCTTTGTTCTTTAAGTTCTTTTGGCCATTGATTGGAAACAAGTCTTAATCCATTAGGAATTGGTTTCCTTTGTTCTTTAAGTTCTTTTGGCCATTGATTGGAAACATGTCTTAATCCATTAGGAATTGGTTTGTCTTTGTTCTTTAAGTTCTTTTGGCCATTGATTGGAAACAAGTCTTAATCCATTAGGAATTGGTTTCCTTTGTTCTTTAAGTTCTTTTGGCCATTGATTGGATGCATGTCTTAATCCATTAGGAATTGGTTTGTCTTTGTTCTTTAAGTTCTTTTGGCCATTGATTGGAAACAAGTCTTAATCCATTAGGAATTGGTTTCCTTTGTTCTTTAAGTTCTTTTGGCCATTGATTGGAAACATGTCTTAATCCATTAGGAATTGGTTTTCTTTGTTTCTTTAAGTTCTTTTGGCCATTGATTGGAAACAAGTCTTAATCCATAAGGAATTGGTTTGTCTTTGTTCTTTAAGTTCTTTTGGCCATTGATTGGATGCATGTCTTAATCCATTAGGAATTGGTTTGTCTTTGTTCTTTAAGTTCTTTTGGCCATTGATTGGAAACAAGTCTTAATCCATTAGGAATTGGTTTGTCTTTGTTCTTTAAGTTCTTTTGGCCATTGATTGGAAACAAGTCTTAATCCATTAGGAATTGGTTTGTCTTTGTTCTTTAAGTTCTTTTGGCCATTGATTGGAAACAAGTCTTAATCCATTAGGAATTGGTTTGTCTTTGTTCTTTAAGTTCTTTTGGCCATTGATTGGAAACAAGTCTTAATCCATTAGGAATTGGTTTCCTTTGTTCTTTAAGTTCTTTTGGCCATTGATTGGAAACAAGTCTTAATCCATAAGGAATTGGTTTCCTTTGTTCTTTAAGTTCTTTTGGCCATTGATTGGAAACATGTCTTAATCCATTAGGAATTGGTTTGTCTTTGTTCTTTAAGTTCTTTTGGCCATTGATTGGAAACAAGTCTTAATCCATTAGGAATTGGTTTGTCTTTGTTCTTTAAGTTCTTTTGGCCATTGATTGGAAACAAGTCTTAATCCATAAGGAATTGGTTTTCTTTGTTCTTTAAGTTCTTTTGGCCATTGATTGGAAACAAGTCTTAATCCATTAGGAATTGGTTTGTCTTTGTTCTTTAAGTTCTTTTGGCCATTGATTGGAAACAAGTCTTAATCCATTAGGAATTGGTTTGTCTTTGTTCTTTAAGTTCTTTTGGCCATTGATTGGAAACAAGTCTTAATCCATTAGGAATTGGTTTGTCTTTGTTCTTTAAGTTCTTTTGGCCATTGATTGGATGCAAGTCTTAATCCATAAGGAATTGGTTTGTCTTTGTTCTTTAAGTTCTTTTGGCCATTGATTGGATGCATGTCTTAATCCATTAGGAATTGGTTTGTCTTTGTTCTTTAAGTTCTTTTGGCCATTGATTGGAAACAAGTCTTAATCCATTAGGAATTGGTTTCCTTTGTTCTTTAAGTTCTTTTGGCCATTGATTGGAAACATGTCTTAATCCATTAGGAATTGGTTTCCTTTGTTCTTTAAGTTCTTTTGGCCATTGATTGGATGCATGTCTTAATCCATTAGGAATTGGTTTCCTTTGTTCTTTAAGTTCTTTTGGCCATTGATTGGATGCAAGTCTTAATCCATTAGGAATTGGTTTCCTTTGTTCTTTAAGTTCTTTTGGCCATTGATTGGATGCATGTCTTAATCCATTAGGAATTGGTTTCCTTTGTTCTTTAAGTTCTTTTGGCCATTGATTGGAAACAAGTCTTAATCCATAAGGAATTGGTTTCCTTTGTTCTTTAAGTTCTTTTGGCCATTGATTGGATGCAAGTCTTAATCCATTAGGAATTGGTTTCTTTGTTCTTTAAGTTCTTTTGGCCATTGATTGGAAACAAGTCTTAATCCATTAGGAATTGGTTTCCTTTGTTCTTTAAGTTCTTTTGGCCATTGATTGGATGCAAGTCTTAATCCATTAGGAATTGGTTTCCTTTGTTCTTTAAGTTCTTTTGGCCATTGATTGGAAACAAGTCTTAATCCATTAGGAATTGGTTTGTCTTTGTTCTTTAAGTTCTTTTGGCCATTGATTGGAAACATGTCTTAATCCATTAGGAATTGGTTTGTCTTTGTTCTTTAAGTTCTTTTGGCCATTGATTGGATGCATGTCTTAATCCATTAGGAATTGGTTTGTCTTTGTTCTTTAAGTTCTTTTGGCCATTGATTGGAAACAAGTCTTAATCCATTAGGAATTGGTTTCCTTTGTTCTTTAAGTTCTTTTGGCCATTGATTGGATGCAAGTCTTAATCCATTAGGAATTGGTTTCCTTTGTTCTTTAAGTTCTTTTGGCCATTGATTGGATGCATGTCTTAATCCATTAGGAATTGGTTTTCTTTGTTCTTTAAGTTCTTTTGGCCATTGATTGGAAACAAGTCTTAATCCATTAGGAATTGGTTTGTCTTTGTTCTTTAAGTTCTTTTGGCCATTGATTGGATGCAAGTCTTAATCCATAAGGAATTGGTTTCTTTGTTCTTTAAGTTCTTTTGGCCATTGATTGGAAACAAGTCTTAATCCATTAGGAATTGGTTTGTCTTTGTTCTTTAAGTTCTTTTGGCCATTGATTGGAAACATGTCTTAATCCATTAGGAATTGGTTTGTCTTTGTTCTTTAAGTTCTTTTGGCCATTGATTGGATGCAAGTCTTAATCCATTAGGAATTGGTTTGTCTTTGTTCTTTAAGTTCTTTTGGCCATTGATTGGAAACATGTCTTAATCCATAAGGAATTGGTTTCCTTTGTTCTTTAAGTTCTTTTGGCCATTGATTGGATGCAAGTCTTAATCCATTAGGAATTGGTTTGTCTTTGTTCTTTAAGTTCTTTTGGCCATTGATTGGAAACAAGTCTTAATCCATAAGGAATTGGTTTCCTTTGTTCTTTAAGTTCTTTTGGCCATTGATTGGATGCATGTCTTAATCCATTAGGAATTGGTTTGTCTTTGTTCTTTAAGTTCTTTTGGCCATTGATTGGAAACAAGTCTTAATCCATTAGGAATTGGTTTCCTTTGTTCTTTAAGTTCTTTTGGCCATTGATTGGATGCATGTCTTAATCCATTAGGAATTGGTTTGTCTTTGTTCTTTAAGTTCTTTTGGCCATTGATTGGAAACAAGTCTTAATCCATTAGGAATTGGTTTCCTTTGTTCTTTAAGTTCTTTTGGCCATTGATTGGATGCAAGTCTTAATCCATTAGGAATTGGTTTGTCTTTGTTCTTTAAGTTCTTTTGGCCATTGATTGGAAACAAGTCTTAATCCATAGGAATTGGTTTGTCTTTGTTCTTTAAGTTCTTTTGGCCATTGATTGGATGCATGTCTTAATCCATTAGGAATTGGTTTGTCTTTGTTCTTTAAGTTCTTTTGGCCATTGATTGGAAACAAGTCTTAATCCATAAGGAATTGGTTTGTCTTTGTTCTTTAAGTTCTTTTGGCCATTGATTGGATGCATGTCTTAATCCATTAGGAATTGGTTTCCTTTGTTCTTTAAGTTCTTTTGGCCATTGATTGGAAACAAGTCTTAATCCATTAGGAATTGGTTTCCTTTGTTCTTTAAGTTCTTTTGGCCATTGATTGGAAACATGTCTTAATCCATAAGGAATTGGTTTCCTTTGTTCTTTAAGTTCTTTTGGCCATTGATTGGAAACAAGTCTTAATCCATTAGGAATTGGTTTGTCTTTGTTCTTTAAGTTCTTTTGGCCATTGATTGGAAACAAGTCTTAATCCATTAGGAATTGGTTTCCTTTGTTCTTTAAGTTCTTTTGGCCATTGATTGGATGCATGTCTTAATCCATTAGGAATTGGTTTGTCTTTGTTCTTTAAGTTCTTTTGGCCATTGATTGGAAACAAGTCTTAATCCATAAGGAATTGGTTTCCTTTGTTCTTTTAAGTTCTTTTGGCCATTGATTGGAAACAAGTCTTAATCCATTAGGAATTGGTTTGTCTTTGTTCTTTAAGTTCTTTTGGCCATTGATTGGATGCAAGTCTTAATCCATTAGGAATTGGTTTGTCTTTGTTCTTTAAGTTCTTTTGGCCATTGATTGGAAACAAGTCTTAATCCATTAGGAATTGGTTTCCTTTGTTCTTTAAGTTCTTTTGGCCATTGATTGGATGCAAGTCTTAATCCATTAGGAATTGGTTTCCTTTGTTCTTTAAGTTCTTTTGGCCATTGATTGGATGCAAGTCTTAATCCATTAGGAATTGGTTTGTCTTTGTTCTTTAAGTTCTTTTGGCCATTGATTGGAAACAAGTCTTAATCCATTAGGAATTGGTTTGTCTTTTGTTCTTTAAGTTCTTTTGGCCATTGATTGGATGCAAGTCTTAATCCATTAGGAATTGGTTTCCTTTGTTCTTTAAGTTCTTTTGGCCATTGATTGGATGCATGTCTTAATCCATTAGGAATTGGTTTCCTTTGTTCTTTAAGTTCTTTTGGCCATTGATTGGAAACATGTCTTAATCCATTAAGGAATTGGTTTCCTTTGTTCTTTAAGTTCTTTTGGCCATTGATTGGATGCAAGTCTTAATCCATTAGGAATTGGTTTCCTTTGTTCTTTAAGTTCTTTTGGCCATTGATTGGAAACAAGTCTTAATCCATTAGGAATTGGTTTCTCTTTGTTCTATAAGTTCCTTTGGCCATTGATTGGATGCATGTCTTAATCCATAAGGAATTGGATTCCTGATGTTCTTTAAGTTCTTTTGGCCATTGATTGGAAACAAGTCTTAATCCATAAGGAATTGGTTTCCTTTGTTCTTTAAGTTCTTTTGGCCATTGATTGGATGCATGTCTTAATACATTAGGAATTGGTTCCTCTTTGTTCTTTAAGTTCTTTTGAGCATTGATTGGAAACAAGTCTTAATCCATAAGTAATTGGTTTCCTTTGTTCTTTAAGTTCTTTTGGCCATTGATTGGATGCATGTCTTAATCCATTAGGAATTGGTTTGTCTTTGTTCTTTAAGTTCTTTTGGCCATTGATTGGAAACAAGTCTTAATCCATAAGGAATTGGTTTGTCCTTTGTTCTTTAAGTTCTTTTGGCCATTGATTGGATGCATGTCTTAATCCATTAGGAATTGGTTTCCTTTGTTCTTTAAGTTCTTTTGGCCATTGATTGGAAACATGTCTTAATCCATAAGGAATTGGTTTGTCTTTGTTCTTTAAGTTCTTTTGGCCATTGATTGGAAACAAGTCTTAATCCATTAGGAATTGGTTTCCTTTGTTCTTTAAGTTCTTTTGGCCATTGATTGGATGCATGTCTTAATCCATTAGGAATTGGTTTGTCTTTGTTCTTTAAGTTCTTTTGGCCATTGATTGGAAACAAGTCTTAATCCATAAGGAATTGGTTTCCTTTGTTCTTTAAGTTCTTTTGGCCATTGATTGGATGCATGTCTTAATCCATTAGGAATTAGTTTGTCTTTGTTCTTTAAGTTCTTTTGGCCATTGATTGGAAACAAGTCTTAATCCATAAGGAATTGGTTTCCTTTGTTCTTTAAGTTCTTTTGGCCATTGATTGGATGCATGTCTTAATCCATTAGGAATTGGTTTGTCTTTGTTCTTTAAGTTCTTTTGGCCATTGATTGGATGCATGTCTTAATCCATAAGGAATTGGTTTGTCTTTGTTCTTTAAGTTCTTTTGGCCATTGATTGGAAACATGTCTTAATCCATTAGGAATTGGTTTGTCTTTGTTCTTTAAGTTCTTTTGGCCATTGATTGGAATCAAGTCTTATTCCAAATGGAATTTGTTTGTCTTTGTCCTTAAAGTTCTTTTGGCCATTGATTGGATGCAAGTCTTAATCCATTAGGAATTAGTTTGTCTTTGTTCTTTAAGTTCTTTTGGCCATTGATTGGATGCAAGACTTAATCCATAAGGAATTGGTTTCCTTCTGTTCTTTAAGTTCTTTTGGCCATTGATTGGATGCATGTCTTAATCCATTAGGAATTAGGTTTCCTTTGTTCTTTAAGTTCTTTTGGCCATTGATTGGATGCAAGTCTTAATCCATAAGGAATTGGTTTTCCTTTGTTCTTTAAGTTCTTTTGGCCATTGATTGGATGCATGTCTTAATCCATTAGGAATTGGTTTGTCTTTGTTCTTTAAGTTCTTTTGGCCATTGATTGGAAACAAGTCTTAATCCATAAGGAATTGGTTTGTCCTTTGTTCTTTAAGTTCTTTTGGCCATTGATTGGAAACAAGTCTTAATCCATTAGGAATTGGTTTCCTTTGTTCTTTAAGTTCTTTTGGCCATTGATTGGAAACAAGTCTTAATCCATAAGGAATTGGTTTGTCTTTGTTCTTTAAGTTCTTTTGGCCATTGATTGGATGCAAGTCTTAATCCATTAGGAATTGGTTTCCTTTGTTCTTTAAGTTCTTTTGGCCATTGATTGGATGCAAGTCTTAATCCATAAGGAATTGGTTTCCTTTGTTCTTTAAGTTCTTTTGGCCATTGATTGGAAACAAGTCTTAATCC
>JAVHNN010000582.1:194471-222471 GCA_031439585.1 Pterocarpus macrocarpus
AGAGACACCAATTCCTTAATGATTAGGACTTGATTCCAATCTTTGGCCAGAAGAACTTAAAGGACAAAGAGAAACCAATTCATTATGGATTAAGACTTGATTTCAATCAATGGCCAAAAGAACTTAAAGGACAAAGAGAAACCAATTCATTACGGATTAAGACTTGATTTCAATCAATGGCCAAAAGAACTTAAAGGACAAAGAGACACCAATTCCTTAATGATTAAGGCTTGATTCCAATCTTTGGCCAGAAGAACTTAATGGACAAAGAGAAACCAATTCATTATGGATTAAGACTTGATTTCAATCAATGGCCAAAAGAACTTAAAGGACAAAGAGAAACCAATTCATTACGGATTAAGACTTGATTTCAATCAATGGCCAAAAGAACTTAAAGGACAAAGAGACACCAATTCCTTAATGATTAGGACTTGATTCCAATCTTTGGCCAAAAGAACTTAAAGGACAAAGAGAAACCAATTCATTATGGATTAAGACTTGATTTCAATCAATGGCCAAAAGAAGTTAAAGGACAAAGAGACACCAATTCCTTAATGATTAGGACTTCTTTCCAATCTTTGGCCAAAAGAACTTAAAGGACAAAGAGAAACCAATTCATTACGGATTAAGACGTGATTTCAATCAATGGCCAAAACAACTTAAAGGACAAAGAGAAACCAATTCATTACGGATTAAGACTTGATTTCAATCAATGGCCAAAAGAACTTAAAGGACAAAGAGACACCAATTCCTTAATGATTAGGACTTGATTCCAATCTTTGGCCAAAAGAACTTAGTGGACAAAGAGAAACCAATTGATGATGGAATAAGACTTGAGTTCAATCAATGGCCAAAAGAACTTAAAGGACAAAGAGAAACCAATTCATTACGGATTAAGACTTGATTTCAATCAATGGCCAAAAGAACTTAAAGGACAAAGAGACACCAATTCCTTAATGATTAGGACTTGATTCCAATCTTTGGCCAAAAGAACTTAAAGGACAAAGAGAAACCAATTCATTATGGATTAAGACTTGATTTCAATCAATGGCCAAAAGAAGTTAAAGGACAAAGAGACACCAATTCCTTAATGATTAGGACTTGATTCCAATCTTTGGCCAAAAGAACTTAAAGGACAAAGAGAAACCAATTCATTACGGATTAAGACTTGATTTCAATCAATGGCCAAAAGAACTTAAAGGACAAAGAGAAACCAATTCATTACGGATTAAGACTTGATTTCAATCAATGGCCAAAAGAACTTAAAGGACAAAGAGACACCAATTCCTTAATGATTAGGACTTGATTCCAATCTTTGGCCAAAAGAACTTAGTGGACAAAGAGAAACCAATTGATGATGGAATAAGACTTGAGTTCAATCAATGGCCAAAAGAACTTAAAGGACAAAGAGAAACCAATTCATTACGGATTAAGACTTGATTTCAATCAATGGCCAAAAGAACTTAAAGGACAAAGAGACACCAATTCCTTAATGATTAGGACTTGATTCCAATCTTTGGCCAAAAGAACTTAGTGGACAAAGAGAAACCAATTGATGATGGAATAAGACTTGAGTTCAATCAATGGCCAAAAGAACTTAAAGGACAAAGAGAAACCAATTCATTACGGATTAAGACTTGATTTCAATCAATGGCCAAAAGAACTTAAAGGACAAAGAGACACCAATTCCTTAATGATTAAGGCTTGATTCCAATCTTTGGCCAAAAGAACTTAATGGACAAAGTGAAACCAATTCATTATGGATTAAGACTTGATTTCAATCAATGGCCAAAAGAAGTTAAAGGACAAAGAGAAACCAATTCATTACGGATTAAGACTTGATTTCAATCAATGGCCAAAAGAACTTAAAGGACAAAGAGACACCAATTCCTTAATGATTAGGACTTGATTCCAATCTTTGGCCAAAAGAACTTAGTGGACAAAGAGAAACCAATTCATGATGGAATAAGACTTGAGTTCAATCAATGGCCAAAAGAACTTAAAGGACAAAGAGACACCAATTCCTTAATGATTAAGGCTTGATTCCAATCTTTGGCCAGAAGAACTTAAAGGACAAAGAGAAACCAATTCATTATGGATTAAGACTTGATTTCAATCAATGGCCAAAAGAACTTAAAGGACAAAGAGAAACCAATTCATTACGGATTAAGACTTGATTTCAATCAATGGCCAAAAGAACTTAAAGGACAAAGAGACACCAATTCCTTAATGATTAGGACTTGATTCCAATCTTTGGCCAAAAGAACTTAAAGGACAAAGAGAAACCAATTCATTACGGATTAAGACTTGATTTCAATCAATGGCCAAAAGAACTTAAAGGACAAAGAGACACCAATTCCTTAATGATTAAGGCTTGATTCCAATCTTTGGCCAAAAGAACTTAATGGACAAAGAGAAACCAATTCATTATGGATTAAGACTTGATTTCAATCAATGGCCAAAAGAAGTTAAAGGACAAAGAGAAACCAATTCATTACGGATTAAGACTTGATTTCAATCAATGGCCAAAAGAACTTAAAGGACAAAGAGACACCAATTCCTTAATGATTAGGACTTGATTCCAATCTTTGGCCAAAAGAACTTAAAGGACAAAGAGAAACCAATTCATTATGGATTAAGACTTGATTTCAATCAATGGCCAAAAGAACTTAAAGGACAAAGAGACACCAATTCCTTAATGATTAAGACTTGATTCCAATCTTTGGCCAGAAGAACTTAAAGGACAAAGAGAAACCAATTCATTATGGATTAAGACTTGATTTCAATCAATGGCCAAAAGAACTTAAAGGACAAAGAGAAACCAATTCATTACGGATTAAGACTTGATTTCAATCAATGGCCAAAAGAACTTAAAGGACAAAGAGACACCAATTCCTTAATGATTAGGACTTGATTCCAATCTTTGGCCAAAAGAACTTAGTGGACAAAGAGAAACCAATTGATGATGGAATAAGACTTGAGTTCAATCAATGGCCAAAAGAACTTAAAGGACAAAGAGAAACCAATTCATTACGGATTAAGACTTGATTTCAATCAATGGCCAAAAGAACTTAAAGGACAAAGAGACACCAATTCCTTAATGATTAGGACTTGATTCCAATCTTTGGCCAAAAGAACTTAAAGGACAAAGAGAAACCAATTCATTATGGATTAAGACTTGATTTCAATCAATGGCCAAAAGAAGTTAAAGGACAAAGAGACACCAATTCCTTAATGATTAGGACTTGATTCCAATCTTTGGCCAAAAGAACTTAAAGGACAAAGAGAAACCAATTCATTACGGATTAAAGCGTGATTTCAATCAATGGCCAAAAGAACTTAAAGGACAAAGAGAAACCAATTCATTACGGATTAAGACTTGATTTCAATCAATGGCCAAAAGAACTTAAAGGACAAAGAGACACCAATTCCTTAATGATTAGGACTTGATTCCAATCTTTGGCCAAAAGAACTTAGTGGACAAAGAGAAACCAATTGATGATGGAATAAGACTTGAGTTCAATCAATGGCCAAAAGAACTTAAAGGACAAAGAGAAACCAATTCATTACGGATTAAGACTTGATTTCAATCAATGGCCAAAAAACTTAAAGGACAAAGAGACACCAATTCCTTAATGATTAGGACTTGATTCCAATCTTTGGCCAAAAGAACTTAGTGGACAAAGAGAAACCAATTGATGATGGAATAAGACTTGAGTTCAATCAATGGCCAAAAGAACTTAAAGGACAAAGAGAAACCAATTCATTACGGATTAAGACTTGATTTCAATCAATGGCCAAAAGAACTTAAAGGACAAAGAGACACCAATTCCTTAATGATTAAGGCTTGATTCCAATCTTTGGCCAGAAGAACTTAATGGACAAAGTGAAACCAATTCATTATGGATTAAGACTTGATTTCAATCAATGGCCAAAAGAAGTTAAAGGACAAAGAGAAACCAATTCATTACGGATTAAGACTTGATTTCAATCAATGGCCAAAAGAACTTAAAGGACAAAGAGACACCAATTCCTTAATGATTAGGACTTGATTCCAATCTTTGGCCAAAAGAACTTAGTGGACAAAGAGAAACCAATTCATGATGGAATAAGACTTGAGTTCAATCAATGGCCAAAAGAACTTAAAGGACAAAGAGAAACCAATTCCTTAATGATTAAGGCTTGATTCCAATCTTTGGCCAGAAGAACTTAAAGGACAAAGAGAAACCAATTCATTATGGATTAAGACTTGATTTCAATCAATGGCCAAAAGAACTTAAAGGACAAAGAGAAACCAATTCATTACGGATTAAGACTTGATTTCAATCAATGGCCAAAAGAACTTAAAGGACAAAGAGACACCAATTCCTTAATGATTAGGACTTGATTCCAATCTTTGGCCAAAAGAACTTAAAGGACAAAGAGAAACCAATTCATTACGGATTAAGACTTGATTTCAATCAATGGCCAAAAGAACTTAAAGGACAAAGAGACACCAATTCCTTAATGATTAAGGCTTGATTCCAATCTTTGGCCAGAAGAACTTAATGGACAAAGTGAAACCAATTCATTATGGATTAAGACTTGATTTCAATCAATGGCCAAAAGAAGTTAAAGGACAAAGAGACACCAATTCATTACGGATTAAGACTTGATTTCAATCAATGGCCAAAAGAACTTAAAGGACAAACAGACACCAATTCCTTAATGATTAGGACTTGATTCCAATCTTTGGCCAAAAGAACTTAAAGGACAAAGAGAAACCAATTCATTATGGATTAAGACTTGATTTCAATCAATGGCCAAAAGAAGTTAAAGGACAAAGAGACACCAATTCCTTAATGATTAGGACTTCTTTCCAATCTTTGGCCAAAAGAACTTAAAGGACAAAGAGAAACCAATTCATTACGGATTAAAGCGTGATTTCAATCAATGGCCAAAAGAACTTAAAGGACAAAGGGAAACCAATTCATTACGGATTAAGACTTGATTTCAATCAATGGCCAAAAGAACTTAAAGGACAAAGAGACACCAATTCCTTAATGATTAGGACTTGATTCCAATCTTTGGCCAAAAGAACTTAGTGGACAAAGAGAAACCAATTGATGATGGAATAAGACTTGAGTTCAATCAATGGCCAAAAGAACTTAAAGGACAAAGAGAAACCAATTCATTACGGATTAAGACTTGATTTCAATCAATGGCCAAAAGAACTTAAAGGACAAAGAGACACCAATTCCTTAATGATTAGGACTTGATTCCAATCTTTGGCCAAAAGAACTTAAAGGACAAAGAGAAACCAATTCATTATGGATTAAGACTTGATTTCAATCAATGGCCAAAAGAAGTTAAAGGACAAAGAGACACCAATTCCTTAATGATTAAGGCTTGATTCCAATCTTTGGCCAAAAGAACTTAAAGGACAAAGAGAAACCAATTCATTACGGATTAAGACGTGATTTCAATCAATGGCCAAAAGAACTTAAAGGACAAAGAGAAACCAATTCATTACGGATTAAGACTTGATTTCAATCAATGGCCAAAAGAACTTAAAGGACAAAGAGACACCAATTCCTTAATGATTAGGACTTGATTCCAATCTTTGGCCAAAAGAACTTAGTGGACAAAGAGAAACCAATTCATGATGGAATAAGACTTGAGTTCAATCAATGGCCAAAAGAACTTAAAGGACAAAGAGAAACCAATTCATTACGGATTAAGACTTGATTTCAATCAATGGCCAAAAGAACTTAAAGGACAAAGAGACACCAATTCCTTAATGATTAGGACTTGATTCCAATCTTTGGCCAAAAGAACTTAGTGGACAAAGAGAAACCAATTGATGATGGAATAAGACTTGAGTTCAATCAATGGCCAAAAGAACTTAAAGGACAAAGAGAAACCAATTCATTACGGATTAAGACTTGATTTCAATCAATGGCCAAAAGAACTTAAAGGACAAAGAGACACCAATTCCTTAATGATTAAGGCTTGATTCCAATCTTTGGCCAAAAGAACTTAATGGACAAAGTGAAACCAATTCATTATGGATTAAGACTTGATTTCAATCAATGGCCAAAAGAAGTTAAAGGACAAAGAGAAACCAATTCATTACGGATTAAGACTTGATTTCAATCAATGGCCAAAAGAACTTAAAGGACAAAGAGACACCAATTCCTTAATGATTAGGACTTGATTCCAATCTTTGGCCAAAAGAACTTAGTGGACAAAGAGAAACCAATTGATGATGGAATAAGACTTGAGTTCAATCAATGGCCAAAAGAACTTAAAGGACAAAGAGAAACCAATTCATTACGGATTAAGACTTGATTTCAATCAATGGCCAAAAGAACTTAAAGGACAAAGAGACACCAATTCCTTAATGATTAAGGCTTGATTCCAATCTTTGGCCAGAAGAACTTAATGGACAAAGAGAAACCAATTCATTATGGATTAAGACTTGATTTCAATCAATGGCCAAAAGAAGTTAAAGGACAAAGAGAAACCAATTCATTACGGATTAAGACTTGATTTCAATCAATGGCCAAAAGAACTTAAAGGACAAAGAGACACCAATTCCTTAATGATTAGGACTTGATTCCAATCTTTGGCCAAAAGAACTTAAAGGACAAAGAGAAACCAATTCATTATGGATTAAGACTTGATTTCAATCAATGGCCAAAAGAACTTAAAGGACAAAGAGACACCAATTCCTTAATGATTAAGACTTGATTCCAATCTTTGGCCAGAAGAACTTAAAGGACAAAGAGAAACCAATTCATTATGGATTAAGACTTGATTTCAATCAATGGCCAAAAGAACTTAAAGGACAAAGAGAAACCAATTCATTACGGATTAAGACTTGATTTCAATCAATGGCCAAAAGAACTTAAAGGACAA
Organism: Pterocarpus macrocarpus; assembly: GCA_031439585.1. NCBI lineage: Eukaryota > Viridiplantae > Streptophyta > Magnoliopsida > Fabales > Fabaceae > Pterocarpus > Pterocarpus macrocarpus. The sequence goes on from JAVHNN010000582.1 coordinate 201,372, forward strand.
AGAGACACCAATTCCTTAATGATTAGGACTTGATTCCAATCTTTGGCCAAAAGAACTTAAAGGACAAAGAGAAACCAATTCATTACGGATTAAGACTTGATTTCAATCAATGGCCAAAAGAACTTAAAGGACAAAGAGACACCAATTCCTTAATGATTAAGACTTGATTCCAATCTTTGGCCAGAAGAACTTAAAGGACAAAGAGAAACCAATTCATTATGGATTAAGACTTGATTTCAATCAATGGCCAAAAGAACTTAAAGGACAAAGAGAAACCAATTCATTACGGATTAAGACTTGATTTCAATCAATGGCCAAAAGAACTTAAAGGACAAAGAGACACCAATTCCTTAATGATTAGGACTTGATTCCAATCTTTGGCCAAAAGAACTTAAAGGACAAAGAGAAACCAATTCATTATGGATTAAGACTTGATTTCAATCAATGGCCAAAAGAACTTAAAGGACAAAGAGACACCAATTCCTTAATGATTAAGGCTTGATTCCAATCTTTGGCCAAAAGAACTTAAAGGACAAAGAGAAACCAATTCATTATGGATTAAGACTTGATTTCAATCAATGGCCAAAAGAACTTAAAGGACAAAGAGAAACCAATTCATTACGGATTAAGACTTGATTTCAATCAATGGCCAAAAGAACTTAAAGGACAAAGAGACACCAATTCCTTAATGATTAGGACTTGATTCCAATCTTTGGCCAAAAGAACTTAGTGGACAAAGAGAAACCAATTGATGATGGAATAAGACTTGAGTTCAATCAATGGCCAAAAGAACTTAAAGGACAAAGAGAAACCAATTCATTACGGATTAAGACTTGATTTCAATCAATGGCCAAAAGAACTTAAAGGACAAAGAGACACCAATTCCTTAATGATTAGGACTTGATTCCAATCTTTGGCCAAAAGAACTTAAAGGACAAAGAGAAACCAATTCATTATGGATTAAGACTTGATTTCAATCAATGGCCAAAAGAAGTTAAAGGACAAAGAGACACCAATTCCTTAATGATTAGGACTTGATTCCAATCTTTGGCCAAAAGAACTTAAAGGACAAAGAGAAACCAATTCATTATGGATTAAGACTTGATTTCAATCAATGGCCAAAAGAACTTAAAGGACAAAGAGAAACCAATTCATTACGGATTAAGACTTGATTTCAATCAATGGCCAAAAGAACTTAAAGGACAAAGAGACACCAATTCCTTAATGATTAGGACTTGATTCCAATCTTTGGCCAAAAGAACTTAGTGGACAAAGAGAAACCAATTCATGATGAAATAAGACTTGAGTTCAATCAATGGCCAAAAGAACTTAAAGGACAAAGAGAAACCAATTCATTACGGATTAAGACTTGATTTCAATCAATGGCCAAAAGAACTTAAAGGACAAAGAGACACCAATTCCTTAATGATTAGGACTTGATTCCAATCTTTGGCCAAAAGAACTTAGTGGACAAAGAGAAACCAATTGATACGAGCTCAGGAGGGCAAATTGGACATTCCAGCACTAACGGGCAAGATGGGAATTTTAACATGCCCGTGGGACCTATTACAAGAGCAAGAGCAAAGATGCTGAAAGAAAGCTTTGGGAACTTAGCCAAGTCATTTGTGGAAGAGATGCATCAAGAATGGGCTAAGGAAGAGAAGACAAAGCTAAATGGGCCACCTAGTGAAAGCGGGCAGCCCATATCTCTAAGTGTGGCACAATAAGATTAAAATGTATTATGTCCGTAATTGGGCCAAGTTTTATTTAATTATCCTTTTTAGTTTTCTTTAGAAGACATTTAGTTATTTTGAGGTGTTTTATTCAGCCCAATTGTTTGTTTTGCAAGTTGGGCCTTTTCTAGTGGGCTAGGTTTAATTTAACCTAATGTAAGAGGTATAAATACCTCATAAACATGTGTAGCAGCAGCTTTCTCATTATTGAATTACATTTTCCGGTTTCTTCTAAGAAACTCTCAATTGTGTGCAAGTGAGGAGTGATCATCTTTACTTGTTGCATCAAGAAACTGAATAGACTATTACAAAGGTAAATTTTCTTGTGATATTTGTTCAGTTTCATCTTTCTTATCCCAATTATCTACGTTTCTAAGAACGGGTTTCTTAGGGGTTTAGTAGGGAGGGTGTTTATCCTATTGCTTGTCTCCTATCAAAGTGTGTGTTCGGGGTTTCGGGATCGTTATATCCTTGGGGTTCCGCATCATTTGGTATCAGAGCCTGGTTGTAGATAAATTCCTATTTATCTGCATTTTTATTGGCTGCATTTTGTCCTTTTTTTTTCCTGTTCTGGGTTTTCCTTTCTTTGTTCCAATTTTTTTTTTTTCTGTCATTCTGTTGTCTCTGTTTTTACTATTTTGTGTTTCAGATCAAAAAAAAAAAAACGTGAAAAAAAAAAAAAGAAAAACGTGAAAAAAAAATAGTGTCTGCAGAATTCATTAGAAAACAAAAAACGCAAAAAAAAAAAAAAGAAAAAAAAACGCGAAAAAAAAAAACTGCAGAATTTCAGAATTGTTTTAATCCACAATTGAAACCAGTTTTGGTGTGATTCTTGTCTTGTTTTCTTCTGTCACCACTTTCTTTGGTTCCAATCTTGTGTTTTCTTGGCACATTCTTGATCTTAATTTGCATCAGTTTCCTTCATTTGTTAGTGTCTATTTCTTTCTTGCTGGTTTTGCATTTCCTTTGGTCCTCAACTAGAGTTTTCTTTTGCTGGTTTATCATTCATTTTCTGTCCCAAATATTGCTTGTGAATTTGAGTTTGTTTTGGTTTGTTTAATTTCTGAAGTGCAACAACCAAAAGTGGTCAAAAGAGGTAAAAGGCAAGAGTGTTGAGTTCAAAAGAGGGTAAAAGCCTGAATTGAGTGCAAACACGAGTGCCCCCAAATTTCTGAGTGAAAACACGTGAGAGAGTGAACTGTGAGGTTACTTTATTAACACTTTGCAGGTTATTTCCAATGGCTGAAGAGGAAGCTCCCATGACACCAGATATGAAGGTGATATACCAAGCCTTTGTTTCTCAATTTCAGAAATTGAATAGTAGACTTGATGATATGGATGAATGGAGAAGGGAAGTGACACAAGCTATCTCCGAGAGTAGTAGACGGGGTGATCAGAGGCATAGACGAAATCACAATGATTTCAATCGTGAGCCATATGAGGAGGAATCTGATGGAGCTGAATCAGTTAGAAATAGGAGAGCTAGGAATCGAGGAAGACAAGATAGCAACATTAATGCCATAAAAATGCAAATTCCTCCATTCAAGGGAAGAAACGATGCTGAAGCCTACTTAGAATGGGAAAGGAAAATTGAGATGATCTTTGCATGCCATTATTATACTAAAGAGAAGAAAGTGAGATTGGCTGCAGTGGAGTTTTCAGATTATGCACTAGTTTGGTGGGATGAGCTAATGAAGTCTAGAAGGAGGAATGGTGAGCGGCCTATTGAGACTTGGGAAGAGATGAAGCAAGTGATGAAGAAAAGATTTGTACCTTCTTATTATTACAGGGAGGTGCACCAGAAATTACATAGGCTCACACAAGGTTCTAAATCAGTGGAGGATTACCACAAAGAGATGGAGATGCTCATGATCAAGGCCAACATAGAGGAGGACATGGAAGTGACTATGGCACGATTTATGGGTGGTCTAAACAAAGAAATTGCAGATTTGGTGGAATTACAGACATTATGTGGAGATGGATGATTTGGTTAGCATGGCAATGAAGGTGGAGAAGCAACAAAATCAAAGGAGGGCAGCCAAAGCATTTTCCAATTCCAACTCAAAGTGGAGTTCTAAATGGCGAAAATATGAGGACACCAAGAAGAATAAAGGTTCAGATTCCAAGGAAAAGGGGCTAGATACAACAAAGAAGAAAGGTAGTTCTAACTCATCTTCTTCTATTGCTAATTCTAGACATAGAGATATCAAATGCTTCAAATGTCAAGGTTTGGGTCATTATGCATCTGATTGCCCAAACAAAAGGATGATGGTGATTAGGGGTGGAGAAGTTGTTTCTGAATCGATGATGGTAATGTGTCCGATGCGAGTGATAGTATGCCACCTTTGGAGGATTGTTCTGATGTCGATGAGCATGTGGAGTATCTTTGTGCATGGTGAGTCTCTTGTTGCTAGGCGTGCATTGAATTTGCAAGTTAAGGAAGACAGTTTGGAGCAAAGAGAAAATATATTCCACACCAGGTGCTTAGTTGGTGGAAAGGTATGTAGCTTGATCATTGATGGTGGAAGTTGTACTAGTGTTGCAGTACTACTTTAGTTGAGAAGCTAGGGTTGAAGTGTGATAAGCATCCTAATCCATATAGGTTGCAGTGGTTGAATGATAGTGGAGAGGTGAAAGTTACTAGACAAGTTGTGGTTGCATTTTCTATTGGAAAATATTGTGATGAAGTGGTGTGTGATGTAGTACCCATGCAAGCTAGTCACTTATTATTGGGGAGACCATGGCAATTTGATAGGCGTGTGCAACATGATGGGTTCAAGAACAGGTATTCCTTTGAGCATAATGGTCACAAGTTCACGCTTGCTCCATTATCGCCCAAAGAGGTGTATCTTGATCAAGTAAAACTTCAACAATCTTCTCTTGGGAATTTAGAAAGTAAGGCAAAAGAAAAGAAGAGAAAAGAGACCATGAGAGAAAAGAAAAAGGATAAGGGCCCAATGGTGAGTGAAAAGAAAGGAAAGAATCTGAATAGTGAAAAGAAAGAGCTGAGTGAAAGAAAAGAAAAGAGTGAGAAAAATGAAGAAACTGAAAGAATTGAGAGAAAAATATGTTTCTATGCAAAGGAGAGGGATTTGAAAGGTGCTTTTCTAGGCAAGAGAGCAATGGTTATGATAAGGTTTAGGGAGGTTTTTCTTACTGAAACTAACCTTAACCCAAATTTGCCTAGTAGATTTGTTTCTTTGTTGCAGGAATTTGAAGATGTTTTCCCTGATGAGGTGCCAACTGGATTACCACCATTGAGAGGATTGAGCACCAAATTGACTTCATGCCCGGCTAGCATTCCAAATAGGCCAGCCTATAGAAGTAATCCTGAGGAGACAAAGGAGCTTCAGAGGCAAGTGGATGAGCTACTAGCTAAAGGGTACGTGAAGGAAAGCATGAGTCCATGTGCTGTTCCAGTTTTGTTGGTTCCAAAGAAAGATGGCACTTGGAGGATGTGTGTGGATTGTCGTGCGGTCAACAAGATAACGGTAAAGTATCGCCATCCTATCCCTAGGTTAGATGACATGCTTGATGAGTTGAATGGTGCATGCATATTCACTAAAATTGATTTGAAAAGTGGGTATCACCAAATTAGAATGAAACCAGGGGATGAGTGGAAGACTGCATTTAAAACAAAATATGGTCTTTATGAGTGGTTGGTTATGCCTTTTGGGTTAACTAATGCACCTAGTACTTTCATGCGCTTAATGAACCATATTTTGAGGGATTTCTTGGGAAAGTTTGTGGTTGTTTATTTTGATGATATTCTAATTTACAGCAATTGTTTGGATGAACACATATTGCATGTTAAGGCTATTTTAGAAGTTCTTAGGAAGGAGAGATTGTATGCCAACCTTAAGAAGTGCACATTTTGCATGGATAGAGTTGTGTTTCTTGGTTTTGTTGTGAGTGCACGTGGTATTGAGGTTGATGAGGAGAAGGTGAAGGCTATTCGAGAATGGCCAATGCCTAAGAGTGTTTCTGAGGTAAGGAGTTTTCATGGTTTAGCTGGGTTTTATAGGAGATTTGTGAAAAATTTCTCTACCATTGCTGCTCCTTTAACTGAAATTGTTAAAAAGGATGTTGGGTTTAAATGGGGACAGGAACAAGAACTTGCTTTTACCACTTTGAAAGAAAAATTGTGTTCTGCTCCTATTCTTGTTTTGCCTAATTTTGATAAGACTTTTGAAGTAGAATGTGATGCTTCTGGGATTGGTATAGGTGCTGTTTTGATGCAGGAAAAACGTCCCATTGCATTCTTCAATGAGAAGTTGAATGGAGCTCAACTCAAGTATTCTACCTATGACAAGGAGCTATATGCCTTGGTTCGAGCTTTGGAGGTTTGGCAACATTATTTGCTACCCAAAGAGTTCGTGATTCACACTGATCATGAGTCTTTGAAGCACCTAAAAGGTCAATGTAAGTTGAACAAAAGACATGCCAAATGGGTGGAATTCATTGAGACCTTTCCATATGTGATTGCTTATAAGCAAGGAAAAGATAATGTAGTTGCTGATGCTTTATCTAGGAGGTATGCTTTAATCACTACACTTTCTTCTAAGTTGTTAGGATTTGAGCACTTGAAAGATTTGTATGCAACTGACTCTGATTTTGCTAATATATATGCTACATGTGAAAAGGGTGCATTTAACAAGTTCTATAGGCATGAAGGTTTTCTGTTTCGTGGCAATAGAATTTGTGTGCCTATTTGCTCAACTAGAGAATTGCTTGTTAGGGAATCACATTGTGGTGGATTGATGGGTCATTTTGGTGTGCATAAGACTTTGGATATGTTGTCTGAACATTTTTATTGGCCTCGCATGCGAAAAGATGTTGAGAGAATTTGTGCTAGATGCATTGCATGTAAACAAGCTAAATCTAAGTCTATGCCACATGGTTTGTATACACCCTTACCTATTCCTACTCATCCTTGGATTGACATATCCATGGATTTTGTGCTTGGATTGCCTAGAACTAGGAAGGGTAGAGATAGCATTTTTGTTGTAGTGGACAGATTTAGTAAAATGGCTCACTTTATTGCATGCCATAAAACTGATGATGCAACAAATATTGCTGAATTGTTCTTTAGAGAAGTTGTGCGTTTGCATGGTGTCCCTAGAACTATTGTTTCGACCGTGATGTGAAGTTTTTGAGTCATTTTTGGAAAGTGTTGTGGGGTAAGATGGGAACAAAATTGCTTTATTCTACTACTTGTCACCCACAAACTGATGGTCAAACTGAAGTGGTGAATAGAACTTTAGGGACTTTATTGCGTGCAGTTGTTGGGAAGAATTTGAAAACTTGGGAAGATTGTTTGCCTTTTATTGAGTTTGCTTATAATAGGACTATACATTCTTCTACTGTGTTTTTCTCCATTTGAGATTGTGTATGGTTTTAATCCTTTAACTGTTTTGGATTTAATGCCTTTGCCTTTGAGTGATATTGTTAGTTTAGATGGTGAAAGCAAGGCTGAAAAGGTTAAAGAGATGCACATGAAGGCACGTGAGATGATTGAGAAGAGAAGCAAGTTGATAGCCCAAAGAGTGAATAAGGGCCGTAAACAAATTGTGTTTGAACCTGGTGATTGGGTTTGGGTTCATTTGCGAAAAGAGAGGTTTCCTACTCAAAGGAAATCCAAGCTTGATGCTAGGGAGATGGTCCATTTCAAGTGCTAGAGAGGACCAATGACAATGCATATAAGATTGACCTCGCTAGTGAGTACAATGTTTCAGCTACTTTTAATGTTTCGACCTTTCTCCATTTGATATGGATGCATTCGAGGACGAATCTTTTTGAGGAGGAGGGAATGATACGAGCTCAGAGGGCAAATTGGACATTCCAAAGCACTAACGGGCAAGATGGGAATTTTAACATGCCCGTGGGACCTATTACAAGAGCAAGAGCAAAGATGCCGAAAGAAAGCTTTGGGAACTTAGCCAAGTCATTTGTGGAAGAGATGCATCAAGAATGGGCTAAGGAAGAGAAGACAAAGCTAAATGGGCCACCTAGTGAAAGCGGGCAGCCCATATCTCTAAGTGTGGCACAATAAGATTAAAATGTATTATGTCCGTAATTGGGCCAAGTTTTATTTAATTATCCTTTTTAGTTTTCTTTAGAAGACATTTAGTTATTTTGAGGTGTTTTATTCAGCCCAATTGTTTGTTTTGCAAGTTGGGCCTTTTCTAGTGGGCTAGGTTTAATTTAACCTAATGTAAGAGGTATAAATACCTCATAAACATGTGTAGCAGCAGCTTTCTCATTATTGAATTACATTTTCTGGTTTCTTCTAAGAAACTCTCAATTGTGTGCAAGTGAGGAGTGATCATCTTTACTTGTTGCATCAAGAAACTGAATAGACTATTACAAAGGTAAATTTTCTTGTGATATTTGTTCAGTTTCATCTTTCTTATCCCAATTATCTACGTTTCTAAGAACGGGTTTCTTAGGGGTTTAGTAGGGAGGGTGTTTATCCTATTGCTTGTCTCCTATCAAAGTGTGTGTTCGGGGTTTCGGGATCGTTATATCCTTGGGGTTCCGCATCATTGATGATTAGGACTTGATTCCAATCTTTGGCCAAAAGAACTTAAAAGACAAAGAGACACCAATTCCTTAATGATTAGGACTTGATTCCAATCTTTGGCCAAAAGAACTTAAAGGACAAAGAGAAACCAATTCATTACGGATTAAGACTTGATTTCAATCAATGGCCAAAAGAACTTAAAGGACAAAGAGACACCAATTCCTTAATGATTAAGGCTTGATTCCAATCTTTGGCCAGAAGAACTTAATGGACAAAGTGAAACCAATTCATTATGGATTAAGACTTGATTTCAATCAATGGCCAAAAGAACTTAAAGGACAAAGAGAAACCAATTCATTACGGATTAAGACTTGATTTCAATCAATGGCCAAAAGAACTTAAAGGACAAAGAGACACCAATTCCTTAATGATTAGGACTTGATTCCAATCTTTGGCCAAAAGAACTTAGTGGACAAAGAGAAACCAATTGATGATGGAATAAGACTTGATTTCAATCAATGGCCAAAAGAACTTAAAGGACAAAGAGAAACCAATTCATTACGGATTAAGACTTGATTTCAATCAATGGCCAAAAGAACTTAAAGGACAAAGAGACACCAATTCCTTAATGATTAAGGCTTGATTCCAATCTTTGGCCAGAAGAACTTAATGGACAAAGTGAAACCAATTCATTATGGATTAAGACTTGATTTCAATCAATGGCCAAAAGAACTTAAAGGACAAAGAGAAACCAATTCATTACGGATTAAGACTTGATTTCAATCAATGGCCAAAAGAACTTAAAGGACAAAGAGACACCAATTCCTTAATGATTAAGGCTTGATTCCAATCTTTGGCCAGAAGAACTTAAAGGACAAAGAGACACCAATTCCTTAATGATTAGGACTTGAGTTCAATCAATGGCCAAAAGAACTTAAAGGACAAAGAGAAACCAATTCATTACGGATTAAGACTTGATTTCAATCAATGGCCAAAAGAACTTAAAGGACAAAGAGACACCAATTCCTTAATGATTAAGACTTGATTCCAATCTTTGGCCAGAAGAACTTAAAGGACAAAGAGAAACCAATTCATTATGGATTAAGACTTGATTTCAATCAATGGCCAAAAGAACTTAAAGGACAAAGAGAAACCAATTCATTACGGATTAAGACTTGATTTCAATCAATGGCCAAAAGAACTTAAAGGACAAAGAGACACCAATTCCTTAATGATTAGGACTTGATTCCAATCTTTGGCCAAAAGAACTTAAAGGACAAAGAGAAACCAATTCATTACGGATTAAGACTTGATTTCAATCAATGGCCAAAAGAACTTAAAGGACAAAGAGACACCAATTCCTTAATGATTAAGGCTTGATTCCAATCTTTGGCCAGAAGAACTTAATGGACAAAGTGAAACCAATTCATTATGGATTAAGACTTGATTTCAATCAATGGCCAAAAGAACTTAAAGGACAAAGAGAAACCAATTCATTACGGATTAAGACTTGATTTCAATCAATGGCCAAAAGAACTTAAAGGACAAAGAGACACCAATTCCTTAATGATTAGGACTTGATTCCAATCTTTGGCCAAAAGAACTTAAAGGACAAAGAGAAACCAATTCAATATGGATTAAGACTTGATTTCAATCAATGGCCAAAAGAAGTTGAAGGACAAAGAGACACTAATTCCTTGATGATAAGGACTTCTTTCCAATCTTTGGCCAAAAGAACATAAAGGACAAAGAGAAACCAATTCATTACGGATTAAGACTTGATTTCAATCAATGGCCAAAAGAACTTAAAGGACAAAGGGAAACCAATTCATTACGGATTAAGACTTGATTTCAATCAATGGCCAAAAGAACTTAAAGTACAAAGAGACACCAATTCCTTAATGATTAGGACTTGATTCCAATGTTTGGCCAAAAGAACTTAGTGGACAAAGAGAAACCAATTGATGGTGGAATAAGACTTGAGTTCAATCAATGGCCAAAAGATCTTAAAGGACAAAGAGAAACCAATTCATTACGGATTAAGACTTGATTTCAATCAATGGCCAAAAGAACTTAAAGGACAAACAGACACCAATTCCTTAATGATTAGGACTTGATTCCAATCTTTGGCCAAAAGAACCTAAAGGACAAAGAGAAACCAATTCATTATGGATTAAGACTTGATTTCAATCAATGGCCAAAAGAAGTTAAAGGACAAAGAGACACCAATTCCTTAATGATTAAGGCTTGATTCCAATCTTTGGCCAAAAGAACTTAAAGGACAAAGAGAAACCAATTCCTTAATGATTAAGACTTGATTTCAATCAATGGCCAAAAGAACTTAAAGGACAAAGAGAAACCAATTCATTACGGATTAAGACTTGATTTCAATCAATGGCCAAAAGAACTTAAAGGACAAAGAGACACCAATTCCTTAATGATTAAGGCTTGATTCCAATCTTTGGCCAGAAGAACTTAAAGGACAAAGAGAAACCAATTCATTATGGATTAAGACTTGATTTCAATCAATGGCCAAAAGAACTTAAAGGACAAAGAGAAACCAATTCATTACGGATTAAGACTTGATTTCAATCAATGGCCAAAAGAACTTAAAGGACAAAGAGACACCAATTCCTTAATGATTAGGACTTGATTCCAATCTTTGGCCAAAAGAACTTAGTGGACAAAGAGAAACCAATTGATGATGGAATAAGACTTGAGTTCAATCAATGGCCAAAAGAACTTAAAGGACAAAGAGAAACCAATTCATTACGGATTAAGACTTGATTTCAATCAATGGCCAAAAGAACTTAAAGGACAAAGAGACACCAATTCCTTAATGATTAAGGCTTGATTCCAATCTTTGGCCAAAAGAACTTAATGGACAAAGTGAAACCAATTCATTATGGATTAAGACTTGATTTCAATCAATGGCCAAAAGAAGTTAAAGGACAAAGAGAAACCAATTCATTACGGATTAAGACTTGATTTCAATCAATGGCCAAAAGAACTTAAAGGACAAAGAGACACCAATTCCTTAATGATTAGGACTTGATTCCAATCTTTGGCCAAAAGAACTTAGTGGACAAAGAGAAACCAATTGATTCCAATCAGACTTGAGTTCAATCAATGGCCAAAAGAACTTAAAGGACAAAGAGAAACCAATTCATTACGGATTAAGACTTGATTTCAATCAATGGCCAAAAGAACTTAAAGGACAAAGAGACACCAATTCCTTAATGATTAAGGCTTGATTCCAATCTTTGGCCAGAAGAACTTAAAGGACAAAGAGAAACCAATTCATTATGGATTAAGACTTGATTTCAATCAATGGCCAAAAGAACTTAAAGGACAAAGAGAAACCAATTCATTACGGATTAAGACTTGATTTCAATCAATGGCCAAAAGAACTTAAAGGACAAAGAGACACCAATTCCTTAATGATTAAGACTTGATTTCAATCAATGGCCAAAAGAACTTAAAGGACAAAGAGACACCAATTCCTTAATGATTAAGGCTTGATTCCAATCTTTGGCCAAAAGAACTTAAAGGACAAAGAGAAACCAATTCATTACGGATTAAGACTTGATTTCAATCAATGGCCAAAAGAACTTAAAGGATAAAGAGACACCAATTCCTTAATGATTAGGACTTGATTCCAATCTTTGGCCAGGAGAACTTAAAGGACAAAGAGAAACCAATTCATTATGGATTAAGACTTGATTTCAATCAATGGCCAAAAGAACTTAAAGGACAAAGAGAAACCAATTCATTACGGATTAAGACTTGATTTCAATCAATGGCCAAAAGAACTTAAAGGACAAAGAGACACCAATTCCTTAATGATTAAGACTTGATTCCAATCTTTGGCCAGAAGAACTTAAAGGACAAAGAGAAACCAATTCATTATGGATTAAGACTTGATTTCAATCAATGGCCAAAAGAACTTAAAGGACAAAGAGAAACCAATTCATTACGGATTAAGACTTGATTTCAATCAATGGCCAAAAGAACTTAAAGGACAAAGAGACACCAATTCCTTAATGATTAGGACTTGATTCCAATCTTTGGCCAAAAGAACTTAGTGGACAAAGAGAAACCAATTGATGATGGAATAAGACTTGAGTTCAATCAATGGCCAAAAGAACTTAAAGGACAAAGAGAAACCAATTCATTACGGATTAAGACTTGATTTCAATCAATGGCCAAAAGAACTTAAAGGACAAAGAGACACCAATTCCTTAATGATTAAGGCTTGATTCAATCTTTGGCCAGAAGAACTTAAAGGACAAAGAGAAACCAATTCATTATGGATTAAGACTTGATTTCAATCAATGGCCAAAAGAACTTAAAGGACAAAGAGAAACCAATTCATTACGGATTAAGACTTGATTTCAATCAATGGCCAAAAGAACTTAAAGGACAAAGAGAAACCAATTCATTACGGATTAAGACTTGATTTCAATCAATGGCCAAAAGAACTTAAAGGACAAAGAGACACCAATTCCTTAATGATTAAGATTTGATTCCAATCTTTGGCCAAAAGAACATAAAGGACAAAGAGAAACCAATTCATTATGGATTAAGACTTGATTTCAATCAATGGCCAAAAGAACTTAAAGGACAAAGAGAAACCAATTCATTACGGATTAAGACTTGATTTCAATCAATGGCCAAAAGAACTTAAAGGACAAAGAGACACCAATTCCTTAATGATTAGGACTTGATTCCAATCTTTGGCCAAAAGAACTTAAAGGACAAAGAGAAACCAATTCATTATGGATTAAGACTTGATTTCAATCAATGGCCAAAAGAACTTAAAGGACAAAGAGACACCAATTCCTTAATGATTAAGGCTTGATTCCAATCTTTGGCCAGAAGAACTTAAAGGACAAAGAGAAACCAATTCATTATGGATTAAGACTTGATTTCAATCAATGGCCAAAAGAACTTAAAGGACAAAGAGAAACCAATTCATTACGGATTAAGACTTGATTTCAATCAATGGCCAAAAGAACTTAAAGGACAAAGAGACACCAATTCCTTAATGATTAGGACTTGATTCCAATCTTTGGCCAAAAGAACTTAAAGGACAAAGAGAAACCAATTCATTACGGATTAAGACTTGATTTCAATCAATGGCCAAAAGAACTTAAAGGACAAAGAGACACCAATTCCTTAATGATTAAGGCTTGATTCCAATCTTTGGCCAGAAGAACTTAATGGACAAAGAGAAACCAATTCATTATGGATTAAGACTTGATTTCAATCAATGGCCAAAAGAACTTAAAGGACAAAGAGAAACCAATTCATTACGGATTAAGACTTGATTTCAATCAATGGCCAAAAGAACTTAAAGGACAAAGAGACACCAATTCCTTAATGATTAGGACTTGATTCCAATCTTTGGCCAAAAGAACTTAAAGGACAAAGAGAAACCAATTCAATATGGATTAAGACTTGATTTCAATCAATGGCCAAAAGAAGTTGAAGGACAAAGAGACACTAATTCCTTAATGATAAGGACTTCTTTCCAATCTTTGGCCAAAAGAACATAAAGGACAAAGAGAAACCAATTCATTACGGATTAAAGCGTGATTTCAATCAATGGCCAAAAGAACTTAAAGGACAAAGGGAAACCAATTCATTACGGATTAAGACTTGATTTCAATCAATGGCCAAAAGAACTTAAAGGACAAAGAGACACCAATTCCTTAATGATTAGGACTTGATTCCAATCTTTGGCCAAAAGAACTTAGTGGACAAAGAGAAACCAATTGATGATGGAATAAGACTTGAGTTCAATCAATGGCCAAAAGAACTTAAAGGACAAAGAGAAACCAATTCATTACGGATTAAGACTTGATTTCAATCAATGGCCAAAAGAACTTAAAGGACAAAGAGACACCAATTCCTTAATGATTAAGGCTTGATTCCAATCTTTGGCCAAAAGAACTTAATGGACAAAGTGAAACCAATTCATTATGGATTAAGACTTGATTTCAATCAATGGCCAAAAGAACTTAAAGGACAAAGAGACACCAATTCCTTAATGATTAGGACTTGATTCCAATCTTTGGCCAAAAGAACTTAAAGGACAAAGAGAAACCAATTCATTACGGATTAAGACTTGATTTCAATCAATGGCCAAAAGAACTTAAAGGACAAAGAGACACCAATTCCTTAATGATTAAGACTTGATTCCAATCTTTGGCCAGAAGAACTTAAAGGACAAAGAGAAACCAATTCATTATGGATTAAGACGTGATTTCAATCAATGGCCAAAAGAACTTAAAGGACAAAGAGAAACCAATTCATTACGGATTAAGACTTGATTTCAATCAATGGCCAAAAGAACTTAAAGGACAAAGAGACACCAATTCCTTAATGATTAGGACTTGATTCCAATCTTTGGCCAAAAGAACTTAAAGGACAAAGAGAAACCAATTCATTATGGATTAAGACTTGATTTCAATCAATGGCCAAAAGAAGTTAAAGGACAAAGAGACACCAATTCCTTAATGATTAGGACTTGATTCCAATCTTTGGCCAAAAGAACTTAAAGGACAAAGAGAAACCAATTCATTACGGATTAAGACTTGATTTCAATCAATGGCCAAAAGAACTTAAAGGACAAAGAGAAACCAATTCATTAATGATTAAGACTTGATTTCAATCAATGGCCAAAAGAACTTAAAGGACAAAGAGAAACCAATTCATTATGGATTAAAGCTTGATTTCAATCAATGGCCAAAAGAACTTAAAGGACAAAGAGAAACCAATTCATTACGGATTAAGACTTGATTTCAATCAATGGCCAAAAGAACTTAAAGGACAAAGAGACACCAATTCCTTAATGATTAGGACTTGATTCCAATCTTTGGCCAAAAGAAATTAAAGGACAAAGAGAAACCAATTCATGATGGAATAAGACTTGAGTTCAATCAATGGCCAAAAGAACTTAAAGGACAAAGAGAAACCAATTCATTACGGATTAAGACTTGATTTCAATCAATGGCCAAAAGAACTTAAAGGACAAAGAGACACCAATTCCTTAATGATTAAGGCTTGATTCCAATCTTTGGCCAAAAGAACTTAATGGACAAAGTGAAACCAATTCATTATGGATTAAGACTTGATTTCAATCAATGGCCAAAAGAAGTTAAAGGACAAAGAGAAACCAATTCATTACGGATTAAGACTTGATTTCAATCAATGGCCAAAAGAACTTAAAGGACAAAGAGACACCAATTCCTTAATGATTAGGACTTGATTCCAATCTTTGGCCAAAAGAACTTAAAGGACAAAGAGAAACCAATTCATTATGGATTAAGACTTGATTTCAATCAATGGCCAAAAGAACTTAAAGGACAAAGAGACACCAATTCCTTAATGATTAAGGCTTGATTCCAATCTTTGGCCAGAAGAACTTAAAGGACAAAGAGAAACCAATTCATTATGGATTAAGACTTGATTTCAATCAATGGCCAAAAGAAGTTAAAGGACAAAGAGAAACCAATTCATTACGGATTAAGACTTGATTTCAATCAATGGCCAAAAGAACTTAAAGGACAAAGAGACACCAATTCCTTAATGATTAGGACTTGATTCCAATCTTTGGCCAAAAGAACTTAAAGGACAAAGAGAAACCAATTCAATATGGATTAAGACTTGATTTCAATCAATGGCCAAAAGAAGTTGAAGGACAAAGAGACACTAATTCCTTGATGATAAGGACTTCTTTCCAATCTTTGGCCAAAAGAACATAAAGGACAAAGAGAAACCAATTCATTACGGATTAAAGCGTGATTTCAATCAATGGCCAAAAGAACTTAAAGGACAAAGGGAAACCAATTCATTACGGATTAAGACTTGATTTCAATCAATGGCCAAAAGAACTTAAAGGACAAAGAGACACCAATTCCTTAATGATTAGGACTTGATTCCAATCTTTGGCCAAAAGAACTTAGTGGACAAAGAGAAACCAATTGATGATGGAATAAGACTTGAGTTCAATCAATGGCCAAAAGAACTTAAAGGACAAAGAGAAACCAATTCATTACGGATTAAGACTTGATTTCAATCAATGGCCAAAAGAACTTAAAGGACAAAGAGACACCAATTCCTTAATGATTAAGGCTTGATTCCAATCTTTGGCCAGAAGAACTTAATGGACAAAGTGAAACCAATTCATTATGGATTAAGACTTGATTTCAATCAATGGCCAAAAGAACTTAAAGGACAAAGAGACACCAATTCCTTAATGATTAGGACTTGATTCCAATCTTTGGCCAAAAGAACTTAAAGGACAAAGAGAAACCAATTCATTACGGATTAAGACTTGATTTCAATCAATGGCCAAAAGAACTTAAAGGACAAAGAGACACCAATTCCTTAATGATTAAGGCTTGATTCCAATCTTTGGCCAGAAGAACTTAAAGGACAAAGAGAAACCAATTCATTATGGATTAAGACGTGATTTCAATCAATGGCCAAAAGAAGTTAAAGGACAAAGAGAAACCAATTCATTACGGATTAAGACTTGATTTCAATCAATGGCCAAAAGAACTTAAAGGACAAAGAGACACCAATTCCTTAATGATTAGGACTTGATTCCAATCTTTGGCCAAAAGAACTTAAAGGACAAAGAGAAACCAATTCATTATGGATTAAGACTTGATTTCAATCAATGGCCAAAAGAAGTTAAAGGACAAAGAGACACCAATTCCTTAATGATTAGGACTTCTTTCCAATCTTTGGCCAAAAGAACTTAAAGGACAAAGAGAAACCAATTCATTACGGATTAAAGCGTGATTTCAATCAATGGCCAAAAGAACTTAAAGGACAAAGAGACACCAATTCCTTAATGATTAGGACTTGATTTCAATCAATGGCCAAAAGAACTTAAAGGACAAAGAGAAACCAATTCATTACGGATTAAAGCGTGATTTCAATCAATGGCCAAAAGAACTTAAAGGACAAAGAGAAACCAATTCATTACGGATTAAGACTTGATTTCAATCAATGGCCAAAAGAACTTAAAGGACAAAGAGACACCAATTCCTTAATGATTAGGACTTGATTCCAATCTTTGGCCAAAAGAACTTAGTGGACAAAGAGAAACCAATTGATGATGGAATAAGACTTGAGTTCAATCAATGGCCAAAAGAACTTAAAGGACAAAGAGAAACCAATTCATTACGGATTAAGACTTGATTTCAATCAATGGCCAAAAGAACTTAAAGGACAAAGAGACACCAATTCCTTAATGATTAAGGCTTGATTCCAATCTTTGGCCAGAAGAACTTAATGGACAAAGTGAAACCAATTCATTATGGATTAAGACTTGATTTCAATCAATGGCCAAAAGAAGTTAAAGGACAAAGAGAAACCAATTCATTACGGATTAAGACTTGATTTCAATCAATGGCCAAAAGAACTTAAAGGACAAAGAGACACCAATTCCTTAATGATTAGGACTTGATTCCAATCTTTGGCCAAAAGAACTTAAAGGACAAAGAGAAACCAATTCATTATGGATTAAGACTTGATTTCAATCAATGGCCAAAAGAACTTAAAGGACAAAGAGACACCAATTCCTTAATGATTAGGACTTGATTCCAATCTTTGGCCAAAAGAACTTAAAGGACAAAGAGAAACCAATTCATTACGGATTAAGACTTGATTTCAATCAATGGCCAAAAGAACTTAAAGGACAAAGAGAAACCAATTCATTACGGATTAAGACTTGATTTCAATCAATGGCCAAAAGAACTTAAAGGACAAAGAGACACCAATTCCTTAATGATTAAGGCTTGATTCCAATCTTTGGCCAAAAGAACTTAATGGACAAAGTGAAACCAATTCATTATGGATTAAGACTTGATTTCAATCAATGGCCAAAAGAAGTTAAAGGACAAAGAGAAACCAATTCATTACGGATTAAGACTTGATTTCAATCAATGGCCAAAAGAACTTAAAGGACAAAGAGACACCAATTCCTTAATGATTAAGACTTGATTCCAATCTTTGGCCAAAAGAACTTAAAGGACAAAGAGAAACCAATTCATTATGGATTAAGACTTGATTTCAATCAATGGCCAAAAGAACTTAAAGGACAAAGAGAAACCAATTCATTACGGATTAAGACTTGATTTCAATCAATGGCCAAAAGAACTTAAAGGACAAAGAGACACCAATTCCTTAATGATTAGGACTTGATTCCAATCTTTGGCCAAAAGAACTTAAAGGACAAAGAGAAACCAATTCAATATGGATTAAGACTTGATTTCAATCAATGGCCAAAAGAAGTTGAAGGACAAAGAGACACCAATTCCTTAATGATTAAGGCTTGATTCCAATCTTTGGCCAAAAGAACTTAAAGGACAAAGAGAAACCAATTCATTACGGATTAAAGCGTGATTTCAATCAATGGCCAAAAGAACTTAAAGGACAAAGAGAAACCAATTCATTACGGATTAAGACTTGATTTCAATCAATGGCCAAAAGAACTTAAAGGACAAAGAGACACCAATTCCTTAATGATTAGGACTTGATTCCAATCTTTGGCCAAAAGAACTTAGTGGACAAAGAGAAACCAATTGATGATGGAATAAGACTTGAGTTCAATCAATGGCCAAAAGAACTTAAAGGACAAAGAGAAACCAATTCATTACGGATTAAGACTTGATTTCAATCAATGGCCAAAAGAACTTAAAGGACAAAGAGACACCAATTCCTTAATGATTAAGGCTTGATTCCAATCTTTGGCCAAAAGAACTTAATGGACAAAGTGAAACCAATTCATTATGGATTAAGACTTGATTTCAATCAATGGCCAAAAGAAGTTAAAGGACAAAGAGAAACCAATTCATTACGGATTAAGACTTGATTTCAATCAATGGCCAAAAGAACTTAAAGGACAAAGAGACACCAATTCCTTAATGATTAGGACTTGATTCCAATCTTTGGCCAAAAGAACTTAGTGGACAAAGAGAAACCAATTGATGATGGAATAAGACTTGAGTTCAATCAATGGCCAAAAGAACTTAAAGGACAAAGAGAAACCAATTCATTACGGATTAAGACTTGATTTCAATCAATGGCCAAAAGAACTTAAAGGACAAAGAGACACCAATTCCTTAATGATTAAGGCTTGATTCCAATCTTTGGCCAGAAGAACTTAATGGACAAAGTGAAACCAATTCATTATGGATTAAGACTTGATTTCAATCAATGGCCAAAAGAAGTTAAAGGACAAAGAGAAACCAATTCATTACGGATTAAGACTTGATTTCAATCAATGGCCAAAAGAACTTAAAGGACAAAGAGACACCAATTCCTTAATGATTAGGACTTGATTCCAATCTTTGGCCAAAAGAACTTAGTGGACAAAGAGCAACCAATTGATGATGGAATAAGACTTGAGTTCAATCAATGGCCAAAAGAACTTAAAGGACAAAGAGAAACCAATTCATTACGGATTAAGACTTGATTTCAATCAATGGCCAAAAGAACTTAAAGGACAAAGAGACACCAATTCCTTAATGATTAAGGCTTGATTCCAATCTTTGGCCAGAAGAACTTAATGGACAAAGTGAAACCAATTCATTATGGATTAAGACTTGATTTCAATCAATGGCCAAAAGAAGTTAAAGGACAAAGAGACACCAATTCCTTAATGATTAGGACTTGATTCCAATCTTTGGCCAAAAGAACTTAAAGGACAAAGAGAAACCAATTCATTATGGATTAAGACTTGATTTCAATCAATGGCCAAAAGAACTTAAAGGACAAAGAGACACCAATTCCTTAATGATTAAGGCTTGATTCCAATCTTTGGCCAGAAGAACTTAATGGACAAAGTGAAACCAATTCATTATGGATTAAGACTTGATTTCAATCAATGGCCAAAAGAAGTTAAAGGACAAAGAGAAACCAATTCATTACGGATTAAGACTTGATTTCAATCAATGGCCAAAAGAAGTTAAAGGACAAAGAGACACTAATTCCTTAATGATTTGGACTTCTTTCCAATCTTTGGCCAAAAGAACTTAGAGGACAAAGAGAAACCAATTCATTACGGATTAAAGCGTGATTTCAATCAATGGCCAAAAGAACTTAAAGGACAAAGGGAAACCAATTCATTACGGATTAAGACTTGATTTCAATCAATGGCCAAAAGAACTTAAAGGACAAAGAGACACCAATTCCTTAATGATTAGGACTTGATTCCAATCTTTGGCCAAAAGAACTTAGTGGACAAAGAGAAACCAATTGATGATGGAATAAGACTTGAGTTCAATCAATGGCCAAAAGAACTTAAAGGACAAAGAGAAACCAATTCATTACGGATTAAGACTTGATTTCAATCAATGGCCAAAAGAACTTAAAGGACAAAGAGACACCAATTCCTTAATGATTAAGGCTTGATTCCAATCTTTGGCCAGAAGAACTTAAAGGACAAAGAGAAACCAATTCATTATGGTTTAAGACGTGATTTCAATCAATGGCCAAAACAACTTAAAGGACAAAGAGAAACCAATTCATTACGGATTAAAGCGTGATTTCAATCAATGGCCAAAAGAACTTAAAGGACAAAGGGAAACCAATTCATTACGGATTAAGACTTGATTTCAATCAATGGCCAAAAGAACTTAAAGGACAAAGAGACACCAATTCCTTAATGATTAGGACTTGATTCCAATCTTTGGCCAAAAGAACTTAGTGGACAAAGAGCAACCAATTGATGATGGAATAAGACTTGAGTTCAATCAATGGCCAAAAGAACTTAAAGGACAAAGAGAAACCAATTCATTACGGATTAAGACTTGATTTCAATCAA
>JAVHNN010000582.1:222971-303545 GCA_031439585.1 Pterocarpus macrocarpus
ATCAATGGCCAAATTGAACTTATTAAAGAATAAAGAGAAACCAATTCCTTAAGGATTAAGACTTGCTTCCAATCAATGGCCAAATGAACTAAAGAATAAAGAGAAACCAATTCCTTAAGTATTAAGACTTGCTTCCAATCAATGCCAAAGAACTAAAAGAATAAAGATGGAAACCAATTCCTTAAGGATTAAGACTTGCTTCCAATCAATGGCCAAATGAACTTAAAGAATAAAGAAAACCAACCATTAATGAGATTAAGACTTCTTCCAATCAATGGAACGAATAAACAAAGAGTAAATGAATTAAGACTTGAATAAATTCACTCAAATCAATGGCCAAATCAATGAACAAATTGAACTTTAAAGAATAAAGAGAAACCAATTCCTTAAGGATTAAGACTTGCTTCCAATCAATGGCCAAATGAACATGATGAAAGAATAAAGAGACTTGCTTCCAATCAATGGCCAAATGACTTAAAGAATAAAGAGAAACCAATTCCTTAAGGATTAAGACTTGCTTCCAATCAATGGCCAAATGAACCTAAAAGAATAAAGAGAAACCAATTCCTTAAGGATTAAGACTTGCTTCCAATCAATGGCTTAAATGAACTAAAGAATAAAGAAACCAATTCCTTAAGGATTAAGACTTGCTTCCAATCAATGGCCAAATGAACTTAAAGAATAAAAGAGAAACCAATTCTTAAGGATTAAGACTTGCTTCCAATCAATTGCCAAAAATGAACGTAAAGAGTAAAAGACTTGCTTCCAATCAATGGCCAAATGAACTTAAAGAATAAAGAGAAACCAATTCCTTAAGGATTAAGACTTGCTTCCAATCAATGGCCAAATGAATTAAAGAATAAACAGACTTGCTTCCAATCAATGGCCAAACAACATTAAAGAATAAAGAGAAACCAATTCCTTAAGGATTAAGACTTGCTTCCAATCAATGCCCAAATGAACTTAAAGAAGAAAGAGAAACTAATTCATTAAGGATTAAGACTTGCTTCCAATCAATGGCTTTAAAGAACTAAAAGAATAAATGAGAAACCAATTCCTTAAGGATTAAGACTTGCTTCCAATCAATGGCCAAATGAACTTAAAGAATAAAGAGAAACCAATTCCTTAAGGATTAAGACTTGCTTCCAAATCAATGGCTTAAATGACTAAAGAATAAAGAGAAACCAATTCCTTAAGGATTAAGACTTGCTT
This sequence comes from Pterocarpus macrocarpus, assembly GCA_031439585.1. NCBI lineage: Eukaryota > Viridiplantae > Streptophyta > Magnoliopsida > Fabales > Fabaceae > Pterocarpus > Pterocarpus macrocarpus. Next base: position 224,184 of record JAVHNN010000582.1, read on the forward strand.
CCAATCAATGGCCAAATGAACCTAAAGAATAAAGAGAAACCAATTCCTTAAGGATTAAGACTTGCTGCCAATCAATGACCAAATGATCTAAAAGAATAAATGGAAACCAATTCCTTAAGGATTAAGACTTGCTTCCAATCAATGGCCAAATGAACTTAAAGAATAAAGAGAAACCAATTCCTTAAGGATTAAGACTTGCTTCCAATCAATTGCCAAATGAACTTAAAGAATAAAGAGAAACCAATTCCTTAAGATTAAGTCTTGCTTCCAATCAATGGCCAAATGAACTTAAAGAATAAAGAGAAACCAATTCCTTAAGGATTAAGACTTGCTTCCAATCAATGGCCAAATGAACGTAAAGAGAAAACAGATTTTCGCCAATCAATGGCCAAATGAACTTAAAGAATAAAGAGAAACCAATTCCTTAAGGATTAAGACTTGCTTCCAATCAATGGCCAAATGACATTAAAGAATAAAGAGAACCCAATTCCTTAAGGATTAAGACTTGCTTCCAATCAATTGCCAAATGAACATAAAGAAAAGGAAAAACCAATTCCTTAAGGATTAAGACTTGCCCAATCAATGCCTTAAAGATCTAAAAGAATAAATGGAAACCAATTCCTTAAGGATTAAGACTTGCTTCCAATCAATGGCCAAATGAACTTAAAGAATAAAGAGAAACCATTCCTTAAGGATTAAGACTTGCTTCCAATCAATGGCCAAATGAACGTAAAGATAAAGCAGAACTTGCTTCACCAATCAATGGCCAAATGAACTTAAAGAATAAAGAGAAACCAATTCCTTAAGGATTAAGACTTGCTTCCAATCAATGGCCAAATGACTGTAAAGAATAAAGAGACTTGCTTTCCATCAATGGCCAAATGACATTAAAGAATAAAGAGAAACCAATTCCTTAAGGATTAAGACTTGCTTCCAATCAATGGCCAAATGAACCTAAAGAATAAAGAGAAACCAATTCCTTAAGATTAAGACTTGCTTCCAATCAATGGCCAAACATCTAAAGAATAAATGAAACCAATTCCTTAAGGATTAAGACTTGCTTCCAATCAATGGCCAAATGAACTTAAAGAATAAAGAGAAACCAATTCCTTAAGGATTAAGACTTGCTTCCAATCAATTGCCAAATGAACGTAAAGAGTAATCAGACTTGCTTCCAATCAATGGCCAAATGAACTTAAAGAATAAAGAGAAACCAATTCCTTAAGGATTAAGACTTGCTTCCAATCAATGGCCAAATGACATTAAAGAATAAAGAGACTTGCTTCTTCAATCAATGGCCAAATGAACATTAAAGAATAAAGAGAAACCAATTCCTTAAGGATTAAGACTTGCTTCCAATCAATGACCAAATGAACCTAAAGAATAAAGAGAAACCAATTCCTTAAGTATTACGACTTGCTTCCAATCAATGGCTTAAAGATCTAAAAGAATAAATGGAAACCAATTCCTTAAGGATTAAGACTTGCTTCCAATCAATGGCCAAATGAACTTAAAGAATAAAGAGAAACCAATTCCTTAAGGATTAAGACTTGCTTCCAATCAATGCCCAAATGAACCTAAAGAATAAAGAGAAACCAATTCCTTAAGTATTAAGACTTGCTTCCAATCAATGGCCAAATGAACTTAAAGAATAAAGAGAAACCAATTCCTTAAGGATTAAGACTTGCTTCCAATCAATGGCCAAAAGAACTTAAAGGACAAAGACTTGCTGCCAATCAATGACCAAATGAACTTAAAGAATAAAGAGAAACCAATTCCTTAAGGATTAAGACTTGCTTCCAATCAATGCCCAAAAGAACTTAAAGAAGAATGAGAAACCAATTCCTTAGGATTAAGACTTGCTTCCAATCAATGGCCAAATGAAATAAAGAATAAAGAGATTGACTGCTTCCAATCAATGGCCAAATGACATTAAACAATAAAGAGAAACCAATTCCTTATGGATTAAGACTTGCTCCCAATCAATGCCCAAATGAACCTAAAGAATAAAGAGACTTGCTTCCAATCAATGGCCAAATGAACTTAAAGAATAAAGAGAAACCAATTCCTAAGGATTAAGACTTGCTTCCAATCAATGGCCAAATGAACTTAAAGAATAAAGAGAAACCAATTCCTTAAGTATTACGACTAGCTACCAATCAATGGCAAAAGATCTAAAGAATAAAGAGAAACCAATTCCTTAAGGATTAAGACTTGCTTCCAATCAATGGCCAAATGAACTTAAAGAATAAAGAGAAACCAATTCCTTAAGGATTAAGACTTGCTTCCAATCAATTGCCAAATGAACGAAAGAGTAAAGAGACTTGCTTCAATCAATGGCCAAATGAACTTAAAGAATAAAGAGAAACCAATTCCTTATGGATTAAGACTTGCTTCCAATCAATGGCCAAATGACATTAAAGAATAAAGAGAAACCAATTCCTTAAGGATTAAGACTTGCTTCCAATCAATTGCCAAATGAACCTAAAGAATAAAGAGAATCCAATTCCTTAAGGACTAAGACTTGCTTTCAATCAATGGCTTAAATGATTAAAGAATAAAGAGAAACCAATTCCTAAAGGATTAAGACTTGCTTCCAATCAATGGCCAAATGAACTTAAAGAATAAAAGAAACCAATTCCTTACGGATTAAGACTTGCTTCCAATCAATGGCCAAATGAACTTAAAGAATAAAGAGAAACCAATTCCTTTTGGATTAAGACTTGATTCCATTCAATGCCCAAAGATCTAAAAGAATAAATGAGAAACCAATTCCTTAAGGATTAAGACTTGCTTCCAATCAATGGCCAAATGAACTTAAAGAATAAAGAGAAACCAATTCCTTAAGGATTAAGACTTGCTCCAATCAATGGCCAAATGAACTTAAAGAATAAAAAGAAACCAATTCTTAAGGATTAAGACTTGCTTCCAATCAATGGCCAAATGAACTAAAAATAATTCCTACTTAAGACTTTGCCAATCAATGGCCAAATGAACTTAAAGAATAAAGAGAAACCAATTCCTTAAGGATTAAGACTTGCTTCCAATCAATGGCCAAATGAACTTAAAGAATAAAGAGAAACCAATTCCTAAGGATTAAGACTTGCTTCCAATCAATGGCCAAATGAACTAAAGAATAAATGGAAACCAATTCCTAAGGATTAAGACTTGCTTCCAATCAATGCCAAAGATCTAAAAGAATAAAGAGAAACCAATTCCTTAAGGATTAAGACTTGCTTCCAATCAATGGCCAAATGAACTTAAAGAATAAAGAGAAACCAATTCTTAAGGATTAAGACTTGCTTCCAATCAATGGCCAAATGAACCTAAAGAATAAAGAGAAACCAATTCCTTAAGGATTAAGACTTGCTTCCAATCAATGGCCAAAGAACTTAAAGAATAAAGAGAAACCAATTCCTAAGGATTAAGACTTGCTTCCAATCAATGGCCAAATGAACTTAAAGAATAAAGAGAAACCAATTCCTTAAGGATTAAGACTTGCTTCCAATCAATGGCCAAATGAACGAAAAAGAGTAATGATTAAGACTTGATTTCAATCTTTGGCCAAAAGAACTTAAAGGACAAAGAGAAACCAATTCATTATGATTAAGACTTGATTCCAATCAATGGCCAAAAGAAGTTAAAGGACAAAGAGAAACCAATTCATTAATGATTAAGACTTGATTTCAATCAATGGCCAAAAGAACTTAAAGGACAAAGAGAAACCAATTCATTAATGATTAAGACTTGATTTCAATCAATGGCCAAAAGAACTTAAAGGACAAAGAGAAACCAATTCATTAATGATTAAGACTTGTTTCCAATCAATCGCCAAAAGAACTTAAAGGACAAAGAGAAACCAATTCATTATGGATTAAGACTTGATTTCAATCAATGGCCAAAAGAACTTAAAGGACAAAGAGAAACCAATTCATTAATGATTAAGACTTGATTTCAATCAATGGCCAAAAGAACTTAAAGGACAAAGAGAAACCAATTCATTAATGATTAAGACTTGATTTCAATCAATGGCCAAAAGAACTTATAGGACAAAGAGAAACCAATTCATTAATGATTAAGAGTTGATTCCAATCAATGGCCGAAAGAACTTAAAGGACAAAGAGAAACCAATTCATTATGGATTAAGACTTGATTTCAATCAATGGCCAAAAGAACTTAAAGGACAAAGAGACACCAATTCCTTAATGATTAGGACTTGATTCCAATCAATGGCCAAAAGAACTTAAAGGACAAAGAGTAACCAATTCATTAATGGATTAAGACTTGATTTCAATCAATGGCCAAAAGAACTTAAAGGACAAAGAGACACCAATTCATTAATGATTAAGACTTGATTCCAATCAATGGCCAAAAGAACTTAAAGGACAAAGAGAAACCAATTCATTATGATTAAGACTTGATTTCAATCAATGGCCAAAAGAACTTAAAGGACAAAGAGAAACCAATTCATTAATGATTAAGACTTGATTTCCAATCAATGGCCAAAAGAACTTAAAGGACAAAGAGAAACCAATTCATCAAGGATTAAGACTTGCTTTCAATCAACGGCCAAAAGAACTTAAAGGACAAAGAGAAACCAATTCATTACGGATTAAGACTTGATTTCAATCAATGGCCAAAAGAACTTAAAGGAAAAAGATAAACCAATTCATTAATGATTAAGACTTGATTTCAATCAATGGCCAAAAGAACTTAAAGGACAAAGAGAAACCAATTCATTATGGATTAAGACTTGATTTCAATCAATGGCCAAAAGAACTTAAAGGACAAAGAGAAACCAATTCATTACGGATTAAGACTTGATTTCAATCAATGGCCAAAAGAACTTAAAGGACAAAGAGAAACCAATTCCTTAATCATTAAGACTTGCATTCAATCAATGGCGAAAAGAACTTAAAGGACAAAGAGAAACCAATTCATTACGGATTAAGACTTGATTTCAATCAATGGCCAAAAGAACTTAAAGGACAAAGAGAAACCAATTCATTAATGATTAAGACTTGATTCCAATCAATGGCCAAAAGAACTTAAAGGACAAAGAGAAACCAATTCATTATGATTAAGACTTGATTTCAATCAATGGCCAAAAGAACTTAAAGGACAAAGAGAAACCAATTCATTATGGATTAAGACTTGATTTCAATCAATGGCCAAAGAACTTAAAGGACAAAGAGAAACCAATTCATTAATGATTAAGACTTGATTTCAATCAATGGCCAAAAGAACTTAAAGGACAAAGAGAAACCAATTCATTATGGATTAAGACTTGATTTCAATCAATGGCCAAAAGAACTTAAAGGACAAAGAGAAACCAATTCATTAATGATTAAGACTTGATTCAATCAATGGTCAAAATAACTTAAAGGTCAAAGAGAAACCAATTCATTAATGATTAAGACTTGATTCCAAGCAATGGCCAAAAGAACTTAAAGGACAAAGAGCAACCAATTCATTACGGATTAAGACTTGATTCCAATCGTTGGCCACAGGAACTTAAAGGCCAAAGAGAAACCAATTCATTACGGATTAAGACTTGATTTCAATCGATGGCCGAAAGAACTTAAAGGACAAAGAGAAACCAATTCATTAATGATTAAGACTTGATTCCAATATTTGGCCAAAAGAACTTAAAGGACAAAGAGAAACGAATTCCTTAATGATTAAGACTTGATTCCAATCAATGGCCAAAAGAACTTAAAGGACAAAGAGAAACCAATTGATTACGGATTAATACTTGATTTCAATCAATTGCCAAAAGAACTTAAAGAACAAATAGAAACCAATTTCTTAATGTATAAGACTTGATTCCAATCGTTGGCCACAGGAACTTAAAGGCCAAAGAGAAACCAATTCATTACGGATTAAGACTTAATTTCAATCAATGGCTAAAAGAACTTAAAGGACAAAGAGAAACGAATTCCTTAATGATTAAGACTTGATTCCAATCAACGGCCAAAAGAACTTAAAGGACAAAGAGAAACCAATTCATTATGGATTAAGATTTGATTTCGGTCAATGGCCAAAAGAACGACAAGGACAAAGAGAAACCAATTCATTATGATTAAGACTTGATTTCAATCAATGGCCAAAAGAACTTAAAGGACAAAGAGAACCAATTCATTAATGATTAAGACATGTTTCCAATCAATGGCCAAAAGAACTTAAAGGACAAACAGAAACCAATTCATTAATGATTAAGACTTGCTTCCAATCAACGGCCAAAAGAACTTAAAAGACAAAGAGAAACCAATTCATTATGGATTAAGACTTGATTTCAATCAATGGCCAAAAGAACTTAAAGGACAAAGAGAAACCAATTCATTAATGGATTAAGACTTGAGTTCAATCAATGGCCAAAAGAACTTAAAGGACAAAGACAAACCAATTCATTAAGGAATAACACTTGATTTCAATCAATGGCCAAAACAACTTAAAGGACAAAGAGAAACCAATTCATTATGGATTAAGACTTGATTTCAATCAATGGCCAAAAGAACTTAAAAGACAAAGAGAAACCAATTCATTATGGATTAAGACTTGATTTCAATCAATGGCCAAAAGAACTTAAAGGACAAAGAGACACCAATTCCTTAATGATTAAGACTTGTTTCCAATCAATGGCCAAAAGAACTTAAAGGACAAAGGGAAACTAATTCGTAATGGATTAAGACTTGATTTCAATCAATGGCCAAAAGAAGTTAAAGGACAAAGAGAAACCAATTCATTATTGATTGAGACTTTGTCCATTCAATGGCCAAAAGAACTTAAAGGACAAAGAGAAACCAATTCATTACGGATTAAGACTTGATTCCAATCTTTGGCCAGAAGAACTTAAAGGACAAAGAGAAACCAATTCATTATCGATTAAGACTTGATTTCAATCAATGGCCAAAAGAACTTAAAGGATAAAGAGACACCAATTCATTACGGATTAAGACTTGATTTCAATCAATGGCCAAAAGAACTTAAAGGACAAAGAGACACCAATTCCTTAATGATTAAGACTTGATTTCCAATCAATGGCCAGAAGAACTTAAAGGACAAAGAGAAACCAATTCATTATCGATTAAGACTTGATTTCAATCAATGGCCAAAAGAACTTAAAGGATAAAGAGAAACCAATTCACAATGGCCAAAAGAACTTAAAGGACAAAGAGAAACCAATTCATTAATGATTAAGACTTGATTTCAATCAATGGCCAAAAGAACTTAAAGGACAAAGAGAAACCAATTCATTAATGATTAAGACTTGATTTCAATCAATGGCAAAAGAACTTAAAGGACAAAAGAACTTAAAGGACAAAGAGACAAAGAGAAACCAATTCATTACGGATTAAGACTTGATTTCAATCAATGGCCAAAAGAACTTAAAAGACAAAGAGAAACCAATTCATTACGGATTAAGACTTGATTTCAATCAATGGCCAAAAGAACTTAAAGGACAAAGAGAAACCAATTCATTACGGATTAAGACTTGATTTCAATCGATGGCCAAAAGAACTTAAAGGACAAAGAGTAACCAATTCATTAATGATTAAGACTTGATTTCAATCAATGGCCAAAAGAACTTAAAGGACAAAGAGAAACCAATTCATTAATGATTAAGACTTGATTTCAATCAATGGCCAAAAGAACTTAAAGGACAAAGAGAAACCAATTCATTAATGATTAAGACTTGAGTTCAATCAATGGCCAAAAGAACTTAAAGGACAAAGAGAAGCCGATTCATTATGGATTAAGACTTGATTTCGATCAATGGCCAAAAGAACTTAAACGACAAAGAGAAACCAATTCATTACGGATTAAGACTTGATTTCAATCAATGGCCAAAACAACTTAAAGGACAAAGAGACACCAATTCCTTAACGATTAAGACTTGATTTCAATCAATGGCCAAAAGAACTTAAAGGACAAAGAGAAACCAATTCATTATGGATTAAGACGTGATTTCAATCAATGGCCAAAAGAACTTAAAGGACAAAGAGAAACCAATTCATTTATGATTAAGACTTGTTTCCAATCAATGGCCGAAAGAACATAAAGGACAATGAGAAACTAATTCATTACAGATTAATACTTGATTCTAATCAATGGCCAGAAGAACTTAAAGGACAAAGAGAAACCAATTCATTATGGATTAAGACGTGATTTCAATCAATGGCCAAAACAACTGAAAGGACTAGGAGAACCCAATTCATTACGGATTAAGACTTGATTTCAATCAATGGCCAAAAGAACTTAAAGGACAAAGAGAAACCAATTCATTACGGATTAAGACTTGATTTCAATCAATGGCCAAAACAACTGAAAGGACTAGGAGAAACCAATTCATTACGGATTAAGACTTGATTTCAATCAATGGCCAGAACAGCTTAAAGGACAAAGAGAAACCAATTCATTACGGATTAAGACTTGATTCCAATCGTTCGCCAAAAGAACTTAAAGGACAAAGAGAAATCAATTCCTTAATGATTAGGACTTGATTCCAATCTTTAGCCGAAAGAACATAAAGGACAAATACAAACCAATTCATTGTGGATTAAGACTTGATTCCAATGAATGGCCAAAAGAACTTAAAGGACAAAGAGAAATCAATTCCTTAATTGTTAAGACTTGATTCCAATCAACGGCCAAAAGAACTTAAAGGACAAAGAGAAACCAATTCATTAATGATTAAGACTTGATTTCAATCAATGGCCAAAAGAACTTAAAGGACAAAGAGAAACCAATTCATTATGGATTAAGACTTGCTTTCAATCAATGGCCAAAAGAACTTAAAGAACAAAGAGAAACCAATTCATCAAGGATTAAGACTTGAGTTCAATCAATGGCCAAAAGATCTTAAAGGACAAAGAGAAACCAATTCATTATGGATTAAGACTTGATTTCAATCAATGGCCAAAAGAACTTAAAGGACAAAGAGAAATTAATTCATTAATGATTAAGACTTGTTTCCAATCAACGGCCAAAAGAACTTAAAGGACAAAGAGAAACCAACTCATTAATGATTAGGACTTGTTTCCAATCAATGGCCAAAAGAACTTAGAGGACAAAGAGAAACCAATTCATTAATGATTAAGACTTGATTTCAATCAATGGCCAAAAGAACTTAAAGGACAAAGAGAAACCAATTCATTAATGATTAAGACTTGATTTCAATCAATGGCCAAAAGAACTTAAAGGACAAAGAGAAACCAATTCATTAATGATTAAGACTTGATTTCAATCAATGGCCAGAAGAACTTAAAGGACAAAGAGAAACCAATTCATTATGGATTAAGACTTGATTTCAATCAATGGCCAAAAGAACTTAAAGAACAAAGAGAAACCAATTCATCAAGGATTAAGACTTGCTTTCAATCAATGGCCAAAAGAAATTAAAGGACAAAGAGAAACCAATTCCTTAATGATTAAGACTTGATTCCAATCAATCGCCAAAAGAACTTAAAGGACAAAGAGAAACCAATTCATTATGGATTAAGACTTGATTTCAATCAATGGCCAAAAGAACTTAAAGGACAAAGAGAAACCAATTCATTATGATTAAGACTTGATTTCAATCAATGGCCAAAAGAACTTAAAGGACAAAGAGAAACCAATTCATTAATGATTAAGACTTGATTTCAATCAATGGCCAAAAGAACTTAAAGGACAAAGAGAAACCAATTCATTAATGATTAAGACTTGATTTCAATCAATGGCCAAAAGAACTTAAAGGACAAAGAGAAACCAATTCATTAATGATTAAGACTTGATTTCAATCAATGGCCAAAAGAACTTAAAGGACAAAGAGAAACCAATTCATTAATGATTAAGACTTGATTTCAATCAATGGCCAAAAGAACTTAAAGGACAAAGAGAAACCAATTCATTAATGATTAAGACTTGATTTCAATCAATGGCCAAAAGAACTTAAAGGACAAAGAGAAACCAATTCATTAATGATTAAGACTTGATTTCAATCAATGGCCAAAAGAACTTAAAGGACAAAGAGAAACCAATTCATTATGGATTAAGACTTGATTTCAATCAATGGCCAAAAGAACTTAAAGGACAAAGAGAAACCAATTCATTAATGATTAAGACTTGATTTCAATCAATCTCCAAAAGAACTTAAAGGTCAAAGAGAAATCAATTCATCAACGATGAAGACTTGATTTCAAACAATGGCCGAAAGAACTTAAAGGACAAAGAGAAACCAATTCATTACGGATTAAGACTTTATTTCAATCAATGGCCAAAAGAACTTAAAGGACAAAGAGAAACCAATTCATTAATGATTAAGACTTGATTTCAATCAATGGCCAAAAGAACTTAAAGGACAAAGAGAAACCAATTCATTAATGATTAAGACTTGATTTCAATCAATGGCCAAAAGAACTTAAAGGACAAAGAGAAACCAATTCATTAATGATTAAGACTTGATTTCAATCAATGGCCAAAAGAACTTAAAGGACAAAGAGAAACCAATTCATTAATGGATTAAGACTTGATTTCAATCAATGGCCAAAAGAACTTAAAGGACAAAGAGAAACCAATTCATTATGATTAAGACTTGATTTCAATCAATGGCCAAAAGAACTTAAAGGACAAAGAGAAACCAATTCATTAATGATTAAGACTTGATTTCAATCAATGGCCAAAAGAACTTAAAGGACAAAGAGAAACCAATTCATTAATGATTAAGACTTGATTTCAATCAATGGCCAAAAGAACTTAAAGGACAAAGAGAAACCAATTCATTATGGATTAAGACTTGATTTCAATCAATGGCCAAAAGAACTTAAAGGACAAAGAGACACCAATTCATTAATGATTAAGACTTGATTTCAATCAATGGCCAAAAGAACTTAAAGGACAAAGAGAAACCAATTCATTATGGATTAAGACTTGATTTCAATCAATGGCCAAAAGAACTTAAAGGACAAAGAGAAACCAATTCATTAATGATTAAGACTTGATTTCAATCAATGGCCAAAAGAACTTAAAGGACAAAGAGAAACCAATTCATTAATGATTAAGACTTGATTTCAATCAATGGCCAAAAGAACTTAAAGGACAAAGAGAAACCAATTCATTAATGATTAAGACTTGATTTCAATCAATGGCCAAAAGAACTTAAAGGACAAAGAGAAACCAATTCATTAATGATTAAGACTTGATTTCAATCAATGGCCAAAAGAACTTAAAGGACAAAGAGAAACCAATTCATTAATGGATTAAGACTTGATTTCAATCAATGGCCAAAAGAACTTAAAGGACAAAGAGACACCAATTCATTAATGATTAAGACTTGATTTCAATCAATGGCCAAAAGAACTTAAAGGACAAAGAGAAACCAATTCATTATGGATTAAGACTTGATTTCAATCAATGGCCAAAAGAACTTAAAGGACAAAGAGAAACCAATTCATTACGGATTAAGACTTGATTTCAATCAATGGCCAAAAGAACTTAAAGGACAAAGAGAAACCAATTCATTAATGATTAAGACTTGATTCAATCAATGGCCAAAAGAACTTAAAGGACAAAGAGAACCAATTCATTAATGATTAAGACTTGATTCAATCAATGGCCAAAAGAACTTAAAGGACAAAGAGAAACCAATTCATTAATGATTAAGACTTGATTTCAATCAATGGCCAAAAGAACTTAAAGGACAAAGAGAAACCAATTCATTAATGATTAAGACTTGATTCAATCAATGGCCAAAAGAACTTAAAGGACAAAGAGAAACCAATTCATTAATGGATTAAGACTTGATTTCAATCAATGGCCAAAAGAACTTAAAGGACAAAGAGAAACCAATTCATTAATGATTAAGACTTGATTTCAATCAATGGCCAAAAGAACTTAAAGGACAAAGAGAAACCAATTCATTAATGATTAAGACTTGATTTCAATCAATGGCCAAAAGAACTTAAAGGACAAAGAGAAACCAATTCATTAATGATTAAGACTTGATTTCAATCAATGGCCAAAAGAACTTAGAGGACAAAGAGAAACTAATTCCTTAATGATTAAGACTTGATTTCAATCAATGGCCAAAAGAACTTAAAGGACAAAGAGAAACCAATTCATTAATGATTAAGACTTGATTTCAATCAATGGCCAAAAGAACTTAAAGGACAAAGAGAAACCAATTCATTAATGATTAAGACTTGATTTCAATCAATGGCCAAAAGAACTTAAAGGACAAAGAGAAACCAATTCATTAATGATTAAGACTTGATTTCCAATCAATGGCCAAAAGAACTTAAAGGACAAAGAGAAACCAATTCATTATGATTAAGACTTGATTTCAATCAATGGCCAAAAGAACTTAAAGGACAAAGAGAAACCAATTCATTAATGATTAAGACTTGATTTCAATCAATGGCCAAAAGAACTTAAAGGACAAAGTGACACCAATTCATTAATGATTAAGACTTGATACCAATCAATGGCCGAAAGAACTTAAAGGACAAAGAGAAACCAATTCATTAATGATTAAGACTTGATTTCAATCAATGGCCAAAAGAACTTAAAGGACAAAGAGAAACCAATTCATTAATGATTAAGACTTGATTCCAATCAATGGCCAAAAGAACTTAAAGGACAAAGAGAAACCAATTCATTATGGATTAAGACTTGATTTCAATCAATGGCCAAAAGAACTTAAAGGACAAAGAGACACCAATTCATTAATGATTAAGACTTGATTTCAATCAATGGCCAAAAGAACTTAAAGGACAAAGAGAAACCAATTCATTAATGATTAAGACTTGATTTCAATCAATGGCCAAAAGAACTTAAAGGACAAAGAGAAACCAATTCATTAATGATTAAGACTTGATTTCAATCAATGGCCAAAAGAACTTAAAGGACAAAGAGAAACCAATTCATTAATGATTAAGACTTGATTCAATCAATGGCCAAAAGAACTTAAAGGACAAAGAGAAACCAATTCATTAATGGATTAAGACTTGATTTCAATCAATGGCCAAAAGAACTTAAAGGACAAAAGAGAACCAATTCATTAATGATTAAGACTTGATTTCAATCAATGGCCAAAAGAACTTAAAGGACAAAGAGAAACCAATTCATTATGATTAAGACTTGATTTCAATCAATGGCCAAAAGAACTTAAAGGACAAAGAGAAACCAATTCATTATGATTAAGACTTGATTTCAATCAATGGCCAAAAGAACTTAAAGGACAAAGAGAAACCAATTCATTAATGATTAAGACTTGATTTCAACCAATGGCCAAAAGAACTTAAAGGACAAAGAGAAACCAATTCATTATGGATTAAGACTTGATTTCAATCAATGGCCAAAAGAACTTAAAGGACAAAGAGAAACCAATTCATTACGGATTAAGACTTGATTTCAATCAATGGCCAAAAGAAGTTAAAGGACAAAGAGAAACCAATTCATTAATGATTAAGACTTGTTTCCAATCAATGGCCAAAAGAACTTAAAGGACAAAGAGAAACCAATTCATTATGGATTAAGACTTGATTTCAATCAATGGCCAAAAGAACTTAAAGGACAAAGAGAAACCAATTCATTATGATTAAGACTTGATTTCAATCAATGGCCAAAAGAACTTAAAGGACAAAGAGAAACCAATTCATTAATGATTAAGACTTGATTTCAATCAATGGCCAAAAGAACTTAAAGGACAAAGAGAAACCAATTCATAATGATTAAGACTTGATTTCAATCAATGGCCAAAAGAACTTAAAGGACAAAGAGAAACCAATTCATTAATGATTAAGACTTGATTTCAATCAATGGCCAAAAGAACTTAAAGGACAAAGAGAAACCAATTCATTAATGATTAAGACTTGATTTCAATCAATGGCCAAAAGAACTTAAAGGACAAAGAGAAACCAATTCATTAATGATTAAGACTTGATTTCAATCAATGGCCAAAAGAACTTAAAGGACAAAGAGAAACCAATTCATTAATGATTAAGACTTGATTTCAATCAATGGCCAAAAGAACTTAAAGGACAAAGAGAAACCAATTCATTAATGATTAAGACTTGATTTCAATCAATGGCCAAAAGAACTTAAAGGACAAAGAGAAACCAATTCATTATGATTAAGACTTGATTTCAATCAATGGCCAAAAGAACTTAAAGGACAAAGAGAAACCAATTCATTATGATTAAGACTTGATTTCAATCAATGGCCAAAAGAACTTAAAGGACAAAGAGAAACCAATTCATTACGGATTAACACTTGATTTCAATCAATGGCCAAAAGAACTAAAAGGACAAAGAGAAACCATTTCATTAATGATTAAGACATGCTTCCAATCAATCTCCAAAAGAACTTATAGGACAAAGAGAAACCAATTCATAAACGGATTAAGACTTGATTTCAATCAATGGCCAAAAGAACTTATAGGACAAAGAGAAACCAATTCATTACGGATTAAGACTTGATTTCAATCAATGGCCAAAAGAACTTAAAGGACAAAGAGACACCAATTCATTAATGATTAAGACTTGATTCAATCAATGGCCAAAAGAACTTAAAGGACAAAGAGAAACCAATTCATTATGGATTAAGACTTGATTTCAATCAATGGCCAAAAGAACTTAAAGGACAAAGAGAAACCAATTCATTAATGATTAAGACTTGATTTCAATCAATGGCCAAAAGAACTTAAAGGACAAAGAGAAACCAATTCATTAATGATTAAGACTTGAGTTCAATCAATGGCCAAAACAACTTAAAGGACAAAGAGAAACCAATTCATTATGGATTAAGACTTGATTTCAATCAATGGCCAAAAGAAGTTAAAGGACAAAGAGAAACCAATTCATTAATGATTAAGACTTGATTTCAATCAATGGCCAAAAGAACTTAAAGGACAAAGAGAAACCAATTCATTAATGGATTAAGACTTGATTTCAATCAATGGCCAAAAGAACTTAAAGGACAAAGAGAAACCAATTCATTAATGATTAAGACTTGATTTCAATCAATGGCCAAAAGAACTTAAAGGACAAAGAGAAACCAATTCATTAATGATTAAGACTTGATTTCAATCAATGGCCAAAAGAACTTAAAGGACAAAGAGAAACCAATTCATTAATGATTAAGACTTTGATTCAATCAATGGCCAAAAGAACTTAAAGGAAAAAGAGAAACCAATTCATTAATGATTAAGACTTGATTCCAATCAATGGCTGAAAGAACTTAAAGGACAAAGAGAAACCGCTTCATTATGGATTAAGACTTGATTTCAATCAATGGCCAAAAGAACTTAAAGGATAAAGAGACACCAATTCCTTAATGATTAAGACTTGTTTCCAATCAATGGCCAAAAGAACTTAAAGGACAAAGAGAAACCAATTCATTATGGATTAAGACTTGATTTCAATCAATGGCCAAAAGAACTTAAAGGACAAAGAGAAACCAATTCATTACGGATTAAGACTTGATTTCAATCAATGGCCAAAAGAACTTAAAGGTCAAAGAGACACCAATTCCTTAATGATTAAGACTTGATTCCAATCAATGGCCGAAAGAACTTATAGGACAAAGAGAAACCAATTTATTAATGATTAAGACTTGATTACAATTAATGGCCAAAAGACCATAAAGGACAAAGAGAAACCAATTCATTAATGATTAAGACTTGATTTCAATGAATGGCTAAAAGAACTTAAAGGACAAAGAGACACCAATTCCTTAATGATTGAGGGTTGATTCCAATCATTGGCCAGAAGAACTTAAAGGACAAAGAGAAACCAATTCAATATGGATTAAGACTTGCATTCAATCAATGGCCAAAAGAACTTATAGGACAAAAAGAAACCAATTCATTAATGATTAAGGCTTGTTTGCAATCAATGGCCAAAAGAACTTAAAGGACAAAGAGAAACCAATTCATTAATGATTAAGACTTGTTTCCAATCAATGGCCAAAAGAACTTAAAGGACAAAAAGAAACCAATTCATTAATGATTAAGACTTGTTTCCAATCAATGGCCAAAAGAACTTAAAGGACAAAAAGAAACCAATTCATTACGGATTAAGACATGCTTCCAATCAATGGCCAAAAGAACTACAAGGACAAAGAGAAACCATTTCATTAATGATTAAGACTTGTTTCCAATCAATGGCCAAAAGAACTTAAAGGACAAAGAGAAACCAATTCATTAATGATTAAGACTTGTTTTCAATCAATGGCCAAAAGAACTTATAGGACAAAGAGAAACCAATTCATTAATGATTAAGACTTGATTTCAATCAATGGCCAAAAGAACTTAAAGGACAAAGAGAAACCAATTCATTAATGGATTAAGACTTGATTTCAATCAATGGCCAAAAGAACTTAAAGGACAAAGAGAAACCAATTCATTAATGATTAAGACTTGATTTCAATCAATGGCCAAAAGAACTTAAAGGACAAAGAGACACCAATTCATTAATGATTAAGACTTGAGTTCAATCAATGGCCAAAAGAACTTAGAGGACAATGAGAAACCAATTCATTATGGATTAAGACTTGATTTCAATCAATGGCCAAAAGAACTTAAAGGACAAAGAGAAACCAATTCCTTATGGATTAAGACTTGTCTCCAATCAATGGCCAAAAGAACTTAAAGGACAAAGACAAACTAATTCATTACGGATTAAGACTTGATTTCAATCAATGGCCAAAAGAACTTAAAGGACAAAGAGAAATCAATTCATTACGGATTAAGACTTGATTTCAATCAATGGCCAAAAGAACTTAAAGGACAAAGAGAAACCAATTCCTTAATGATTAAGACTTGATTTCAATCAATGGCCAAAAGAACTTAAAGGACAAAGAGAAACCAATTCATTAATGATTAAGACTTGATTTCAATCAATGGCCAAAAGAACTTAAAGGACAAAGAGAAACCAATTCATTAATGATTAAGACTTGATTTCAATCAATGGCCAAAAGAACTTAAAGGACAAAGAGAAACCAATTCATAATGATTAAGACTTGATTTCAATCAATGGCCAAAAGAACTTAAAGGGCAAAGAGAAACCAATTCATTATGGATTAAGATTTGATTTCAATCAATTGCCGAAAGAACTTAAAGGACAAAGAGAAACCAATTCATTAATGATTAAGACTTGATTCCAATCAATGGCCAAAAGAACTTAAAGAAGAAAGAGAAGCCAATTCATTATGGATTAAGACTTGATTCCAATCAAGGGCCAAAAGAACTCAAAGGACAAAGAGATACCATTTCATTAATGATTAAGACTTGATTTCAATCAATGGCCAAAAGAACTTAAAGGACAAAGAGACACCAATTCCTTAATGATTAAGACTTGATTCCAATCAATGGCCAAAAGAACTTAAAGGACAAAGAGAAACCAATTCATTAATGGATTAAGACTTGATTTCAATCAATGGCCAAAAGAACTTAAAGGACAAAGAGAAACCAATTCATTAATGATTAAGACTTGATTTCAATCAATGGCCAAAAGAACTTAAAGGACAAAGAGAAACCAATTCATTAATGATTAAGACTTGATTTCAATCAATGGCCAAAAGATCTTAAAGGACAAAGAGAAACCAATTCATTATGGATTAAAGCGTGATTTCAATCAATGGCCAAAAGAACTTAAAGGACAAAGAGAAACCAATTCATTAATGATTAAGACTTGTTTCCAATCAATGGCCAAAAGAACTTAAAGGACAAAGAGAAACGAATTCATTAATGGATTAAGACTTGATTTCAATCAATGGCCAAAAGAACTTAAAGGACAAAGTGAAACCAATTCATTATGGATTAAGACTTGATTTCAATCAATGGACAAAAGAACTTAAAGGACAAAGAGAAACCAATTCATTACGGATTAAGACTTGATTTCAATCAATGGCCAAAAGAACTTAAAGGACAAAGAGAAACCAATTCATTAAGGACTAAGACTTGCTTTCAATCAATGGCCAAAAGAACTTAAAGAACAAAGAGAAACCAATTCATTATGGATTAAGACTTGATTTCAATCAATGGCCAAAAGAACTTAAAGGACAAAGAGAAACAAATTCATTACGGATTAAGACTTGATTTCAATGGCAATGGCCAAAAGAACTTAAAGGACAAAGAGAAACCAATTCATTAATGATTAAGACTTGCTTTCAATCAATGGCCAAAAGAACTTAAAGAACAAAGAGAAACCAATTCATTATGGATTAAGACTTGATTTCAATCAATGGGCAAAAGAACTTAAAGGACAAAGAGAAACCAATTCATTACGGATTAAGACTTGATTTCAATCAATGGCCAAAAGAACTTAAAGGAGACAGAGAAACCAATTCATTAATGATTAAGACTTGAGTTCAATCAATGGCCAGAAGAACTTAAAGGACAAAGTGAAACCAATTCATTGTGGATTAAGACTTGATTTCAATCAATGGCCAAAAGAACTTAAAGGACAAAGAGACACCAATTCCTTAATGATTAAGACTTGATTTCAATCAATGGCCAAAAGAACTTAAAGGACAAAGAGAAACCAATTCATTAATGATTAAGACTTGATTCCAATCAATGGCCAGAAGAACTTAAAGGACAAAGAGAAACCAATTCATTATGGATTAAGACTTGATTTCAATCAATGGCCAAAACAACTTAAAGGACAAGGAGAAACCAATTCATTACGGATTAAGAATTGATTTCAATCAATGGCCAAAAGAACTTAAAGGACAAAGAGAAACCAATTCATTACGGATTAAGACTTGAGTCCAATCAATGGCAAAAAGAACTTAAAAGACAAAGAGAAACCAATTCATAATGGATTAAGACTTGATTTCAATCAATGGCCAAAAGAACTTAAAGGACAAAGAGAAACCAATTCATTACGGATTAAGACTTGATTTCAATCAATGGCCAAAAGAACTTAAAGGACAAAGAGACACCAATTCCTTAACGATTAAGGCTTGATTCCAATCAATGGCCAAAAGAACTTAAAGGACAAAGAGAAACCAATTCATTAATGGATTAAGACTTGATTTCAATCAATGGCCAAAAGAACTTAAAGGACAAAGAGAAACCAATTCATTACGGATTAAGACTTGATTTCAATCAATGGCCAAAAGAACTTAAAGGACAAAGAGACACCAATTCATTAATGATTAAGACATGATTCAATCAATGGCCAAAAGAACTTAAAGGACAAAGCGACACCAATTCATTATAGATTAAGACTTGATTTCAATCAATGGCCAAAAGAACTTAAAGGACAAAGAGACACCAATTCATTAATGATTAAGACTTGATTTCAATCAATGGCCAAAAGAACTTAAAGGACAAAGAGAAACCAATTCATTAATGATTAAGACTTGATTTCAATCAATGGCCAAAAGAACTTAAAGGACAAAGAGAAACCAATTCATTAATGATTAAGACTTGATTTCAATCAATGGCCAAAATAACTTAAAGGACAAAGAGAAACCAATTCATTACGGATTAAGACTTGATTTCAATCAATGGCCAAAAGAACTTAAAGGACAAAGAGACATCAATTCATTAATGATTAAGACTTGATTTCAATCAATGGCCAAAAGAACTTAAAGGACAAAGAGAAACCAATTCATTAATGATTAAGACTTGATTTCAATCAATGGCCAAAAGAACTTAAAGGACAAAGAGAAACCAATTCATTAATGATTAAGACTTGATTTCAATCAATGGCCAAAAGAACTTAAAGGACAAAGAGAAACCAATTCATTAATGATTAAGACTTGATTTCAATCAATGGCCAAAAGAACTTAAAGGACAAAGAGAAACCAATTCATCAATGATTAAGACTTGATTTCAATCAATGGCCAAAAGAACTTAAAGGACAAAGAGAAACCAATTCATTACGGATTAAGACTTCATTTCAATCAATGGCCAAAAGAACTTAAAGGACAAAGAGAATCCAATTCATTAATGATTAAGACTTGATTTCCAATCAATGGCCAAAAGAACTTAAAGGACAAAGAGAAACCAATTCATTATGGATTAAGACTTGATTTCAATCAATGGCCAAAAGAACTTAAAGGACAAAGAGAAACCAATTCATTACGGATTAAGACTTCATTTCAATCAATGGCCAAAAGAACTTAAAGGACAAAGAGAAACCAATTCATTAATGATTAAGACTTGTTTCCAATCAATGGCCAAAACAACTTAAAGGACAAAGAGAAACCAATTCATTTTGGATTAAGACTTGATTTCAATCAATGGCCAAAAGAACTTAAAGGACAAAGAGACACCAATTCATTAATGATTAAGACTTGATTCAATCAATGGCCAAAAGAACTTAAAGGACAAAGAGAAACCAATTCATTAATGGATTAAGACTTGATTTCAATCAATGGCCAAAAGAACTTAAAGGACAAAGAGAAACCAATTCATTAATGATTAAGACTTGTTTCCAATCAATGGCCAAAAGAACATAAAGGACAAAGAGAAACCAATTCATTAATGACTAAGACTTGCTTTCAATCAATGGCCAAAAGAACTTAAAGGACAAAGAGAAACCAATTCATTACGGATTAAGACTTGATTTCAATCAATGGCCAAAAGAACTTAAAGGACAAAGAGACACCAATTCATTACGGATTAAAACTTGATTTCAATCAATGGCCAAAAGAACTTAAAGGACAAAGAGAATCCAATTCATTATGATTAAGACTTGATTTCAATCAATGGCCAAAAGAACTTAAAGGACAAAGAGAAACCAATTCATTACGGATTAAGACTTGATTTCAATCAATGGCCAAAAGAACTTAAAGGACAAAGAGAAACCAATTCATTAATGATTAAGACTTGATTTCAATCAATGGCCAAAAGAACTTAAAGGACAAAGAGAAACCAATTCATTATGGATTAAGACTTGATTTCAATCAATGGCCAAAAGAACTTAAAGGACAAAGAGAAACCAATTCATTAATGATTAAGACTTGATTTCAATCAATGGCCAAAAGAACTTAAAGGACAAAGAGAAACCAATTCATTAATGATTAAGACTTGATTTCCAATCAATGGCCAAAAGAACTTAAAGGACAAAGAGAAACCAATTCATTAATGGATTAAGACTTGATTTCAATCAATGGCCAAAAGAACTTAAAGGACAAAGAGAAACCAATTCATTAATGATTAAGACTTGATTTCAATCAATGGCCAAAAGAACTTAAAGGACAAAGAGAAACCAATTCATTAATGATTAAGACTTGATTTCAATCAATGGCCAAAAGAACTTAAAGGACAAAGAGAAACCAATTCATTAATGATTAAGACTTGATTTCAATCAATGGCCAAAAGAACTTAAAGGACAAAGAGACACCAATTCATTAATGATTAAGACTTGATTCCAATCAATGGCCAAAAGAACTTAAAGGACAAAGAGAAACCAATTCATTATGATTAAGACTTGATTTCAATCAATGGCCAAAAGAACTTAAAGGACAAAGAGACACCAATTCATTAATGATTAAGACTTGATTTCAATCAATGGCCAAAAGAACTTAAAGGACAAAGAGAAACCAATTCATTATGGATTAAGACTTGATTTCAATCAATGGCCAAAAGAACTTAAAGGACAAAGAGAAACCAATTCATTATGGATTAAGACTTGATTTCAATCAATGGCCAAAAGAACTTAAAGGACAAAGAGAAACCAATTCATTAATGATTAAGACTTGATTTCAATCAATGGCCAAAAGAACTTAAAGGACAAAGAGAAACCAATTCATTAATGATTAAGACTTGATTTCAATCAATGGCCAAAAGAACTTAAAGGACAAAGAGAAACCAATTCATTAATGATTAAGACTTGATTTCAATCAATGGCCAAAAGAACTTAAAGGACAAGAGAAACCAATTCATTAATGGATTAAGACTTGATTTCAATCAATGGCCAAAAGAACTTAAAGGACAAAGAGAAACCAATTCATTAATGATTAAGACTTGATTTCAATCAATGGCCAAAAGAACTTAAAGGACAAAGAGAAACCAATTCATTAATGATTAAGACTTGATTTCAATCAATGGCCAAAAGAACTTAAAGGACAAAGAGAAACCAATTCATTATGGATTAAGACTTGATTTCAATCAATGGCCAAAAGAACTTAAAGGACAAAGAGACACCAATTCATTAATGATTAAGACTTGATTCCAATCAATGGCCAAAAGAACTTAAAGGACAAAGAGAAACCAATTCATTATGGATTAAGACTTGATTTCAATCAATGGCCAAAAGAACTTAAAGGACAAAGAGAAACCAATTCATTATGGATTAAGACTTGATTTCAATCAATGGCCAAAAGAACTTAAAGGACAAAGAGAAACCAATTCATTAATGATTAAGACTTGATTTCAATCAATGGCCAAAAGAACTTAAAGGACAAAGAGAAACCAATTCATTAATGATTAAGACTTGATTTCAATCAATGGCCAAAAGAACTTAAAGGACAAAGAGAAACCAATTCATTATGGATTAGGACTTGATTTCAATCAATGGCCAAAAGAACTTAAAGGACAAAGAGAAACCAATTCATTACGGATTAAGACTTGATTTCAATCAATGGCCAAAAGAACTTAAAGGACAAAGAGAAACCAATTCATCAAGGATTAAGACTTGCATTCAATCAATGGCCAAAAGAACTTAAAGGACAAAGAGAAACCAATTCATTACGGATTAAGACTTGATTTCAATCAATGGCCAAAAGAACTTAAAGGACAAAGAGACACCAATTCCTTAATGATTAGGACTTGATTCCAATCAATGGCCAAAAGAACTTAAAGGACAAAGAGAAACCAATTCATTACGGATTAAGACTTGATTTCAATCAATGGCCAAAAGAACTTAAAGGACAAAGAGACACCAATTCATTATGGATTAAGACTTGATTTCAATCAATGGCCAAAAGAACTTAAAGGACAAAGAGACACCAATTCGTAAATGATTAAGACTTGATTCAATCAATGGCCAAAAGAACTTAAAGGACAAAGAGAAACCAATTCATTACGGATTAAGACTTGATTTCAAACAATGGCCAAAAGAACTTAAAGGACAAAGGGAAACCAATTCATTACGGATTAAGACTTGATTTCAATCAATGGCCAAAAGAACTTAAAGGACAAAGAGACACGAATTCCTTAATGATTAAGACTTGTTTCCAATCAATGGCCAAAAGAGCTTAAAGGACAAAGAGAAACCAATTCATTAAGGATTAAGACATGTTTACAATCAATGGCCAAAAGAACTTACAGGACAAAAAGAAACCAATTCATTAATGATTAAGACTTGTTTGCAATCAATGGCCAAAAGAACTTAAAGGACAAAGAGAAACCAATTCATTACGGATTAAGACTTGATTTCAATCAATGACCAAAAGAACTTAAAGGACAAAGAGAAACCAATTCATTAATGGTTAAGTCTTGTTTCCAATCAATGGCCAAAAGAACTTAAAGGACAAAGATAAACCAATTCATTAAGGATTAATACTTGATTTCAATCAATGGCCAAAAGAACTTAAAGGACAAAGAGACACCAATTCCTTAATGATTAAGACTTGATTCCAATCAATGGCCAAAAGAACTTAAAGGACAAAGAGAAACCAATTCATTACGGATTAAGACTTGATTCCAATCAATCGCCAAAAGAACTTAAAGGTCAAAGAGAAACCAATTCATTAATGATTAAGACTTGTTTCCAATCAATGGCCAATAGAACGGAAAGGACAAAGAGAAAGCAATTCATTAATGATTAAGACTTGTTTCCAATCAATGGCCAAAAGAACTTAAAGGACAAAGAGAAACCAATTCATTAATGATTAAGACTTGATTTCAATCAATGGCCAAAAGAACTTAAAGGACAAAGAGAAACCAATTCATTAATGGTTAAGACTTGATTTCAATCAAGGGCCAAAAGAACTTAAAGGATAAAGAGAAACCAATTCATTACGGATTAAGACATGTTTCCAATCAATGGCCAAAAGAACTTCAAGGACAAAGAGAAACCAATTGAATAATGATTAAGACTTGTTTCCAATCAATGGCCAAAAGAACTTAAAGGACAAAGAGAAACCAATTCATTAATGATTAAGACATGTTTCCAATCAATGGCCAAAAGAACTTAAAGGACAAAGAGAAACCAATTCATTATGGATTAAGACTTGATTTCAATCAATGGCCAAAAGAACTTAAAGGACAAAGAGAAACCAATTCATAATGATTAAGACTTGATTCAATCAATGGCCAAAAGAACTTAAAGGACAAAGAGAAACCAATTCATTATGGATTAAGACTTGATTTCAATCAATGGCCAAAAGAACTTAAAGGACAAAGAGAAACCAATTCATTACGGATTAAGACTTGATTTCAATCAATGGCCAAAAGAACTTAAAGGACAAAGAGACACCAATTCATTAATGATTAAGACTTGATTCCAATCAATGGCCAAAAGAACTTAAAGGACAAAGAGAAACCAATTCATTATGGATTAAGACTTGATTTCAATCAATGGCCAAAAGAACTTAAAGGACAAAGAGAAACCAATTCATTACGGATTAAGACTTGATTTCAATCAATGGCCAAAAGAACTTAAAGGACAAAGAGACACCAATTCATTAATGATTAAGACTTGATTCCAATCAATGGCCAAAAGAACTTAAAGGACAAAGAGAAACCAATTCATTATGGATTAAGACTTGATTTCCAATCAATGGCCAAAAGAACTTAAAGGACAAAGAGAAACCAATTCATTATGGATTAAGACTTGATTTCAATCAATGGCCAAAAGAACTTAAAGGACAAAGAGACACCAATTCCATAATGATTAGGATTTGATTCCAATCAATGGCAAAAAGAACTTAAAAGACAAAGAGAAACCAATTCATTATGGATTAAGACTTGATTTCAATCAATGGCCAAAAGAACTTAAAGGACAAAGAGAAACCAATTCATTAATGGATTAAGACTTGATTTCAATCAATGGCCAAAAGAACTTAAAGGACAAAGAGACACCAATTCATTAATGATTAAGACTTGATTCCAATCAATGGCCAAAAGAACTTAAAGGACAAAGAGAAACCAATTCATTACGGATTAAGACTTGATTTCAATCAATGGCCAAAAGAACTTAAAGGACAAAGAGAAACCAATTCATTACGGATTAAGACTTGATTTCAATCAATGGCCAAAAGAACTTAAAGGACAAAGAGAAACCAATTCCTTAATGATTAAGACTTGATTTCAATCTTTGGCCAAAAGAACTTAAAGGACAAAGAGAAACCAATTCATTACGGATTAAGACTTGATTTCAATCAATGGCCAAAAGAACTTAAAGGTCAAAGAGAAACCAATTCGCTAATGATTAAGACTTGATTCCAATATTTGGCCAAAAGAACTTAAAGGACAAAGAGAACCCAATTCCTGAACGATTAAGACTTGATTTAAAACAATGACCAAAAGAACTTATAGGACAAAGAGACACCAATTCATTAAGGACTAAGACTTACTTTCAATCAATGGCCAAAAGAACTTAAAAGACAAAGAGAATCCAATTCACTACGGATTAAGACTTGATTTCAATCAATGGCCAAAAGAACTTAATGGTCAAACAGAAACCAATTCATTACAGATTAAGACTTGATTCCAATCAATGGCCAAAAGATCTTAAAGGACAAAGAGAAACCAATTCCTTAATGATTAAGACTTGATTCCAATCTTTGGCCAAAAGCACTTAAAGGACAAAGAGAAACCAATTCATTACGGATTAAGACTTGATTTCAATCAATGGCCAAAAGAACTTAAAGGACAAAGAGAAACCAATTCATTAATGGATTAAGACTTGATTTCAATCAATGGCCAAAAGAACTTAAAGGACAAAGAGAAACCAATTCATTAATGATTAAGACTTGATTTCAATCAATGGCCAAAAGAACTTAAAGGACAAAGAGAAACCAATTCATTAATGATTAAGACTTGATTTCAATCAATGGCCAAAAGAACTTAAAGGACAAAGAGAAACCAATTCATTATGATTAAGACTTGATTTCAATCAATGGCCAAAAGAACTTAAAGGACAAAGAGAAACCAATTCATTAATGATTAAGACTTGATTTCAATCAATGGCCAAAAGAACTTAAAGGACAAAGAGAAACCAATTCATTAATGATTAAGACTTGATTTCAATCAATGGCCAAAAGAACTTAAAGGACAAAGAGAAACCAATTCATTATGATTAAGACTTGATTTCAATCAATGGCCAAAAGAACTTAAAGGACAAAGAGAAACCAATTCATTAATGATTAAGACTTGATTTCAATCAATGGCCAAAAGAACTTAAAGGACAAAGAGAAACCAATTCATTATGGATTAAGACTTGATTTCAATCAATGGCCAAAAGAACTTAAAGGACAAAGAGAAACCAATTCATTATGATTAAGACTTGATTTCAATCAATGGCCAAAAGAACTTAAAGGACAAAGAGAAACCAATTCATTAATGATTAAGACTTGATTTCCAATCAATGGCCAAAAGAACTTAAAGGACAAAGAGAAACCAATTCATTATGGATTAAGACTTGATTTCAATCAATGGCCAAAAGAACTTAAAGGGAAACCAATTCATTACGGATTAAGACTTGATTTCAATCAATGGCCAAAAGAACTTAAAGGACAAAGAGAAACCAATTCATTAAGGATTAAGACTTGATTTCAATCAATGGCCAAAAGAACTTAAAGGACAAAGAGAAACCAATTCATTATGGATTAAGACTTGATTTCAATCAATGGCCAAAAGAACTTAAAGGACAAAGAGACACCAATTCATTAATGATTAAGACTTGAGTTCAATCAATGGCCAAAAGAACTTAAACGACAAAGAGAAACCAATTCATTACGGATTAAGACTTGATTTCAATCAATGGCCAAAAGAACTTAAAGGACAAAGAGAAACCAATTCATTAATGATTAAGACTTGATTTCAATCAATGGCCAAAAGAACTTAAAGGACAAAGACACCAATTCCTTAAGAAACCAATTCAAAAGAATTATGGATTAAGACGGATTTCAATCAATGGCCAAAAACAACTTAAAGGATGTAGGAGAAACCAATTCATTACGGATTGACAGACTTGATTTCAATCAATGGCCAAAAGAACTTAAAGCACACCGACAAACCACTCCCTTAATGATTAGGACTTGATTCCACCTTTGGCCAAAAGAACTTAAAGGACAAAGAGAAATCCAATTCATTATGGATTAAGACTTGATTTCAATCCAACGGCCAAAAAGAACTTAAAGGACAAAGAGACACCAATTGATTAATGAATAAGACTTGGAAGTTCAATCTTTGGCCAAAAGAACTTAAAGGACAAAGAGAAACCAATTCATTACTGGATTAATAATTGATTTCAATCAATGGCCAAAAGAACTTAAAGTGACAAAGGAAACCAATTCGCCCATTAATGATTTAAAGACTTGATTTCCCAATCAATGGCCAAAAGGCTTAAAGGACAAAGAGAAACCAATTCATTATGGATTAAGACTTGATTTCAATCAATGGCCCAAAAGAACTTAAAGGACAAAAGCAGAACACCACAATTCCCTTAATGATTAAGGCTTGATTTCAATCTTTGGCCGTTTAAGAACTTAACGGACAAATTAGAAACCAATTCATTATGGATTAGAGACATTGATTTCAATCAATGGCCAAAAGAGATTTAAGGAACAAAGAGAAACCAATTCATTACGGATTAAGACTTGATTTCAATCAATGGCCAAAAAGAACTTAAAGGACAAAGACTTGACACCGTAATTCCCTTAATGATTAAGGACTTGATTCCAATCTTTGGCCAGAAGAACTTAAAGGACAAAGAGAAACCAATTCATTATGGATTAAGACGTGATTTCAATCAATGGCCAAAACAACTTAAAGGACAAACAGACACCAATTCCTTAATGATTAGGACTTGATTCCAATCTTTGGCCAAAAGAACTTAAAGGACAAAGAGTGGAAACCAATTCATTATGGATTAAAGACTTGATCTTCAATCAATGGCCAAAAGAAGCTTAAAGGACAAAGAGAAACCAATTCATTACTTGATTAAAGACGTTGATTTCCAATCTTTGGCCAAAAGAACATAGAGGACAAAGAGAAACCAATTCATTACGGATTAAGACTTGATTTCAATCAATGGCCAAAAGAACTTAAAGGACAAAGAGACACCAATTTCTTAATGCTTAGGACTTGATTCCAATCTTTGGCCAAAAGAACTTAGTGGAAAAAGAGCAACCAATTGATGATGGAATAAGACTTGAGTTCAATCAATCGCCAATAGAACTTAAAGGACAAAGAGAAACCAATTCATTACGGATTAAGACTTGATTTCAATCAATGGCCAAAAGAAGTTAAAGGACAAAGAGAAACCAATTCATTACGGATTAAGACTTGATTTCAATCAATGGCCAAAAGAACTTAAAGGACAAAGAGAAACCAATTCATTACTGATTAAAGCGTGATTTCAATCAATGGCCAAAAGAACGTAAAGGACAAAGAGAAACCAATTCATTACGGATTAAGACTTGATTTCAATCAATGGCCAAAAGAACTTAAAGGACAAAGAGACACCAATTCCTTAATGATTAGGACTTGATTCCAATCTTTGGCCAAAAGAACTTAGTCTACAAAGAGAAACCAATTGATGATGGAATAAGACTTGAGTTCAATCAATGGCCAAAAGAACGTAAAGGACAAAGAGACACCAATTCCTTAATGATTAAGGCTTGATTCCAATCTTTGGCCAGAAGAACTTAAAGGACAAAGAGAAACCAATTCATTATGGTTTAAGACGTGATTTCAATCAATGGCCAAAACAACTTAAAGGACAAAGAGAAACCAATTCATTACGGATTAAAGCGTGATTTCAATCAATGGCCAAAAGATCTTAAAGGACAAAGGGAAACCAATTCATTACGGATTAAGACTTGATTTCAATCAATGGCAAAAGAACTTAAAGGACAAAGAGAAACCAATTCATTACGGATTAAGACTTGATTTCAATCAATGGCCAAAAGAACTTAAAGGACAAAGAGACACCAATTCCTTAATGATTAAGGCTTGATTCCAATCTTTGGCCAGAAGAACTTAATGGACAAAGTGAAACCAATTCATTATGGATTAAGACTTGATTTCAATCAAAGGCCAAAAGAAGTTAAAGAACAAAGAGAAACCAATTCATTACGGATTAAGACTTGATTTCAATCAATGGCCAAAAGAACTTAAAGGACAAAGAGACACCAATTCCTTAATGATTAGGACTTGATTCCAATCTTTGTCCAAAAGAACTTAAAGGACAAAGAGAAACCAATTCATTACGGATTAAGACTTGATTTCAATCAATGGCCAAAAGAACTTAAAGGACAAAGAGACACCAATTCCTTAATGATTAAGGCTTGATTCCAATCTTTGGCTAGAAGAACTTAATGGACAAAGTGAAACCAATTCATTATGGATTAAGACTTGATTTCAATCAATGGCCAAAAGAAGTTAAAGGACAAAGAGAAACAAATTCATTACGGATTAAGACTTGATTTCAATCAATGGCCAAAAGAACTTAAAGGACAAAGAGACGCCAATTCCTTAATGATTAGGACTTGATTCCAATCTTTGGCCAAAAGAACTTAGTGGACAAAGAGAAACCAATTGATCATGGAATAAGACTTGAGTTCAATCAATGGCCAAAAGAACTTAAAGGACAAAGAGAAACCAATTCATTACGGATTAAGACTTGATTACAATCAATGGCCAAAAGAACTTAAAGGACAAAGAGACACCAATTCCTTAATGATTAAGGCTTGATTCCAATCTTTGGCCAGAAGAACTTAATGGACAAAGTGAAACCAATTCATTATGGATTAAGACTTGATTTCAATCAAAGGCCAAAAGAAGTTAAAGAACAAAGAGAAACCAATTCATTACGGATTAAGACTTTATTTCAATCAATGGCCAAAAGAACTTAAAGGACAAAGAGACACCAATTCCTTAATGATTAGGACTTGATTCCAATCTTTGGCCAAAAGAACTTAAAGGACAAAGAGACACCAATTCCTTAATGATTAGGACTTGATTCCAATCTTTGGCCAAAAGAACTTAAAGGACAAAGAGAAACCAATTCATTACGGATTAAGAGTTGATTTCAATCAATGGCCAAAAGAACTTAAAGGACAAAGAGACACCAAGTCCTTAATGATTAAGGCTTGATTCCAATCTTTGGCCAGAAGAACTTAATGGACAAAGTGAAACCAATTCATTATGGATTAAGACTTGATTTCAATCAATGGCCAAAAGAAGTTAAAGGACAAAGAGAAACCAATTCATTACGGATTAAGACTTGATTTCAATCAATGGCCAAAAGAACTTAAAGGACAAACAAACACCAATTCCTTAATGATTAGGACTTGATTCCAATCTTTGGCCAAAAGAACTTAAAGGACAAAGAGACACTAATTCCTTAATGATTAGGACTTCTTTCCAATCTTTGGCCAAAAGAACTTAAAGGACAAAGAGAAACCAATTCATTACGGATTAACGCGTGATTTCAATCAATGGCCAAAAGAACTTAAAGGACAAAGGGAAACAAATTCATTACGGATTAAGACTTGATTTCAATCAATGGCCAAAAGAACTTAAAGGACAAAGAGACACCAATTCCTTAATGATTAGGACTTGATTCCAATCTTTGGCCAAAAGAACTTAGCGGACAAAGAGAAACCAATTGATGATGGAATAAGACTTGAGTTCAATCAATGGCCAAAAGAACTAGGACAAAGAGAAACCAATTCATTACGGATTAAGACTTGATTTCAATCAATGCCCAAAAGAACTTAAAGGACAAAGAGACACCAATTCCTTAATGATTAGGACTTAATTCCAACCTTTGGCCAAAAGAACTTAGTGGACAAAGAGAAACCAATTGATGATGGAATCAGACTTGAGTTCAATCAATGGCCAAAAGAACTTAAAGGACAAAGAGAAACCAATTCATTACGGATTAAGACTTGATTTCAACCAATGGCCAAAAGAACTTAAAGGACAAAGAGACACCAATTCCTTAATGATTAAGGCTTGATTCCAATCTTTGGCCAGAAGAACTTAATGGACAAAGTGAAACCAATTCATTATGGATTAAGACTTGATTTCAATCAATGGCCAAAAGAAGTTAAAGGACAAAGAGAACCCAATTCATTACGGATTAAGACTTGATTTCAATCAATGGCCAAAAGAACTTAAAGGACAAAGAGACACCAATTCCTTAATGATTAGGACTTGATTCCAATCTTTGGCCAAAAGAACTTAAAGGACAAAGAGAAACCAATTCATTACGGATTAAGACTTGATTTCAATCAATGGCCAAAAGAACTTAAAGGACAAAGAGACACCAATTCCTTAATGATTAAGACTTGATTCCAATCTTTGGCCAGAAGAACTTAATGGACAAAGTGAAACCAATTCATTATGGATTAAGACTTGTTTTCAATCAAAGGCCAAAAGAAGTTAAAGAACAAAGAGAAACCAATTCATTACGGATTAAGACTTGATTTCAATCAATGGCCAAAAGAACTTAAAGGACAAAGAGAAACCAATTCCTTAATGATTAAGACTTGATTCCAATCTTTGTCCAAAAGAACTTAAAGGACAAAGAGAAACCAATTCATTAAGGATTAAGACTTGATTTCAATCAATGGCCAAAAGAACTTAAAGGACAAAGAGACACCAATTCCTTAATGATTAAGGCTTGATTCCAATCTTTGGCCAGAAGAACTTAATGGACAAAGAGAAACCAATTCATTATGGATTAAGACTTGATTTCAATCAATGGCCAAAAGAAGTTAAAGGACAAAGAGAAACCAATTCATTAAGGATTAAGACTTGATTTCAATCAATGGCCAAAAGAACTTAAAGGACAAAGAGACACCAATTCCTTAATGATTAGGACTTGATTCCAATCTTTGGCCAAAAGAACTTAGTGGACAAAGAGAAACCAATTGATGATGGAATAAGACTTGAGTTCAATCAATGGCCAAAAGAACTTAAAGGACAAAGAGAAACCAATTCATTAAGGATTAAGACTTGATTACAATCAATGGCCAAAAGAACTTAAAGGACAAAGAGACACCAATTCCTTAATGATTAAGGCTTGATTCCAATCTTTGGCCAGAAGAACTTAATGGACAAAGTGAAACCAATTCATTATGGATTAAGACTTGATTTCAATCAATGGCCAAAAGAAGTTAAAGAACAATGAGAAACCAATTCATTACGGATTAAGACTTGGTTTCAATCAATGGCCAAAAGAACTTAAAGGACAAAGAGACACCAATTCCTTAATGATTAGGACTTGATTCCAATCTTTGGCCAAAAGAACTTAAAGGACAAAGAGAAACCAATTCATTATGGATTAAGACTTGATTTCAATCAATGGCCAAAAGAACTTAAAGGACAAAGAGACACCAAGTCCTTAATGATTAAGGCTTGATTCCAATCTTTGGCCAGAAGAACTTAATGGACAAAGTGAAACCAATTCATTATGGATTAAGGCTTGATTTCAATCAATGGCCAAAAGAAGTTAAAGGACAAAGAGACACCAATTCATTACGGATTAAGACTTGATTTCAATCAATGGCCAAAAGAACTTAAAGGACAAAGAGACACCAATTCCTTAATGATTAGGACTTGATTCCAATCTTTGGCCAAAAGAACTTAAAGGACAAAGAGAAACCAATTCAATATGGATTAAGACTTGATTTCAACCAATGGCCAAAAGAACTTAAAGGACAAAGAGACACTAATTCCTTAATGATTAGGACTTCTTTCCAATCTTTGGCCAAAAGAACTTAAAGGACAAAGAGAAACCAATTCATTACGGATTAAAGCGTGATGTCAATCAATGGCCAAAAGAACTTAAAGGACAAAGGGAAACCAATTCATTACGGATTAAGACTTGATTTCAATCAATGGCCAAAAGAACTTAAAGTACAAAGAGACACCAATTCCTTAATGATTAGGACTTGATTCCAATCTTTGGCCAAAAGAACTTAGTGGACAAAGAGAAACCAATTGATGGTGGAATAAGACTTGAGTTCAATTAATGGCCAAAAGATCTTAAAGGACAAAGAGAAACCAATTCATTACGGATTAATACTTGATTTCAATCAATGGCCAAAAGAACTTAAAGGACAAAGAGACACCAATTCCTTAATGATTAAGGCTTCATTCCAATCTTTGGCCAGAAGAACTTAATGGACAAAGTGAAACCAATTCATTATGGATGAAGACTTGATTTCAATCAATGGCCAAAAGAACTTAAAGGACAAAGAGACACCAATTCCTTAATGATTAGGACTTGATTCCAATCTTTGGCTAAAAGAACTTAAAAGACAAAGAGAAACCAATTCATTACGGATTAAGACTTGATTTCAATCAATGGCCAAAAGAACGTAAAGGACAAAGAGACACCAATTCCTTAATGATTAAGGCTTGATTCCAATCTTTGGCCAGAAGAACATAAAGGACAAAAGAAACCAATTCATTATGGATTAAGACGTGATTTCAATCAATGGCCAAAACAACTTAAAGGACAGAGAGAAACCAATTCATTACGGATTAAGACTTGATTTCAATCAATGGCCAAAAGAACTTAAAGGACAAAGAGACACCAAGTCCTTAATGATTAAGGCTTGATTCCAATCTTTGGCCAGAAGAACTTAATGGACAAAGTGAAACCAATTCATTATGGATTAAGACTTGATTTCAATCAATGGCCAAAAGAAGTTAAAGGACAAAGAGAAACCAATTCATTACGGATTAACACTTGATTTCAATCAATGGCCAAAAGAACTTAAAGGACAAAGAGAAACCAATTCATTACGGATTAAGACTTGCTTCCAATCAATGGCCAAAAAAAGTTAAAGGACAAAGAGAATCCAATTTCATTACGGATTAAGACTTGATTTCAATCAATGGCCAAAAGAACTTAAAGGACAAAGAGAAACCAATTCATTACGGATTAAAGCGTGATTTCAATCAATGGCCAAAAGAACGTAAAGGAAAAAGGGAAGCCAATTCATTACGGATTAAGACTTGATTTCAATCAATGGCCAAAAGAACTTAAAGGACAAAGAGACACCAATTCCTTAATGATTAAGGCTTGATTCCAATCTTTGGCCAGAAGAACTTAAAGGACAAAGAGAAACCAATTCATTATGGTTTAAGACGTGATTTCAATCAATGGCCAAAACAACTTAAAGGACAAAGAGAATCCAATTCATTACGGATTAAGACTTGATTTCAATCAATGGCCAAAAGAACTTAAAGGACAAAGGGAAACCAATTCATTACGGATTAAGACTTGATTTCAATCAATGGCCAAAAGAACTTAAAGTACAAAGAGACACCAATTCCTTAATGATTAGGACTTGATTCCAATCTTTGGCCAAAAGAACTTAGTGGACAAAGAGCAACCAATTGATGATGGAATAAGACTTGAGTTCAATCAATGGCCAAAAGAACTTAAAGGACAAAGAGAAACCAATTCATTACGGATTAAGACTTGATTTCAATCAATGGCCAAAAGAACTTAAAGGACAAAGAGAAACCAATTCATTACGGATTAATACTTGGTTTCAATCAATGGCCAAAAGAACTTAAAGGACAAAGAGACCCTAATTCCTTAATGATTAAGACTTGATTCCAATCTTTGGCCAGAAGAACTTAATGGACAAAGTGAAACCAATTCATTATGGATTAAGACTTGATTTCAATCAAAGGCCAAAAGAAGTTAAAGAACAAAGAGAAACCAATTCATTACGGATTAAGACTTGATTTCAATCAATGGCCAAAAGAACTTAAAGGACAAAGAGACACCAATTCCTTAATGATTAGGACTTGATTCCAATCTTTGGCCAAAAGAACTTAAAGGACAAAGAGACACCAATTCCTTAATGATTAGGACTTGATTCCAATCTTTGGCCAAAAGAACTTAAAGGACAAAGAGAAACCAATTCATTACGGATTAAGACTTGATTTCAATCAATGGCCAAAAGAACTTAAAGGACAAAGAGACACCAAGTCCTTAATGATTAAGGCTTGATTCCAATCTTTGGCCAGAAGAACTTAATGGACAAAGTGAAACCAATTCATTATGGATTAAGACTTGATTTCAATCAATGGCCAAAAGAAGTTAAAGGACAAAGAGAAACCAATTCATTACGGATTAAGACTTGATTTCAATCAATGGCCAAAAGAACTTAAAGGACAAACAAACACCAATTCCTTAATGATTAGGACTTGATTCCAATCTTTGGCCAAAAGAACTTAAAGGACAAAGAGACACCAATTCCTTAATGATTAGGACTTGATTCCAATCTTTGGCCAAAAGAACTTAAAGGACAAAGGGGAAACCAATTCATTAATGATTAAGACTTGATTTCAATCAATGGCCAAAGAACTTAAAGGACAAAGAAAACCCAATTCATTACGGATTAAGACTTGATTCCAATCAATGGCCAAAGAACTTAAAGGACAAAGAGACACCAATTCCTTAATGATTAGGACTTGATTCCAATCTTTGGCCAAAAGAACTTAGCGGACAAAGAGAAACCAATTGATGATGGAATAAGACTTGAGTTCAATCAATGGCCAAAAGAACTTAAAGGACAAAGAGAAACCAATTCATTACGGATTAAGACTTGATTTCAATCAATGGCCAAAAGATAAAAGAGACAAAGAAACCAATTCATTATGGATTAAGACTTGATTTCAATCAATGCCCAAAAAGAACTTAAAGGACAAAGAGAAACCAATTCCTCAAGGATTAAGACTTGATTCCAATCAATGGCAAAAAGAACTTAGTGGACAAAGAGAAACCAATTGATGATGGAATAAGACTTGAGTTCAATCAATGGCCAAAAGAACTTAAAGGACAAAGAGAAACCAATTCATTACGGATTAAGACTTGATTTCAACCAATGGCCAAAAGAACTTAAAGGACAAAGAGACACCAATTCCTTAATGATTAAGGCTTGATTCCAATCAACAGCCAAAAGAACTTAATGGACAAAGTGAAACCAATTCATTATGGATTAAGACTTGATTTCAATCAACGGCCAAAAGAAGTTAAAGGACAAAGAGAAACCAATTCATTACGGATTAAGACTTGATTTCAATCAATGGCCAAAAGAACTTAAAGGACAAAGAGACACCAATTCCTTAATGATTAGGACTTGATTCCAATCTTTGGCCAAAAGAACTTAGTGGACAAAGAGAAACCAATTGATCATGGAATAAGACTTGAGTTCAATCAATGGCCAAAAGAACTTAAAGGACAAAGAGAAACCAATTCATTACGGATTAAGACTTGATTACAATCAATGGCCAAAAGAACTTAAAGGACAAAGAGACACCAATTCCTTAATGATTAAGTCTTGATTCCAATCTTTGGCCAGAAGAACTTAATGGACAAAGTGAAACCAAATCGTTTACTGATTAGATTCATTTCAATCAAAGGCCAAATGTTATGATCCATTATCCATGAACCCTAATTTCTGATGTATCTTGGTTGTAATTCAATCAAGGAGAAATAAAATCACAAAAGATGGAAGAGACAAGGAATGGAAACAGATTGGAGGGCGCCACAATCACGGATGATTGATAAGCCAAGGGTGATCGCCACAAGAGCAATTGGAAACTCTTGATAAGACCTAGGGTTCCAAGCAAGAACCAAAGAGACACTTTTCACTAAAAGTATTCTGATTTCTATTTGCCAAAAGTTGCCTTGAAAAGGTGTTTACAAGGTTTATAAAAGAAACTAAAGTTTAGCAAATGGGTTGCAACACTTAGCCCAATAGTAAGACTGAGTAAAAGACTAAATAGCTAAAAGCAAGTGATGGGCTATATGAAATTACAAGCCCACTTACATTATTACTAACTTAAAATTAACAAGCCCAAAGATATAACTAAGCTTGTTCAGCCACGTGAATGCAATGGACTAGTGTTGGGTCTTCATCTTCTTGAATGGGCTTTGCCTCAAACAAACTTGAAATCATTTGGCCCAAAGCTTCCTTGGCTCTCTTTGATTTGGATCTAGTCATTGGTCCACCAAGTCCTTCCAAAGGATCTCCTCCTTGCCTTTGCTTTTGTGAGTCTACTTTATCTTCCTTGATCACATCATCCCCTCCTTCTTCAAGAGAATTCGTCCTCGAATTTAGCTCCTCATTACCTACATCAAATAAGGACAAGTCAGCAACATTAAAAGTAGCACTTATCCCATACTCACCTGGTAAGTCGATCTTGTAGGCATTGTCATTTATTCTTTCCAGGACTTGGAAGGGTCCATCACCCCTAGGTTGGAGTTTGGATTTCCTTTGAGATGGAAACCTCTCCTTTCTCATGTGTACCCAAACCCAGTCACCGGGTTCAAATACAACCTTCTTTTTGCCCTTATTGGCTTGCTTTGCATAACTCTCCATTTTCTTCTCAATTTGGGCTTTTACTTGCTCATGCAGCTTCTTTACAAAGTCAGCCTTAGCTCACAGCATCTTTATGCTTAAAAACAGAAATGTTAGGCATAGGTAGTAAATCAAGAGGAGTCAAAGGGTTAAATCCATACACTATCTCAAAAGGAGAACAATTAGTAGTGCTATGGATAGCCCTATTATATGCAAACTCTACATGAGGCAAACACTCTTCCCATGACTTAATATTTTTCTTTATAACAGCCCTAAGGAGAGTAGAAAGAGTCCTATTAACTACCTCAGCTTGCCCATCAGTTTGGGGGTGACAAGTAGTTGAGAATAGCAATTTAGTACCAATCTTACCCCATAGTGTCCTCCAAAAGTGACTTAGGAACTTGGTGTCCCTATCACTCACAATGCTCTTAGGTAATCCATGAAGCCTCACTACCTCTTTGAAAAACAAGTCACCCACGTGACAAGCATCATCCACCTTCTTGCATGGTATGAAATGAGCCATCTTGGAGAACCTATCCACCACCACAAAAATGGAATCCTTGCCATTCTTTGTCCGAGGCAGTCCTAAAACAAAGTCCATAGATAAATCAATCCAAGGAAAATCAGGAATTGGCAAAGGAGTATAGAGTCCATGAGGCATTACCTTTGACTTAGACTTCTTACAAACAATGCATCTTTCACAAAATTTATGCACATCATGTTTCATGTGTGGCCAATAAAAATGTTCATGCAGTATGTCTAAAGTCTTTTGGACCCCAAAATGCCCCATTAAACCCCCTTCATGTGCCTCTCTCACAAGCAACTCTCTAATGGAACATTTAGGCACACATAACCTTTTCTTTAAACAAATAATCCTTATGCCTAAAGTACCCATTTTGGACAAAGCATGCACACAATTCTTATAAATTTGAGAAAAGTTTGGATCATGCTCATACAATTCCTTTATATGCTCAAAACCAATGAATTTAGTTTCAAGAGTAGAGAATAGAGCATACCTTCTTGAAAGCGCATCAAAGAACCACATTAGCCTTACCTTTCTTATGCTTGATCACATAGGGAAATTGCTCAAGGAACTCAACCCACTTGGCATGCCTCTTATTCACCTTACCTTGTCCTTTTAAATACTTCAAGGACTCATGGTCACTATGAATCACAAATTCCTTGGGTAAAAGGTAATGCTGCCATGTTTGTAATGCCCTTACTAATGAATACAACTCTTTATCATATGTGGGATAGTTAAGAGCAGCACCATTTAATTTTTCACTAAAATAAGCAATTGGGTGCCCATCTTGCATCAAAACAGCCCCTATTCCCACACCAGATGCATCACATTCAATCTCAAAAGACTTTGCAAAATTAGGCAATGCAAGTATAGGTGCATGAGTTAATTTATCTTTGAGGGCAGCAAAAGCTTGCTCTTGTTTTTCACCCCATTTAAATCCCACATGCCTTTTAATTACTTCATTCAAAGGTGCAGCCAATGTACTAAAATCTTTAACAAACCTCCTATAAAAACTAGCTAAACCATGAAAGCTTCTTACCTCACTAACATTCTTAGGAGTTGGCCACTCTTGAATAGCTTTCACCTTCTCTTGATCAACCTGCACTCCTTGTGAGCTAACAACAAAACCAAGAAAAACCACATGATCTGTACAAAAAGTACATTTTTCCATGTTGGCATACAATTTCTCATGCCTAAGAGCTTCCAAAACACTCCTCAAATGCACATGATGATCATCATAGGATTTGCTATAAATCAAAATGTCATCAAAATAAACCACAATAAACTTTCCTAGGAATTCCCTTAACACATGATTCATCAATCTCATGAAGGTACTAGGAGCATTTGTTAATCCAAAGGGCATGACCAACCATTCATACAATCCATATTTGGTTTTGAAAGCAGTTTTCCATTCATCCCCATCTCTAATCCTAATCTGATGATATCCACTCTTAAGATCAATTTTAGAAAACACACAGGCACCATGCAATTCATCCAACAAATCATCTAATCTAGGAATGGGATGTCTATACTTTACCGTGATGTTATTGATGGCTCTACAATCAGTGCACATCCTCCAAGTTCCATCTTTCTTAGGCACTAGAATGACTGGAACTGCACACGGACTTAAGCTTTCTTGCACCCACCCTTTTTGCATCAAGTCTTCAACTTGCTTTTGAATCTCCTTCGTCTCTTGAGGATTACTCCTATAGGCTGGCCTATTAGGCAATGAAGCTCCTGGAATAAGATCAATTTGATGCTCTATGCCTCGTAGAGGGGGTAGACCGCGAGGTATCTCCTTGGGAAAGACATCTCCAAATTCCTGCAACAAAGATGAAACTCCACAAGGAAGAGAGTTAGTAGCACCTGCTTCATTTAATTTACTTTCTTTACTCAAAAGTAAAAGCATTGGCTTTTTCATGAGCATAGCCTTTTTCACCTCTTTTTCTTTAATAATCAGATTTTGCAATTTTTTCTCTATTTTTCCACTCTCTTTTTCCTTTTTTTCGCTCTCTTTTTCTTTTCTTTTCCGCTTTCTTTTATCTCTCATTTTTGATTGATCCTCACCAACCTCTCTTGGAGACAAAGGGGCAAGAATAGTCTTGGCGCTCTTTATGAACAAATGAAAACTTATTTGTGAACCCATCATGAAGAGCCTTTCTTAACATATTGCCAAGGCCTACCAAGAAGTAAATGGCAAGCCTCCATAGGCACCACATCACACAAAACTGCATCATCATACTTCCCTACGGAGAATTCCACTTCCACTTGCTTACTTACAATCATTTCACCATCCTCACTAAGCCATTGAAGCTTATATGGCCGTGGATGTGGTTTAGTCTCCAAATTCAGTTTTGAGACCATCCTTGCACTAGCAACATTAGTGCAACTCCCTCCATCAATAATTAAAGAACAAACCTTCCCTTGGATGATACACCTTGTGTGGCAAAATATTTTCCCTTTGGCTTTCATCCAAACTCCGTTTTGGCTGCCCAACAACCTCCTCACCATGAACAAATCTCCTTCTTACAATTTCCTCATCATACTCATCCTCACTAGTTGGGGCAGATTTGGATGAGGACTCACTAGTGATTTCTCCATTGTCTTTGAGAAGCATAGTCTTCTTGGTTGGGCATTCGGATGCTATGTGTCCTCTCCCCAAACACTTGAAGCATTTTATCTCACTACTTCTTGTCTTTTTAGAGGTCTCATTGGACTTGAATGGAGTTCTATGAGGTGCAGCCGTGGTGTTGCTAGAAGAAGTACCTCACTCCTTCTTATTTCTTTGCTTCCAATTAGAAGAATTGAAATTAGAAGAGCTCCTCCTCAATGGAGCTTTTCTCTTAAGTTGTCGCTCCACTTTGGTAGCTTGATGTACCAATTCCTCTAACTCCACATAATTTTGTAGCTCAACCACATCTCTAATGTCATTATTTAGCCCATTCAGTAAAGCGTGCCATAGTAGCCTCCCTATCTTCATTCACATTGGCTCTAATCAAAGACACCTCCATCTCCTTGTAATATTCATCAACACTCCTACTACCTTGTGTGAGTCTTTGGAGCTTGTTATGAAGGTCTCTATGATAATAGGAAGTGACAAATCTCCTCCTCATTAACCTCTTCATTTCAACCCAAGTATCCACCAAAGGTTCTTCATATCTAAGTCGCCTCCTTTTGCAATTGATCCCACCAAATGAGAGCATAATCTGTGGAACTCCATGGTCGCCACCTTCACCTTTTTATCTTCAAGATAGTTGTGGCAAGCAAAAGTTGCTCAATCTTCATCTCCCACTCTAAGTATACCTCTGGATCACTTTTCCCTTTAAAAGAGGGAATGTTGAGTTTTACTCCCTCAATCTGTCCCTCCCTAGCATCACCCTCATTATCTCTTCTCCTCCTTCCATCAAGCCTCCTTCTACCTCCACAAGATCATGATGATCTTGATTTTCTAACCGCTCAATTCTCACATATAACTCCTCTGTATGCTCCCTCATCATCCTTTCCATTTGAGCTGTAATAGCCTCCACTAACAATCTGTTGTTTCCTTCAGGAGGAGGGCTACCACTACCACCTGTTCTTGCCATCATTCAAGTAAAAGAAAACAAAAGTGAAAGTAATGGGACCTCACCACACTTCTCACGTGTTTACACTCTTAGAGATGTATCACTGTGTTTGTTGCTCTCTAATAGGCTTTGTGTAAGGTGCTTTCTCTTGCCTTTTACCACTCAAGTGCTCTTGTAGGCTCTTAAATGGAATCACAAGTCAACTCAAAGAGAAACTCCAAAAAACACTTATGCCAAATCACAAAACAAACAAGAGGTCAAACAAAAGAAAACTCTAAGACAAAACTTTTAAGATCCAAAAGAGACAAGCAAGAAAAACTAAACAAGGACAAGCACACTCAAATCAGAGGCCAAACAAGACAAGAACAAGCTAAAGGTTTGAAGAACAATAAGAAACAAGCCAATTTTTTTGCCTTTTTTTTTTTTTTTTTGGCAAATTCTGCGTTTTTTTTTTTTTTCAATCTGCTCTTGATGATTGTAGATGAACAAACCAACTGGAATCATCCTTAATTATTAAGGCTTGATTCCAATCTTTGTCTAGAAGAACTTAATGGACAAAGTGAAACCAATTTATTATGGATTAAGACTTGATTTCAATCAATGGCCAAAAGAAGTTAAAGGACAAAGAGAAACCAATTCATTACGGATTAAGACTTGATTTCGATCAATGGCCAAATGAAGTTAAAGGACAAAGAGACACTAATTCCTTAATGATTTGGACTTCTTTCCAATCTTTGGCCAAAAGAACTTAGAGGACAAAGAGAAACCAATTCATTACGGATTAAAGTGTGATTTCAATCAATGGCCAAAAGAACGTAAAGGAAAAAGGGAAACCAATTCATTACGGATTAAGACTTGATTTCAATCAATGGCCAAAAGAACTTAAAGGACAAAGAGACACCAATTCCTTAATGATCAGGACTTGATTCCAATCTTTGGCCAAAAGAACTTAGTCTACAAAGAGAAACCAATTGATGATGGAATAAGACTTGAGTTCAATCAATGGCCAAAAGAACATAAAGGACAAAGAGACACCAATTCCTTAATGATTAAGGCTTGATTCCAATCTTTGGCCAGAAGAACTTAAAGGACAAGAGATACCAATTCAATATGGTTTAAGACTTGATTTCAATCAATGGCCAAAACAACTTAAAGGACAAAGAGAAACCAATTCATTACTGATTAAAGCGTTGATTTCAATCAATGGCCAAAAGATCTTAAAGGACAAAGTGGAAACCAATTCATTACGGTTGGATGACTTGATTTCAATCAATGGCAAAAGAACTTAAAGGACAAAGAGACACCAATTCCTTCATGATTAGGACTTGATTCCAATCTTTGGCCAAAAGAACTTAGTGGACAAAGAGCAACCAATTGATGATGGAATAAGACTTGAGTTCAATCAATGGCCAAAAGAACTTAAAGGACAAAGAGAAACCAATTCATTACGGATTAAAGCGTGATTTCAATCAATGGCCAAAAGTACATAAAGGACAAAGTGAAACCAATTTATTACGGATTAAGACTTGATTTCAATCAATGGCCAAAAGAACTTAAAGGACAAAGAGACACCAATTCCTTAATGATTAGGACTTGATTCCAACCTTTGGCCAAAAGAACTTAGTGGACAAAGAGAAACCAATTGATGATGGAATCAGACTTGAGTTTAATCAATGGCCAAAAGAACTTAAAGCACAAAGAGAAACCAATTCATTACGGATTAATACTTGATTTCAATCAATGGCCAAAAGAACTTAAAGGACAAAGAGACACCAATTCCTTAATGATTAAGGCTTGATTCCAATCTTTGGCGAGAAGAACTTAATGGACAAAGTGAAACCAATTCATTATGGATTAAGACTTGATTTCAATCAATGGCCAAAAGAACTTAAAGGACAAAGAGACACCAATTCCTTAATGATTAGGACTTGATTCCAATCTTTGGCCAAAAGAACTTAGTCTACAAAGAGAAACCAATTGATGATGGAATAAGACTTGAGTTCAATCAATGGCCAAAAGAACATAAAGGACAAAGAGACACCAATTCCTTAATGATTAAGGCTTGATTCCAATCTTTGGCCAGAAGAACTTAAAGGACAAAGAGAAACCAATTCATTATGGTTTAAGACTTGATTTCAATCAATGGCCAAAACAACTTAAAGGACAAAGAGAAACCAATTCATTACGGATTAAGACTTGATTTCAATCAATGGCCAAAAGAACTTAAAGGACAAAGAGACACCAATTCCTTAATGATTAGGACTTGATTCCAATCTTTGGCCGAAAGAACTTAAAGGACAAAGAGAAACCAATTCATTACGGATTAAGACTTGATTTCAATCAATGGCCAAAAGAACTTAAAGGACAAAGAGACACCAATTCCTTAATTATTAAGGCTTGATTCCAATCTTTGGCCAGAAGAACTTAATGGACAAAGTGAAACCAATTCATTATGGATTAAGACTTGATTTCAATCAATGGCCAAAAGAAGTTAAAGGACAAAGAGAAACCAATTCATTACGGATTAAGACTTGATTTCGATCAATGGCCAAATGAAGTTAAAGGACAAAGAGACACTAATTCCTTAATGATTTGGACTTCTTTCCAATCTTTGGCCAAAAGAACTTAGAGGACAAAGAGAAACCAATTCATTACGGATTAAAGCGTGATTTCAATCAATGGCCAAAAGAACGTAAAGGACAAAGGGAAACCAATTCATTACGGATTAAGACTTGATTTCAATCAATGGCCAAAAGAACTTAAAGGACAAAGAGACACCAATTCCTTAATGATTAGGACTTGATTCCAATCTTTGGCCAAAAGAACTTAGTCTACAAAGAGAAACCAATTGATGATGGAATAAGACTTGAGTTCAATCAATGGCCAAAAGAACGTAAAGGACAAAGAGACACCAATTCCTTAATGATTAAGGCTTGATTCCAATCTTTGGCCAGAAGAACTTAAAGGACAAAGAGAAACCAATTCATTATGGTTTAAGACGTGATTTCAATCAATGGCCAAAACAACTTAAAGGACAAAGAGAAACCAATTCATTACGGATTAAAGCGTGATTTCAATCAATGGCCAAAAGATCTTAAAGGACAAAGGGAAACCAATTCATTACGGATTAAGACTTGATTTCAATCAATGGCAAAAGAACTTAAAGGACAAAGAGACACCAATTCCTTAATGA
The DNA here is from genome assembly GCA_031439585.1 of Pterocarpus macrocarpus. Classification (NCBI taxonomy): domain Eukaryota; kingdom Viridiplantae; phylum Streptophyta; class Magnoliopsida; order Fabales; family Fabaceae; genus Pterocarpus; species Pterocarpus macrocarpus. Next base: position 268,972 of record JAVHNN010000582.1, read on the forward strand.
TTAGGACTTGATTCCAATCTTTGGCCAAAAGAACTTAGTGGACAAAGAGCAACCAATTGATGATGGAATAAGACTTGAGTTCAATCAATGGCCAAAAGAACTTAAAGGACAAAGAGAAACCAATTCATTACGGATTAAAGCGTGATTTCAATCAATGGCCAAAAGAACTTAAAGGACAAAGGGAAACCAATTCATTACGGATTAAGACTTGATTTCAATCAATGGCCAAAACAAATTAAAGGACAGAGAGAAACCAATTCATTACGGATTAAGACTTGATTTCAATCAATGGCCAAAAGAACTTAAAGGACAAACAGACACCAATTCCTTAATGATTAGGACTTGATTCCAATCTTTGGCCAAAAGAACTTAAAGGACAAAGAGAAACCAATTCATTATGGATTAAGACTTGATTTCAATCAATGGCCAAAAGAAGTTAAAGGACAAAGAGACACCAATTCCTTAATGATTAGGACTTCTTTCCAATCTTTGGCCAAAAGAACTTAAAGGACAAAGAGAAACCAATTCATTACGGATTAAAGCGTGATTTCAATCAATGGCCAAAAGAACTTAAAGGACAAAGGGAAACCAATTCATTACAGATTAAGACTTGATTTCAATCAATGGCCAAAAGAACTTAAAGGACAAAGAGACACCAATTCCTTAATGATTAGGACTTGATTCCAATCTTTGGCCGAAAGAACTTAAATGACAAAGAGAAACCAATTCATTACGGATTAAGACTTGATTTCAATCAATGGCCAAAAGAACTTAAAGGACAAAGAGACACCAATTCCTTAATGATTAGGACTTGATTCCAATCTTTGGCCAAAAGAACTTGGTGGACAAAGAGAAACCAATTGATCATGGAATAAGACTTGAGTTCAATCAATGGCCAAAAGAACTTAAAGGACAAAGAGAAACCAATTCATTACGGATTAAGACTTGATTACAATCAATGGCCAAAAGAACTTAAAGGACAAAGAGACACCAATTCCTTAATGATTAAGTCTTGATTCCAATCTTTGGCCAGAAGAATCTTGTGGACAAAGTGAAACCAATTCATTATGGATTAAGACTTGATTTCAATCAAAGGCCAAAGAAGTTAAAGAACAAAGAGAAACCAATTCATTACTGAAGTTAAGACTTGATTTCAATCAATGGCCAAAAGAACTTAAAGGACAAAGCGACACCAATTCCTTAATGATGGGACTTGATTCCAATCTTTGGCTAAAAGAACTTAAAGGACAAAGAAAAACCAATTCATTATGGATTAAGACTTGATTTCAATCAATGGCCAAAAAGAGCACAAGGACAAAGAGACACGAGTTCCTTAATGATTAGGGCTTGATTCCAATCTTTGGCCGTAAGAACTTAGAAGACAAAGAGAAACCGGTTCATTCACGGATTAAGACTTGATTTCAATCAATAGTAAGAACTTAAAGGACAAAGAGAGACACCAATTCCTTAATGATTAGGACTTGATTCCAATCTTTGCCTAAAAGAACTTAAAAGACAAAGAGAAACCAATTCATTACGGATTAAGACTTGATTTCAATCAATGGCCAAAAGAACTTAAAGGACAAAGAGACACCAATTCCTTAATGATTAAGGCTTGATTCCAATCTTTGGCCAGAAGAACTTAAAGGACAAAGAGAAACCAATTCATTATGGTTTAAGACGTGATTTCAATCAATGGCCAAAACAACTTAAAGGACAAAGAGAAACCAATTCATTACGGATTAAAGCGTGATTTCAATCAATGGCCAAAAGATCTTAAAGGACAAAGGGAAACCAATTCATTACGGATTAAGACTTGATTTCAATCAATGGCAAAAGAACTTAAAGGACAAAGACACACCAATTCCTTAATGATTAAGGCTTGATTCCAATCTTTGGCCAGAAGAACTTAAAGGACAAAGAGAAACCAATTCATTATGGATTAAGACTTGATTTCAATCAATGGCCAAAAGAACTTAAAGGACAAAGAGAAACCAATTCATTACGGATTAAGGCTTGATTTCAATCAATGACCAAAATAACTTAATGGACAGGGAGACACCAATTCCTTAATGATTACGACTTGATTCCAATCTTTGGCCAAAAGAACTTAAAGGACAAAGAGAAACCAATTCATTACGGATTAAGACTTGATTTCAATCAACGGCCAAAAGAACTTAAAGGACAAGGAGACACCAAGTCCTTAATGATTAAGGCTTGATTCCAATCTTTGGCCAGAAGAACTTAATGGACAAAGTGAAACCAATTCATTACGGATTAAGACTTGATTTCAATCAATGGCCAAAAGAACTTAAAGGACAAAGAGAAACCAATTCATTACGGATTAAAGCGTGATTTCAATCAATGGCCAAAAGAACTTAAAGGACAAAGAGACACCAATTCCTTAATGATTAAGGCTTGATTCCAATCTTTGGCCAGAAGAACATAAAGGACAAAGAGAAACCAATTCATTATGGATTAAGACGTGATTTCAATCAATGGCCAAAACAACTTAAAGGACAAAGAGAAACCAATTCATTACGGATTAAGACTTGATTTCAATCAATGGCCAAAAGAACTTAAAGGACAAACAGACACCAATTCCTTAATGATTAGGACTTGATTCCAATCTTTGGCCAAAAGAACTTAAAGGACAAAGAGAAACCAATTCATTATGGATTAAGACTTGATTTCAATCAATGGCCAAAAGAAGTTAAAGGACAAAGAGACACCAATTCCTTAATGATTAGGACTTCTTTCCAATCTTTGGCCAAAAGAACTTAAAGGACAAAGAGAAACCAATTCATTACGGATTAAAGCGTGATTTCAATCAATGGCCAAAAGAACTTAAAGGACCAAGGGAAACCAATTCATTACGGATTAAGACTTGATTTCAATCAATGGCCAAAAGAACTTAAAGGACAAAGAGAAACCAATTCATTACGGATTAAAGCGTGATTTCAATCAATGGCCAAAAGAACTTAAAGGACAAAGAGACACCAATTCCTTAATGATTAAGGCTTGATTCCAATCTTTGGCCAGAAGAACTTAATGGACAAAGTGAAACCAATTCATTATGGATTAAGACTTGAATTCAATCAATGGCCAAAAGAAGTTAAAGGACAAAGAGAAACCGATTCATTACGGATTAAGACTTGATTTCAATCAATGGCCAAAAGAACTTAAAGGACAAAGAGACACCAATTCCTTAATGATTAGGACTTGATTCCAATCTTTGGCCAAAAGAACTTAAAGGACAAAGAGAAACCAATTCATTACGGATTAAGACTTGATTTCAATCAATGGCCAAAAGAACTTAAAGGACAAAGAGACACCAATTCCTTAATTATTAAGGCTTGATTCCAATCTTTGTCCAGAAGAACTTAATGGACAAAGTGAAACCAATTCATTATGGATTAAGACTTGATTTCAATCAATGGCCAAAAGAAGTTAAAGGACAAAGAGAAACCAATTCATTACGGATTAAGACTTGATCTCGATCAATGGCCAAATGAAGTTAAAGGACAAAGAGACACTAATTCCTTAATGATTTGGACTTCTTTCCAATCTTTGGCCAAAAGAACTTAGAGGACAAAGAGAAACCAATTCATTACGGATTAAAGCGTGATTTCAATCAAAGGCCAAAAGAACGTAAAGGAAAAAGGGAAACCAATTCATTACGGATTAAGACTTGATTTCAATCAATGGCCAAAAGAACTTAAAGGACAAAGAGACACTAATTCCTTAATGATTAGGACTTGATTCCAATCTTTGGCCAAAAGAACTTAGTCTACAAAGAGAAACCAATTGATGATGGAATAAGACTTGAGTTCAATCAATGGCCAAAAGAACGTAAAGGACAAAGAGACACCAATTCCTTAATGATTAAGGCTTGATTCCAATCTTTGGCCAGAAGAACTTAAAGGACAAAGAGAAACCAATTCATTATGGTTTAAGACGTGATTTCAATCAATGGCCAAAACAACTTAAAGGACAAAGAGAAACCAATTCATTACGGATTAAAGCGTGATTTCAATCAATGGCCAAAAGATCTTAAAGGACAAAGGGAAACCAATTCATTACGGATTAAGACTTGATTTCAATCAATGGCAAAAGAACTTAAAGGACAAAGAGACACCAATTCCTTAATGATTAGGACTTGATTCCAATCTTTGGCCAAAAGAACTTAGTGGACAAAGAGCAACCAATTGATGATGGAATAAGACTTGAGTTCAATCAATGGCCAAAAGAACTTAAAGGACAAAGAGAAACCAATTCATTATGGATTAAAACGTGATTTCAATCAATAGCCAAAACAACTTAAAGGGCAAAGAGAAACCAATTCATTACAGATTAAGACTTGATTTCAATCAATGGCCAAAAGAACTTAAAGGACAAAGAGAAACCAATTCATTACGGATTAAAGCGTGATTTCAATCAATGGCCAAAAGAACTTAAAGGACAAAGAGACACCAAGTCCTTAATGATTAAGGCTTGATTCCAATCTTTGGCCAGAAGAACTTAATGGACAAAGTGAAACCAATTCATGACGGATTAAGACTTGATTTCAATCAATGGGCAAAAGAACTTAAAGGACAAAGAGACACCAATTCCTTAATGATTAGGACTTGATTCCAATCTTTGGCCAAAAGAACTTAAAGGACAAAGAGAAACCAATTCATTACGGATTAAGACTTGATTTCAATCAATGGCCAAAAGAACTTAAAGGACAAAGAGACACCAATTCCTTAATGATTAAGGCTTGATTCCAATCTTTGGCCAGAAGAACTTAGAAGACAAAGAGAAACCAGTTCATTACGGATTAAGACTTGATTTCAATCAATGGCCAAAAGAACTTAAAGGACAAAGAGACACCAATTCCTTAATGATTAGGACTTGATTCCAATCTTTGGCCAAAAGAACTTAAAAGACAAAGAGAAACCAATTCATTACGGATTAAGACTTGATTTCAATCAATGGCCAAAAGAACTTAAAGGACAAAGAGACACCAATTCCTTAATGATTAAGGCTTGATTCCAATCTTTGGCCAGAAGAACTTAAAGGACAAAGAGAAACCAATTCATTATGGTTTAAGACGTGATTTCAATCAATGGCCAAAACAACTTAAAGGACAAAGAGAAACCAATTCATTACGGATTAAAGCGTGATTTCAATCAATGGCCAAAAGATCTTAAAGGACAAAGGGAAACCAATTCATTACGGATTAAGACTTGATTTCAATCAATGGCAAAAGAACTTAAAGGACAAAGAGACACCAATTCCTTAATGATTAAGGCTTGATTCCAATCTTTGGCCAGAAGAACTTAAAGGACAAAGAGAAACCAATTCATTATGGATTAAGACTTGATTTCAATCAATGGCCAAAAGAACTTAAAGGACAAAGAGAAACCAATTCATTACGGATTAAGGCTTGATTTCAATCAATGACCAAAATAACTTAATGGACAGGGAGACACCAATTCCTTAATGATTACGACTTGATTCCAATCTTTGGCCAAAAGAACTTAAAGGACAAAGAGAAACCAATTCATTAATACGGATTAAGACTTGATTTCAATCAACTGGCCACAAAGACCTTAAAGGACAAGGAGACACCAAGTCCTTAATGATTAAGGCTTGATTCCAATCAATGGGCCGTAAGAACTTAAAAGACAAAGTGAAACCAATTCATTACGGATTAAGACTTGAATTCAATCAATGGCCAAAAGAACTTAAAGGACAAAGAGAAACCAATTCATTACTGACAAAGCTTGATTCAATCTTTAGCGAGAATTATAAAGGACAAAAACCAGTCATTATGGATTAAGGCGTGATTTCAATCAACGTGGCCAAAGAAAACTCTTAAAGGACAAAGAGGACACCAATTCCTTAATGATTAAGACTTGATTCCAATCAATGGCCAATAAGAACATAAAGGACAAAGTAAACCAATTCATTATGGATTAAGACGTGATTTCAATCAAATGGCCAAAACAACTTAAAGCTGACAAAGAGAAACCAATTCATTAATGATTAAGACTTTATTTCAATCAATGGCCAAAAGAACTTAAAGCAGACAAAGAGAATACCAATTCATTAATGGATTAAGACTTGATTTCCAATCAATGGCTAAAAGAACTTAAAGGACAAAGAGAAACCAATTCATGAACGGATTAAGCACTTGATTTCAACTCAATGGCCAAAAGATCTTAAAGGACAAAGAGAAACCAATTCCTTAATGATTAAGACTTGATTTCACAATCAATGGCCAAGTTAACTTAAATGACAAAGAGAAACCAATTCATTAATGATTAAGGCTTGATTTCAATCAATGGCCAAAGAACTTAATGGACAAAAGTGAAACCAATTCATTACTAGATTAAGACTTGATTTCAATCAATGGCCAAAAGATCTTAAAGGACAAAGAGAAACCAATTCATTGGCTGGTTAAGACGTGATTTCAATCAATGGCCAAAAAGAACTTAAAGGACAAAGAGACACCAATTCCTTAATGATTAGGACTTGATTCCAATCCTTGTGCCAAAAGAACTTAATGGACAAAGAGAAACCAATTCATTATGGATTAAGACTCTGATTTCAATCAATGGCCAAAAGAACTTAGCTAGGACAAAGAGAAACCAATTCATTAATGATTAAGACTTGATTTCAATCAATGGCCAAAAGAACTTAAAGGACAAAGTGAAACCAATTCATTAATGATTAAGACTTGATTTCTGCATCTAATGGCCAAAAGAACTTAAAGGACAAAGAGAAACCAATTCATTATGGATTAAGACTTGATTTCAATCAATCGCCAAATGAAGTTAAAGGACAAAGAGACACCAATTCATTACGGATTAAGACTTGATTTCAATCAAGGGCCAAATGAACTTAAAGGACAAACAGACACCAATTCATTACGGATTAAGACTTGATTTCAACCAATGGCCAAAAGAATTTAAAGGACAAAGAGAAACCAATTCATTACGGATTAAGACTTGATTTCAATCAATGGCCAAAAGAACTTAAAGGACAAAGAGACACCAATTCCTTAACGATTAGGACTTGATTCCAATCTTTGGCCAAAAGAACTTAAAGGACAAAGAGAAACCAATTCATTACGGATTAAGACTTGATTTCAATCAATGGCCAAAAGAACTTAAAGGACAAAGAGACACCAATTCCTTAATGATTGAGACATGATTTCAATCAATGGCCAAAAGAACTTAAAGGACAAAGAGAAACCAATTCATTAATGGATTAAGACTTGATTTCAATCAATGGCCTAAACAACTTAAAGGACAAAGAGAAATCAATTCATTAAGGATTAAGACTTGATTTCAATCAATGGCCAAAAGAACTTAAAGGACAAAGAGAAACCAATTCATTAATGATTAAGACTTGATTTCAATCAATGGCCAAAAGAACTTAAAGGACAAAGAGAAACCAATTCATTATGATTAAGACTTGATTTCAATCAATGGCCAAAAGAACTTAAAGGACAAAGAGAAACCAATTCATTAATGATTAAGACTTGATTTCAATCAATGGCCAAAAGAACTTAAAGGACAAAGGGAAACCAATTCATTAAGGATTAAGACTTGATTTCAATCAATGGCCAAAAGAACTGAAAGGACAAAGAGACACCAATTCATTAATGATTAAGACTTGATTTCAATCAATGGCCAAAAGAACTTAAAGGACAAAGAGAAACCAATTCATTAATGGATTAAGACTTGATTTCAATCAATGGCCAAAAGAACTTAAAGGACAAAGAGAAACCAATTCATTACGGATTAAGACTTGATTTCAATCAATGGCCAAAAGAACTTAAAGGACAAAGAGAAACCAATTCATTAATGATTAAGACTTGATTTCAATCAATGGCCAAAAGAACTTAAAGGACAAAGAGAAACCAATTCATTACGGATTAAGACTTGATTTCAATCAATGGCCAAAAGAACTTAAAGGACAAAGAGAAACCAATTCCTTAATGATTAAGACTTGATTTTAATCAATGGCCAGAAGAACTTAAAGGACAAAGAGAACCGAACTCATTATGGATTAAGACTTGATTCCAATCAATGGCCAAAAGAACTTAAAGGACAAACAGAAACCAATTCATTAATGATTAAGACTTGATTCCAATCAATGGCCAAAAGAACTTAAAGGACAAAGAGAAACCAATTCATTAATGATTAAGACTTGATTTCAATCAATGGCCAAAAGAACTTAAAGGACAAAGAGAAACCAATTCATTAATGATTAAGACTTGATTTCAATCAATGGCCAAAAGAACTTAAAGGACAAAGAGAAACCAATTCATTAATGATTAAGACTTGCTTGCAATCAATGGCCAAAAGAGCTTAAAGGACAAAGAGAAACAAATTCATTAATGATTAAGACTTGCTTCCAATCAATGGCCAAAAGAACTTAAAGGACAAAGAGAAACCAATTCATTATGGATTAAGACATGATTTCAATCAATGGCCAAAAGAAGTTAAAGGACAAAGAGAAACCAATTTATTATGGATTAAGACTTGATTTCAATCAATGGCCAAAAGAACTTAAAGGACAAAGAGAAACCAATTCATTAATGATTAAGACTTCATTTCAATCAATGGCCAAAAGAACTTAAAGGACAAAGAGAAACCAATTCATTATGGATTAAGACTTGATTTCAATCAATGACCAAAAGAACTTAAAGGACAAAGAGAAACCAATTCATTACGGATTAAGACTTGATTTCAATCAATGGCCAAAAGAACTTAAAGGACAAAGAGACACCAATTCCTTAATGATTAGGACTTGATTCCAATCAATGGGCAGAAGAACTTAAAGGACAAAGAGAAACCAATTCATTAATGATTAAGACTTGAGTTCAATCAGTGGCCAAAAGAACTTAAAGGACAAAGAGAAACCAATTCATTATGGATTAAGACTTGATTTCAATCAATGGCCAAAAGAACTTAAAGGACAAAGAGAAACCAATTCATTACGGATTAAGACTTGATTTTAATCAATGGCCAAAAGAACTTAAAGGACAAAGAGAAATCAATTCATAACGGATTAAGACTTGATTTCAATCAATGGCCAAAAGAACTTAAAGGACAAAGAGACAGCATTTCCTTAATGATTAAGGCTTGATTCCAATCTTTGGCCAAAAGAACTTAAAGGACAAAGAGACAGCATTTCCTTAATGATTAAGGCTTGATTCCAATCTTTGGCCAGAAGAACTTAAAGGACAAAGGGAAACAAATTCATTATGGATTAACACTTGATTTCAATCAATGGCCAAAAGAACTTAAAGGACAAAGAGAAACCAGTTCATTACTAATTAAGACTTGATTTTAATCAATGGCCAAAAGAACTTAAAGGACAATGAGACACCAATTCATTATGGATTAAGACTTGATTTCAATCAATGGCCAAAAGAACTTAGTGGACAAAGAGAAACCAATTCATGATGGAATAAGACTTGAGTTCAATCAATGGCCAAAAGAACCTAAAGGACAAAGAGAAACCAATTCATTACGAATTAAGACTTGATTTCAATCAATGGCCAAAAGAACTTAAAGGACAGTGAGACACCAATTCCTTAATGATTAAGACTTGATTTCAATCAATGGCCAAAAGAACTTAAAGGACAACGAGACACCAATTCCTTAATGATTAAGACTTGATTTCAATCAATGGCCAAAAGAACTTAAAGGACAAAGAGAAACCAATTCATTATGGATTAAGACTTGATTTCAATCAATGGCCAAAAGAACTTAAAGGACAAAGAGAAACCAATTCATTACAGATTAAGACTTGATTTCAATCAATGGCCAAAAGAACTTAAAGGACAAAGAGAAACCAATTCGTTAATGATTAAGACTTGATTTCAATCAATGGCCAAAAGAACTTAAAGGACAAAGAGAAACCAATTCATTAATGATTAAGACTTGATTTCAATCAATGGCCAAAAGAACTTAAAGGACAAAGAGAAACCAATTCATTAATGGATTAAGACTTGATTTCAATCAATGGCCAAAAGAACTTAAAGGACAAAGAGAAACCAATTCATTATGGATTAAGACTTGATTTCAATCAATGGCCAAAACAACTTAAAGGACAAAGAGAAACCAATTCATTAATGATTAAGACTTGATTTCCAATCAATGGGCAAATGAACTTAAAGGACAAAAAGAAACCAATTCATTACGGATTAAGACTTGATTTCAATCAATGGCCAAAAGAACTTAAAGGACAAAGAGACACCAATTCATCATGGATTAAGACTTGATTCCAATCAATGGTCAAAAGAACTTAAAGGACAAAGAGAAACCAATTCATTAATGGATTAAGACTTGATTTCAATCAATGGCCAAAAGAACTTAAAGGACAAAGAGAAACCAATTCATTAATGGATTAAGACTTGATTTCAATCAATGGCCAAAAGAACTTAAAGGACAAAGAGAAACCAATTCATGATGGAATAAGACATGAGTTCAATCAATGGCCAGAAGAACTTAAAGGACAAAGAGAAACCAATTCATTATGGATTAAGACTTGATTTCAATCAATGGCCAAAAGAACTTAAAGGACAAAGAGAAACCAATTCATTAAGGATTAAGACATGTTTTCAATCAACGGCCAAAAGAATTTAAAGGACAAAAAGAAACCAATTCATTAATGATTAAGGCTTGTTTGCAATCAATGGCCAAAAGAACTTAAAGGACAAAGAGAAACCAATTCATTAATGATTAAGACTTGTTTCCAATCAATGGACAAAAGAACTTATAGGGCAAAGAGAAACCAATTCATTAATGATTAAGACTTGTTTCCAATCAACGGCCAAAAGAACCAAAAGGACAAAGAGAATCCAATTCATTAATGATTAAGACTTGTTTCCAATCAATGGCCAAAAGAACTTATAGGACAAAGAGAAACCAATTCATTACGGATTAAGACATGCTTCCAATCAATGGCCAAAAGAACTTAAAGGACAAAGAGAAACCAATTCATTAATGATTAAGACTTGTTTCCAATCAATGGCCAAAAGAACTTAAAGGACAAAGAGAAACCAATTCATTAATGATTAAGACTTGTTTCCAATCAATGGCCAAAAGAACTTAAAGGACAAAGAGACAACCAATTCATTAATGATTAAGACTTGATTTCCAATCAATGGCCAAAAGAACTTAAAGGACAAAGAGAAACCAATTCATTAATGGATTAAGACTTGATTTCAATCAATGGCCAAAAGAACTTAAAGGACAAAGAGAAACCAATTCATTATGGATTAAGACTTGATTTCAATCAATGGCCAAAAGAACTTAAAGGACAAAGAGAAACCAATTCATTAATGATTAAGACTTGATTTCAATCAATGGCCAAAAGAACTTAAAGGACAAAGAGAAACCAATTCATTAATGATTAAGACTTGATTTCAATCAATGGCCAAAAGAACTTAAAGGACAAAGAGAAACCAATTCATTAATGATTAAGACTTGATTTCAATCAATGGCCAAAAGAACTTAAAGGACAAAGAGAAACCAATTCATTAATGATTAAGACTTGATTTCAATCAATGGCCAAAAGAACTTAAAGGACAAAGAGAAACCAATTCATTAATGATTAAGACTTGATTTCAATCAATGGCCAAAAGAACTTAAAGGACAAAGAGACACCAATTCATTAATGATTAAGACTTGATTTCAATCAATGGCCAAAAGAACTTAAAGGACAAAGAGAAACCAATTCATTAATGGATTAAGACTTGATTTCAATCAATGGCCAAAAGAACTTAAAGGACAAAGAGACACCAATTCTTTAATGATTAAGACTTGAGTTCAATCAATGGCCAAAAGAACCTAAAGGACAAAGAGAAACCAATTCATTATGGATTAAGACTTGATTTCAAGCAATGGCCAAAAGAACTTAAAGGACAAAGAGAAACCAATTCATTACGGATTAAGACTTGATTTCAATCAATGGCCAAAAGAACTTAAAGGACAAAGAGACACCAATTCATTATGGATTAAGACTTGATTCCAATCAATACCAAAAAGAACCTAGAGGAAAAAGGGAAACCAATTCATTACGGATTAAGACTTGATTTCAATCAATGGCCAAAAGAACTTAAAGGACAAAGAGAAACCAATTCATTAATGATTAAGACTTGCTTTCAATCTTTGGCCAGAAGAACTTAAAGGAGAAAGAGAAACCAATTCATTATGGATTAAGACGTGATTCCAATTAATGGCCAAAACAACTTAAAGGACAAAGAGAAACTAATTCATTATGGATTAAGACTTGATTTCAATCAATGGCCAAAAGAACTTAAAGGACAAAAAGACACCAATTCCTTAATGATTAGGACTTGATTTCAATCAATTGGCCAAAAGAACTTAAAGGACAAAGAGAAACCAATTCATTAATGGATTAAGACTTGATTTCAATCAATGGCCAAAAGAACTTAAAGGACAAAGAGAAACCAATTCATTAATGGATTAAGACTTGATTTCAATCAATGGCCAAAAGAACTTAAAGGACAAAGAGACACCAATTCATTAATGATTAAGAATTGATTTCAAACAATGGCCAAAAGAAGTTAAAGGACAAAGAGAAACCAATTCATTACGGATTAAGACTTGATTTCAATCAATGGCCAAAAGAACTTAAAGGACAAAGAGAAACCAATTCATTACGGATTAAGACTTGATTTCAATCAATGGCCAAAAGAACTTAAATGACAAAGAGACACCAATTCCTTAATGATTAAGACTTGATTTCGATCAATGGCCAAAACAACTTAAAGGACAAAGAGAAACCAATTCATTAATGATTAGGACTTGATTCCATTCAATGCCCAAAAGAACTTAAAGAAGAATGAGAAACCAATTCATTACGGATTAAGACTTGATTTCAATCAATGGCCAAAAGAACTTAAAGGACAAAGAGAAACCAATTCCTTAATGATTAAGACTTCATTCCAATCTTTGGCCAGAAGAAATTAAAGGACAAAGAGAAACCAATTTGTTATGATTAAGACTTGATTCCATTAAATACCAAGAAGAACTTAAAGGACAACGAGAAACCAATTCATTAGTGATTAAGACTTGATTTCAATCAATGGCCAAAAGAACTTAAAGGACAAAGAGAAACCAATTCCTTAATGATTAAGACTTGATTTCAATCAATGGCCAAAAGAACTTAACGGACAAAGAGAAAGCAATTCATTACGGATTAAGACTTGATTTCAATCAATGGCGAAAAGAACTTAAAGGACAAAGAGACACCAATTCCTTAATGATTAGGACTTGTTTCCAATCAATGGCCAAAAGAACTTAAAGGACAAAGAGAAACCAATTCATTAATGATTAAGACTTGATTTCAATCAATGGCCAAAAGAACTTAAAGGACAAAGAGAAACCAATTCATTAATGATTAAGACTTGATTTCAATCAATGGCCAAAAGAACTTAAAGGACAAAGAGAAACCAATTCATTATGATTAAGACTTGATTTCAATCAATGGCCAAAAGAACTTAAAGGACAAAGAGAAACCAATTCATTAATGATTAAGACTTGATTTCAATCAATGGCCAAAAGAACTTAAAGGACAAAGTGAAACCAATTCATTATGGATTAAGACTTGATTTCAATCAATGGCCAAAAGAACTTAAAAGACAAAGAGAAACCAATTCATTACGGATTAAGACTTGATTTCAATCAATGGCCAAAAGAACTTAAAGGACAAAGAGAAACCAATTCATTAATGATTAAGACTTGATTTCAATCAATGGCCAAAAGAACTTAAAGGACAAAGAGAAACCAATTCATTAATGGATTAAGACTTGATTTCAATCAATGGCCAAAAGAACTTAAAGGACAAAGAGAAACCAATTCATTAATGATTAAGACTTGATTTCAATCAATGGCCAAAAGAACTTAAAGGACAAAGAGAAACCAATTCATTAATGATTAAGACTTGATTTCAATCAATGGCCAAAAGAACTTAAAGGACAAAGAGAAACCAATTCATTAATGATTAAGACTTGATTTCAATCAATGGCCAAAAGAACTTAAAGGACAAAGAGAAACCAATTCATTAATGATTAAGACTTGATTTCAATCAATGGCCAGAAGAACTTAATGGACAAAGTGAAACCAATTCATTATGGATTAAGACTTGATTTCAATCAATGGCCAAAAGAAGTTAAAGGACAGAGAAACCAATTCATTACGGATTAAGACTTTTGATTTCAATCAATGGCCAAAAGAACTTAAAGGACAAAGAGACACCAATTTCTTATTGGTTAGGACTTGATTCCAATCTTTGGCCAAAAGAACTTAAAGGACAAAGTGAAACCAATTCATTATGGATTAAGACTTGATTACAATCAATGGCCAAAAGAAGTTAAAGGACAAAGAGAAACCAATTCATTACGGATTAAGACTTGGTTTCAATCAATGGCCAAAAGAACTTAAAGGACAAAGAGACACCAATTCCTTAATGATTAAGGCTTGATTTCAATCAATGGCCAAAAGAACTTAAAGGACAAAGAGAAACCAATTCATTAATGATTAAGACTTGATTTCAATCAATGGCCAAAAGAACTTAAAGGACAAAGAGAAACCAATTCATTAATGATTAAGACTTGATTTCAATCAATGGCCAAAAGAACTTAAAGGACAAAGAGAAACCAATTCATTAATGGATTAAGACTTGATTTCAATCAATGGCCAAAAGAACTTAAAGGACAAAGAGAAACCAATTCATTAATGATTAAGACTTGATTTCAATCAATGGCCAAAAGAACTTAAAGGACAAAGAGAAACCAATTCATTAATGGATTAAGACTTGATTTCGATCAATGGCCAAAAGAACTTAGAGCATAAAGAGAAACCAATTCAATATGGATTAAGACTTGATTTCAATCAATGGCCAAAAGAACTTAAAGGACAAAGAGAAACCAATTCATTATGATTAAGACTTGATTTCAATCAATGGCCAAAAGAACTTAAAGGACAAAGAGAAACCAATTCATTATGGATTAAGACTTGATTTCAATCAACGGCCAAAAGAACTTAAAGGACAAAGAGACACCAATTCATTAATGGATTAAGACTTGATTTCGATCAATGGCCAAAAGAACTTAGAGCATAAAGAGAAACCAATTCATTATGGATTAAGACTTGATTTCAATCAATGGCCAAAAGAACTTAAAGGACAAAGATAAACCAATTCATTACGGATTAAGACTTGATTTCAATCAATGGCCAAAAGAACTTAAAGGACAAAGAGAAACCAATTCATTAATGATTAAGACTTGATTTCAATCAATGGCCAAAAGAACTTAAAGGACAAAGAGAAACCAATTCATTAATGGATTAAGACTTGATTTCAATCAATGGCCAAAAGAACTTAAAGGACAAAGAGAAACCAATTCATTATGATTATGACTTGATTTCAATCAATGGCCAAAAGAACTTCAAGGACAAACAGACACCAATTCATTAATGATTAGGACTTGATTCCAATCTTTGGCCAAAAGAACTTAAAGGACAAAGAGAAACCAATTCATTAAGGATTAAGACTTGATTTCAATCAATGGCCAAAAGAAGTTAAAGGACAAAGAGAAACCAATTCCTTAATGATTAAGACTTGATTTCAATCAATGGCCAAAAGAACTTAAAGGACAAAGGGAAACCAATTCGTTACGGATTAAGACTTGATTTCAATCAATGGCCAAAAGAACTTAAAGGACAAAGAGAAACCGATTCATTATGGATTAAGACTTGATTTCAATCAATGGCCAAAAGAACGTAAAGGACAAAGAGAAACTAATTCATTATGATTAAGACTTGATTTCAATCAATGGCCAAAAGAACTTAAAGGACAAAGAGAAACCAATTCATTAATGATTAAGACTTGATTTCAATCAATGGCCAAAAGAACTTAAAGGACAAAGAGAAACCAATTCATTATGATTAAGACTTGATTTCAATCAATGGCCAAAAGAACTTAAAGGACAAAGAGAAACCAATTCATTAATGATTAAGACTTGATTCAATCAATGGCCAAAAGAACTTAAAGGACAAAGAGAAACCAATTCATTATGATTAAGACTTGATTTCAATCAATGGCCAAAAGAACTTAAAGGACAAAGAGAAACCAATTCATTAATGATTAAGACTTGATTTCAATCAATGGCCAAAAGAACTTAAAGGACAAAGAGAAACCAATTCATTATGATTAAGACTTGATTTCAATCAATGGCCAAAAGAACTTAAAGGACAAAGAGAAACCAATTCATAAACGATTAAGACGGGATTTCAATCAATGGCCAGAAGAACATAAAGGGCAAAGAGAAACCAATTCATTATGGATTAAGACTTGATTTCAATCAATGGCCAAAACAACTTAAAGGACAAGGAGAAACCAATTCATTATGGATTAAGACTTGATTTCAATCAATGGCCAAAAGAACTTAAAGGACAAAGCGACACCAATTCCTTAATGATTAAGGCTTGATTCCAATCTTTGGCCAGAAGAACATAAAGGACAAAGTGAAACCAATTCATTATGGATTAAGACTTGATTTCAATCAACGGCCAAAAGAACTTAAAGGACGAAGAGAGACCAATTCACTACGGATTAAGACCTGATTTCAATCAATGGCCAAAAGAACTTAAAGGACAAAGAGAAACCAATTCATTAATGATTAAGACTTGATTTCAATCAATGGCCAAAAGAACTTAAAGGACAAAGAGACACCAATTCATTATGATTAAGACTTGATTTCAATCAATGGCCAAAAGAACTTAAAGGACAAAGAGAAACCAATTCATTAATGGAATAAGACTTGAGTTCAATCAATGGCCAAAAGAACTTAAAGGACAAAGAGAAACCAATTCATTACGGATTAATACGTGATTTCAATCAATGGCCAAAAGAAGTTAAAGGACAAAGAGACACTAATTCCTTAATGATTAAGGCTTGATTCAATCAATGGCCAAAAGAACTTAAAGGACAAAGAGACACCAATTCATTAATGGATTAAGACTTGATTTCAATTAATGGCCAAAAGAAGTTAAAGGACAAAGAGAAACCAATTCATTACGGATTAAGACTTGATTTCAATCAATGGCCAAAAGAACTTAATGGACAAAGAGAAGCCAATTCATTATGGATTAAGACTTGATTTCAATCAATGGCCAAAAGAACTTAAAGGACAAAGAGAAACCAATTCATTATGGATTAAGACTTGATTTCAATCTATGGCCAAAAGAAGTGAAAGGACAAAGAGACACCAATTCATTAAGGACTAAGACTTGCTTCCAATCAATGCCCAAAAGAAGTTAAAGGACAAAGAGACACCAATTCATTACGGATTAAGACTTGATTTCAATCAATGGCCAAAAGAACTTAAAGGACAAACAGAAACCAATTCATTGCTGATTAAGACTTGATTTCACTCAATGGCCAAAAGAACGTAAAGGACAAAGAGAAACCAATTCATTAATGATTAAGACTTGATTTCAATCAATATCCAAAAGAACTTTAAGGACAAAGAGAAACCAATTCATTATGAATTAAGACTTGATTTCAATCAATGGCCAAAAGAACTTAAAGGACAAAGACAAACCAATTCATTTTGGATTAAGACTTGATTCCAATCAATCGCCAAAAGAACTTAGAGGACAAAGAGAAATCAATTCCATAATGATCAAGCCTTGATTCCAATCTTTGGCCAAAAAAACTTAAAAGGCAAAGAGAAACCAATTCATTACGGATTAAGACATGATTTTAATCAATGGCCAAAAGAGCTTAAAGGACAAAGAGAAACCAATTCATTACGGATTAAGACTTGATTTCAATTAATGGCCAAAAGAGCTTAAAGGACAAAGAGAAACCAATTCCTTAATGATTAAGACTTGATTTCAATCAATGGCCAAAAGAACTTAAAGGACAAAGAGAAACCAATTCATTATGGATTAAGACTTGATTTCAATCAATGGCCAAAAGAACTTAAAGGACAAAGAGAAACCAATTCATTATGATTAAGACTTGATTTCAATCAATGGCCAAAAGAACTTAAAGGACAAAGAGAAACCAATTCATTAATGATTAAGACTTGATTTCAATCAATGGCCAAAAGAACTGAAAGGACAAAGAGAAACCAATTCATTAATGATTAAGACTTGCTTTCAATCAATGGCCAAAAGAACTTAAAGAACAAAGAGAAACCAATTCATTATGGATTAAGACTTGATTTCAATCAATGGCCAAAAGAACTTAAAGGATAAAGAGAGACCAATTCATTAATGATTAAGACTTGATTTCAATCAATGGCCAAAAGAACTTAAAGGACAAAGAGAAACCAATTCATTAATGGATTAAGACTTGATTTCAATCAATGGCCAAAAGAACTTAAAGGACAAAGAGAAACCAATTCATTATGGATTAAGACGTGATTTCAATCAATGGCCAAAAGAACATAAAGAACAAAGAGAAACCAATTCATTATGGATTAAGACTTGATTTCAATCAATGGCCAAAAGAACTTAAAGGACAAAGAGAAACCAATTCATTAATGATTAAGACTTGATTTCAATCAATGGCCAAAAGAACTTAAAGGACAAAGAGAAACCAATTCATTAATGATTAAGACTTGATTTCAATCAATGGCCAAAAGAACTTAAAGGACAAAGAGAAACCAATTCATTAATGATTAAGACTTGATTTCAATCAATGGCCAAAAGAACTTAAAGGACAAAGAGAAACCAATTCATTATGATTAAGACTTGATTTCAATCAATGGCCAAAAGAACTTAAAGGACAAAGAGAAACCAATTCATTAATGATTAAGACTTGATTTCAATCAATGGCCAAAAGAACTTAAAGGACAAAGAGAAACCAATTCATTATTATGATTAAGACTTGATTTCAATCAATGGCCAAAAGAACTTAAAGGACAAAGAGAAACCAATTCATTATGGATTAAGACTTGATTTCAATCAATGGCCAAAAGAACTTAAAGGACAAAGAGAAACCAATTCATTAATGATTAAGACTTGATTTCAATCAATGGCCAAAAGAACTTAAAGGACAAAGAGAAACCAATTCATTAATGATTAAGACTTGATTTCAATCAATGGCCAAAAGAACTTAAAGGACAAAGAGAAACCAATTCATTAATGGATTAAGACTTGATTTCAATCAATGGCCAAAAGAACTTAAAGGACAAAGAGAAACCAATTCATTAATGATTAAGACTTGATTTCAATCAATGGCCAAAAGAACTTAAAGGACAAAGAGAACCACCAATTCATTATGATTAAGACTTGATTTCAATCAATGGCCAAAAGAACTTAAAGGACAAAGAGACAACCAATTCATTAATGATTAAGACTTGATTTCAATCAATGGCCAAAAGAACTTAAAGGACAAAGAGAAACCAATTCATTAATGATTAAGACTTGATTTCAATCAATGGCCAAAAGAACTTAAAGGACAAAGAGAAACCAATTCATTATGGATTAAGACTTGATTTCAATCAATGGCCAAAAGAACTTAAAGGACAAAGAGAAACCAATTCATTATGATTAAGACTTGATTTCAATCAATGGCCAAAAGAACTTAAAGGACAAAGAGACACCAATTCATTATGATTAAGACTTGATTTCAATCAATGGCCAAAAGAACTTAAAGGACAAAGAGACACCAATTCATTAATGATTAAGACTTGATTCCAATCAATGGCCAAAAGAACTTAAAGGACAAAGAGAAACCAATTCATTATGATTAAGACTTGATTTCAATCAATGGCCAAAAGAACTTAAAGGACAAAGAGAAACCAATTCATTAATGATTAAGACTTGATTTCAATCAATGGCCAAAAGAACTTAAAGGACAAAGAGAAACCAATTCATTAATGATTAAGACTTGATTTCAATCAATGGCCAAAAGAACTTAAAGGACAAAGAGAAACCAATTCATTATGATTAAGACTTGATTTCAATCAATGGCCAAAAGAACTTAAAGGACAAAGAGAAACCAATTCATTAATGATTAAGACTTGATTTCAATCAATGGCCAAAAGACCTAAAAGGACAAAGAGAAACCAATTCATTAATGATTAAGACTTGATTCCAATCAATGGCCAAAAGAACTTAAAGGACAAAGAGAAACCAATTCATTATGGATTAAGACTTGATTTCAATCAATGGCCAAAAGAAGTTAACGGACAAAGAGAAACCAATTCATTATGGATTAAGACTTGATTTCAATCAATGGCCAAAAGAACTTAAAGGACAAAGAGAAACCAATCCATTAATGATTAAGACTTGATTTCAATCAATGGCCGACAGAACTTAAAGGACAAAGAGACTCCAATTCATTAATGGTTAAGACTTGTTTTCAATCAATGGCCAGTAGAACTGAAAGGACAAAGAGAAACCAATTCATTGCGGATTACGACTTGATTTCAATCAATGGCCAAAAGAACTTAAAGGACAAAGAGAAACCAATTCATTATGGATTAAGACTTGATTTCAATCAACGGCCAAAAGAACTTAAAGGACAAAGAGACACCAAGTCCTTATGATTAAGACTTGATTCAATCAATTGGCCAAAAGAACTTAAAGGACAAAGAGAAACCAATTCATTATGGATTAAGACTTGATTTCAGTCAATGGCCAAAAGAACTTAAAGGACAAAATGAAACCAATTAATTAATGATTAAGACATGTTTCCAATC
The DNA here is from genome assembly GCA_031439585.1 of Pterocarpus macrocarpus. Lineage (NCBI taxonomy): Eukaryota > Viridiplantae > Streptophyta > Magnoliopsida > Fabales > Fabaceae > Pterocarpus > Pterocarpus macrocarpus. The sequence continues at coordinate 289,724 of JAVHNN010000582.1, forward strand.
AATGGCCAAAAGAACTTAAAGGACAAAGAGAAACCAATTCATTAATGATTAAGACTTGATTTCAATCAATGGCCAAAAGAACTTAAAGGACAAAGGGAAACCAATAAATTACGGATTAAGACTTGATTTCAATCAATGGCCAAAAGAACTTAAAGGACAAAGAGACACCAATTCCTTAATGATTAAGGACTTGATTTCAATCAATGGCCAAAAGAACTTAAAGGACAAAGAGAAACCAATTCATTACGGATTAAGACTTGATTTCAATCAATGGTCAAAAGACTTTAAAGGGCAAAGAGAAACCAATTCAATAATGATTAAGACTTGATTTCAATCAATGGCCAAAAGAACTTAAAGGACAAAGAGAAACCAATTCATTAATGATTAAGACTTGCTTTCAATCAATGGCCAAAAGAACTTAAAGGACAAAGAGAAACCAATTCCATTTGGAATAAGACTTGATTCCAATCAATGGCCAAAAGAACTTAAAGAACAAAGAGAAGCCAATTCATTAATGATTAAGACTTGTTTCCAATCAATGGCCGAAAGAACTTAAAGGACAAAGAGAAACCAATTCATTATGGATTAAGACTTGATTTCAATCAATGGCCAAAAGAACTTAAAGGATAAAGAGAAACCAATTCATTAATGATTAAGACTTGATTTCAATCAATGGCCAAAAGAACTTAAAGGACAAAGAGAAACCAATTCATTAATGATTAAGACTTGATTCAATCAATGGCCAAAAGAACTTAAAGGACAAAGAGAAACCAATTCATTATGGATTAAGACTTGATTTCAATCAATGGCCAAAAGAACTTAAAGGACAAAGAGAAACCAATTCATTAATGATTAAGACTTGATTTCAATCAATGGCCAAAAGAACTTAAAGGACAAAGAGAAACCAATTCATTAATGATTAAGACTTGATTTCAATCAATGGCCAAAAGAACTTAAAGGACAAAGAGAAACCAATTCATTAATGATTAAGACTTGATTTCAATCAATGGCCAAAAGAACTTAAAGGACAAAGAGAACCAATTCATTAATGATTAAGACTTGATTTCAATCAATGGCCAAAAGAACTTAAAGGACAAAGAGAAACCAATTCATTATGGATTAAGACTTGATTTCAATCAATGGCCAAAAGAACTTAAAGGACAAAGAGAAACCAATTCATTAATGGATTAAGACTTGATTTCAATCAATGGCCAAAAGAACTTAAAGGACAAAGAGAAACCAATTCATTAATGGATTAAGACTTGATTTCAATCAATGGCCAAAAGAACTTAAAGGACAAAGAGAAACCAATTCATTAATGATTAAGACTTGATTTCAATCAATGGCCAAAAGAACTTAAAGGACAAAGAGAAACCAATTCATTAATGATTAAGACTTGATTTCAATCAATGGCCAAAAGAACTTAAAGGACAAAGAGAAACCAATTCCTTAATGATTAAGACTTGATTTCAATCAATGGCCAAAAGAACTTAAAGGACAAAGAGAAACCAATTCATTAATGATTAAGACTTGATTTCAATCAATGACCAAAAGAACTTAAAGGACAAAGAGACACCAATTCATTAATGATTAAGACTTGTTTCCAATCAATGGCCAAAAGAACTTAAAGGACAAAGAGAAACCAATTTCATTACGGATTAAGACTTGATTTCAATCAATGGCCAAAAGAACTTAAAGGACAAAGAGACACCAATTCATTAACGATTAAGACTTGTTTCCAATCAATGGCCAAAAGAACTTAAAGGACAAAGAGAAACCAATTCATTACGGATTAAGACTTGATTTCAATCAATGGCCAAAAGAACTTAAAGGACAAAGAGGAACCAATTCATCAAGGATTAAGACTTGCTTCCAATCAATCTCCAAAAGAACATAAAGGACAAAGAGAAACCAATTCATTAATGATTAAGACTTGATTCCAATCAATCAATGGCCAAAAGAACTTAAAGGACAAAGAGAAACCAATTCATTAATGGATTAAGACTTGATTTCAATCAATGGCCAAAAGAACTTAAAGGATAAAGAGACACCAATTCCTTAATGATTAAGACTTGATTTCAATCAATGGCCAAAAGAACTTAAAGGACAAAGAGACACCAATTCTTTAATGATTAAGGCTTGATTCCAATCTTTGGCCAAAAGAACTTAAAGGACAAAGAGAAACCAATTCATTATGGATTAAGACTTGATTTCAATCAATGGCCAAAAGAACTTAAAGGACAAAGAGAAACCAATTCATTAATGATTAAGACTTGATTTCAATCAATGGCCAAAAGAACTTAAAGGACAAAGAGAAACCAATTCATTAATGATTAAGACTTGATTTCCAATCAATGGCCAAAAGAACTTAAAGGACAAAGAGAAACCAATTCATTAATGGATTAAGACTTGATTTCAATCAATGGCCAAAAGAACTTAGAGGACAAAGAGAAACCAATTCATTATGGATTAAGACTTGATTTCAATCAATGGCCAAAAGAACTTAAAGGACAAAGAGACACCAATTCGTTAATGATTAAGACTTGATTTCAATCAATGGCCAAAAGAACTTAAAGGACAAAGAGAAACCAATTCATTAATGATTAAGACTTGATTTCAATCAATGGCCAAAAGAACTTAAAGGACAAAGAGAAACCAATTCATTAATGGATTAAGACTTGATTTCAATCAATGGCCACAAGAACTTAAAGGACAAAGAGAAACCAATTCCTTAATGATTAAGATTTGAATCCAATCCTTGGCCAAAAGAACTTAAAGGACAAAGTGAAACCAATTCAATATGGACAAACACTTGATTCCAATCAATAACCAAAAGAACTTAAAGGACAAATAGAAACCAATTCATTGCGGATTAAGACTTGATTTCAATCAATGGCCAAAAGGACATAAAGGACAAAGAGAAACCAATTCATTAATGATTAAGACTTGATTTCAATATTTGGCCAAAAGAACTTGCAGGACAAAGAGAAACCAATTCATTATGGATTAAGATTTGATTTCGATCCATGGCCAAAAGAACGAAAAGGACAAAGTGAAATCAATTCCTTACTGATTAAGATTTGAATCCAATCCTTGGCCAAAAGAACTTAATAGACAAAGAGAAACCAATTCATTATAGATTAAGACTTCATTCCAATCAATGGCCAAAAGAACTTAAAGGTCAAAGAGAAACCAATTCATTACGGATTAAGACTTGATTTCAATCAATGGCCAAAAGAACATAAGGGACAAGGAGAAGCCAATTTGCTTAATGATGAAGCCTTGATTCCAATCTTTGGCCAAAAGAACTTAAAAGGCAAAGGGAAACCAATTCATTATGGATTAAGACTTGATTTCAATCAAAGGCCAAAAGAACTTAAAGGACAAAGAGACAACCAATTCATTAATGGATTAAGACTTGATTTCAATCAATGGCCAAAAGAACTTAAAGGACAAAGAGAAACCAATTCATTAATGATTAAGACTTGATTTCAATCAATGGCCAAAAGAACTTAAAGGACAAAGAGAAACCAATTCATTAATGATTAAGACTTGATTTCAATCAATGGCCAAAAGAACTTAAAGGACAAAGAGAAACCAATTCATTAATGATTAAGACTTGATTTCAATCAATGGCCAAAAGAACTTAAAGGACAAAGAGAAACCAATTCATTAATGATTAAGACTTGATTTCAATCAATGGCCAAAAGAACTTAAAGGACAAAGAGAAACCAATTCATTATGGATTAAGACTTGATTTCAATCAATGGCCAAAAGAACTTAAAGGACAAAGAGACACCAATTCATTAATGATTAAGACTTGATTCAATCAATGGCCAAAAGAACTTAAAGGACAAAGAGAAACCAATTCATTAATGGATTAAGACTTGATTTCAATCAATGGCCAAAAGAACTTAAAGGACAAAGAGAAACCAATTCATTACTGGATTAAGACTTGATTTCAATCAATGGCCAAAAGAACTTAAAGGACAAAGAGACACCAATTCATTAATGATTAAGACTTGATTTCCAATCAATGGCCAAAAGAAGTTAAAGGACAAAGAGAAACCAATTCATTATGGATTAAGACTTGATTTCAATCAATGGCCAAAAGAACTTAAAGGACAAAGAGACACCAATTCCTTAATGATTAGGACTTGATTTCAATCAATGGCCAAAAGAACTTAAAGGACAAAGAGAAACCAATTCATTACGGATTAAAGCGTGATTTCAATCAATGGCCACAAGAACTTAAAGGACAAAGGGAAACCAATTCATTACTGATTAAGACTTGATTTCAATCAATGGCCAAAAGAACTTAAAGGACAAAGAGACACCAATTCTTTAATGATTAAGGCTTGATTCCAATCTTTGGCCAAAAGAACTTAAAGGACAAAGAGAAACCAATTCATTACGGATTAATACTTGATTTCAATCAATGGCCAAAAGAAGTTAAAGGACAAAGCGAAACCAATTCATTACGGATTAAGCCTTGATTTCAATCAATGGCCGAAAGAAGTTAAAGGACAAAGAGAAACCAATTCATTACTGATTAAGACTTGATTTCAATCAATGGCCAAAAGAACTTAAAGGACAAAGAGAAACCAATTCATCAATGATTAAGACTTGATTTCAATCAATGGCCAAAAGAAATTAAAGGACAAAGAGAAACCAATTCCTTAATGATTAAGGCTTGATTCCAATCAATGGCCAGAAGAACTTAGAGGACAAAGAGAAACCAATTCATTATGGATTAAGACTTGATTTCAATCAATGGCCAAAAGAACTTAAAGGACAAAGAGAAACCAATTCATTATGGATTAAGACTTGATTTCCAAACAATGGCCAAAAGAACTTAAAGGACAAAGAGAAACCAATTCATTAATGATTAAGACTTGATTTCCAATCAATGGCCAAAAGAACTTAAAGGACAAAGAGAAACCAATTCATTAATGGATTAAGACTTGATTTCAATCAATGGCCAAAAGAACTTAAAGGACAAAGAGAAACCAATTCATTAATGATTAAGACTTGATTTCAATCAATGGCCAAAAGAACTTAAAGGACAAAGAGAAACCAATTCATTAATGATTAAGACTTGATTTCAATCAATGGCCAAAAGAACTTAAAGGACAAAGAGAAACCAATTCATTAATGATTAAGACTTGATTTCAATCAATGGCCAAAAGAACTTAAAGGACAAAGAGAAACCAATTCATTAATGATTAAGACTTGATTTCAATCAATGGCCAAAAGAACTTAAAGGACAAAGAGAAACCAATTCATTAATGATTAAGACTTGATATTAATCAATGGCCAAAAGAACTTAAAGGACAAAGAGAAACGAATTCATTAATGATTAAGACTTGTTTCGAATCAATAGCCGAAACAACTTATAGTACAAAGAGAAACCAATTCATTATGATTAAGACTTGATTTCAATCAATGGCCAAAAGAACTTAAAGGACAAAGAGAAACCAATTCATTAATGGATTAAGACTTGATTTCAATCAATGGCCAAAAGAACTTAAAGGACAAAGAGAAACCAATTCATTAATGATTAAGACTTGATTCCAATCAATGGCCGAAAGAACTTAAAGGACAAAGAGAAACCAATTCATTAATGATTAAGACTTACTGTCAATCAATATCCAAAAGAACTTAAATTACAAAGAGAAACCAATTCATTAATGATTAAGACTTGTTTCCAATCAATGGCCGAAAGAACTTAAAGGACAAAGAGAAACCAATTCATTAATGATTAAGACTTGATTTCAATCAATGGCCAAAAGAACTTAAAGGCCAAAGAGACACCAATTCATTAATGATTAAGACTTGATTTCAATCAATGGCCAAAAGAACTTAAAGGACAAAGAGAAACCAATTCATTAAGTATTAAGACTTGATTTCAATCAATGGCCAAAAGAACTTAAAGGACAAAGACAAACCAATTTATTACGGATTAAGACGTGATTCCAATCAATGGCCAAAAGAACAGAAAGGACAAAGACAAACCAATTCAATACGGATTAAGACTTGATTTCAATCAATGGCCAAAAGAATTTAAAGGACATAACAAAACCAATTCCTTAATGATTAACACTTGATTTCAGTCAATGGCCAAAAGAACTTAAAGGATAAAGAGAAACAGATTCATTACAGATTAAGACTTGATTTCAATCAATAGCCATAAGAACTTAAAGGACAAAGAGAAACCAATTCATTAAGTATTAAGACTTGATTTCAATCAATGGCCAAAAGAACATAAAGGACAAAGAGAAACCAATTTCTTCATGATTAGGACTTGATTCCAATCAATGGCAAAAAGAACTTAAAAGACATAGAGAAACCAATTCATTACGGATTAAGACTTGATTTCAATCAATGGCCAGAAGAACTTAGAAGACAAAGAGAAACCAATTCATTACGGATTAAGACTTGATTTCAATCAATGGCCAAAAGAACGAAAAGGACAAAGAGAAGCCAATTCTTTACGGATTAAGACTTGATTGCAATCAACGGCCAAAAGAACTTAAAGGACAAAGAGAAACCAATTCATTATGGATTAAGATTTGATTTCGGTCAATGGCCAAAAGAAATTAAAGGACAAAGAGAAACCAATTCATCACGGATTAAGACTTGATTCCAATCTTTGGCCAAAAGAACGAAAAGGACAAAGAGAAGCCAATTCTTTACGGATTAAGACTTGATTCCAATCAACGGCCAAAAGAACTTAAAGGACAAAGAGAAACCAATTCATTACGGATTAAGACGTAATTTCAATCAATGGCCAAAAGAACTTAAAGGACAAAGAGACACCAATTCCTTAATGATTAAGACTTGATTCAAATCTTTGTCCAAAAGAACTTAAACGAAAAAGAGAACCCAAATCCTTAACGATTAAGACTTGAATCCAATCTTTGTCCAAAAGAACTTAAGGGGCTCAGAGAAACCAATTTATTACGGATTAAGACTTGATTCCAATCTTTGGCCAAAAGAACTTAAAGGACAAAGAGAAACCAATTCATTAATGATTAAGACTTATTTCCAATCAATGGCCGAAAGAAGTTAAAGGACAAAGAGAAACCAATTAATTAATGATTAAGACTTGATTTCAATCAATGGCCAAAAGAACTTAAAGGACAAAGAGAAACCAACTCATTAATGATTAAGACTTGTTTCCAATCAATGGCCGAAAGAAGTTAAAGGACAAAGAGAAACCAATTCAATAAGGATTAAGACTTGATTTCAATCAATGGCCAAAAGAACTTAAAGGACAAAGAGAAACCAATTCATTACGGATTAGGACTTGATTTCAATCAATGGCCAAAAGAACTTAAAGGACAAAGAGACACCAATTCCTTAATGATTAAGACTTGATTTCAATCTTTGGCCAAAAGAACTTAAAGGACAAAGAGAAACCAATTCATTATGGATTAAGACTTGATTTCAATCAATGGCCAAAACAACTTAAAGGACAAAGAGAAACCAATTCATTAATGATTAAGACTTGATTTCAATCAATGGCCAAAAGAACTTAAAGGTCAAAGAGAAACCAATTCATCAATGATTAAGACTTGCTTTCAATCAATGGCCGAAATAAGTTAAAGGACAAAGAGAAACCAATTCATTAATGATTAAGACTTGATTTCAATCAATGGCCAAAAGAACTTAAAGGACAAAGAGACACCAATTCATTAATGATTAAGACTTGATTTCAATCAATGGCCAAAAGAACTTAAAGGACAAAGAGAAACCAATTCATTAATGATTAAGACTTGATTTCAATCAATGGCCAAAAGAACTTAAAGGACAAAGAGAAACCAATTCATTAATGGATTAAGACTTGATTTCAATCAATGGCCAAAAGAACTTAAAGGACAAAGAGAAACCAATTCATTAATGATTAAGACTTGATTTCAATCAATGGCCAAAAGAACTTAAAGGATAAAGAGAAACCAATTCATTATGGAATAAGACTTGATTTCAATCAATGGCCAAAAGAACTTAAAGGACAAAGAGAAACCAATTCATTATGGATTAAGACTTGATTTCAATCAATGGCCAAAAGAACTTAAAGGACAAAGAGAAACCAATTCATTAATGATTAAGACTTGATTTCAATCAATGGCCAAAAGAACTTAAAGGACAAAGAGAAACCAATTCATTATGGATTAAGACTTGATTTCAATCAATGGCCAAAAGAAGTTAAAGGACAAAGAGAAACCAATTCATCAAGGATTAAGACTTGCTTTCAATCAATGGCCAAAAGAACTTAAAGGACAAAGAAAAAGCATTTCATTAATGATTAAGACTTGATTTCAATCAATGGCCAAAAGAACTTAAAGGACAAAGAGAAACCAATTCATTAATGATTAAGACTTGATTTCAATCAATGGCCAAAAGAACTTAAAGGACAAAGAGAAACCAATTCATTAATGATTAAGACTTGATTTCAATCAATGGCCAAAAGAACTTAAAGGACAAAGAGAAACCAATTCATTAATGATTAAGACTTGATTTCAATCAATGGCCAAAAGAACTTAAAGGACAAAGAGAAACCAATTCATTATGATTAAGACTTGATTTCAATCAATGGCCAAAAGAACTTAAAGGACAAAGAGAAACCAATTCATTAATGATTAAGACTTGATTTCAATCAATGGCCAAAAGAACTTAAAGGACAAAGAGAAACCAATTCATTAATGGATTAAGACTTGATTTCAATCAATGGCCAAAAGAACTTAAAGGACAAAGAGAAACCAATTCATTAATGATTAAGACTTGATTTCAATCAATGGCCAAAAGAACTTAAAGGACAAAGAGAAACCAATTCATTAATGATTAAGACTTGATTTCAATCAATGGCCAAAAGAACTTAAAGGACAAAGAGAAACCAATTCATTATGGATTAAGACTTGATTTCAATCAATGGCCAAAAGAACTTAAAGGACAAAGAGAAACCAATTCATTAATGATTAAGACTTGATTTCAATCAATGGCCAAAAGAACTTAAAGGACAAAGAGAAACCAATTCATTAATGATTAAGACTTGATTTCAATCAATGGCCAAAAGAACTTAAAGGACAAAGAGAAACCAATTCATTAATGGATTAAGACTTGATTTCAATCAATGGCCAAAAGAACTTAAAGGACAAAGAGAAACCAATTCATTAATGGATTAAGACTTGATTTCAATCAATGGCCAAAAGAACTTAAAGGACAAAGAGAAACCAATTCATTAATGATTAAGACTTGATTTCAATCAATGGCCAAAAGAACTTAAAGGACAAAGAGAACCAATTCATTATGATTAAGACTTGATTTCAATCAATGGCCAAAAGAACTTAAAGGACAAAGAGACACCAATTCATTAATGATTAAGACTTGATTTCAATCAATGGCCAAAAGAACTTAAAGGACAAAGAGAAACCAATTCTTTAATGATTAAGACTTGTTGGCAATCAATGGCCAAAAGAACTTAAAGGACAAAGAGAAACCAATTCATTAATGATTAAGACTTGTTTCCAATCAATGGCCAAAAGAACTTAAAGTACAAAGAGAAACCAATTCATTAAGGACTAAGACTTGCTTTCAATCTTTGGCCAAAAGAACTTAAAGGACAAAGAGAAACCAATTCATTACGGATTAAGACTTGATTTCAATCAATGGCCAAAAGAACTTAAAGGACAAAGAGAAACCAATTCATTAATGATTAAGACTTGATTTCAATCAATGGCCAAAAGAACTTAAAGGACAAAGAGAAACCAATTCATTATGATTAAGACTTGATTTCAATCAATGGCCAAAAGAACTTAAAGGACAAAGAGAAACCAATTCATTAATGATTAAGACTTGATTTCAATCAATGGCCAAAAGAACTTAAAGGACAAAGAGAAACCAATTCATTATGATTAAGACTTGAAGACTTGATCAATCAATGGCCAAAAGAACTTAAAGGACAAAGAGAAACCAATTCATTAATGATTAAGACTTGATTTCAATCAATGGCCAAAAGAACTTAAAGGACAAAGAGAAACCAATTCATTAATGATTAAGACTTGATTTCAATCAATGGCCAAAAGAACTTAAAGGACAAAGAGAAACCAATTCATTAATGGATTAAGACTTGATTTCAATCAATGGCCAAAAGAACTTAAAGGACAAAGAGAAACCAATTCATTAATGATTAAGACTTGATTTCAATCAATGGCCAAAAGAACTTAAAGGACAAAGAGAAACCAATTCATTACGGATTAAGACTTGATTTCAGTCAATGGCCAAAAGAACTTAAAGGACAAAGAGACACCAATTCATTAATGATTAAGACTTGAGTTCAATCAATGGCCAAAAGAACTTAAAGGACAAAGAGAAACCAATTCATTACGGATTAAGACTTGATTTCAGTCAATGGCCAAAAGAACTTAAAGGACAAAGAGAAACCAATTCATTAATGGATTAAGACTTGATTTCAATCAATGGCCAAAAGAACTTAAAGGACAAAGAGAAACCAATTCATTATGATTAAGACTTGATTTCAATCAATGGCCAGAGGAACTTAGAGGACAAAGTGAAGCCAATTCATTATGGATTAAGACTTGATTTCAATGAAAGGCCAAAAGAAGTTAAAGGACAAAGAGAAACCAATTCGTTTCGGATTAAGACTTGATTTCAATCAATGGCGAAAAGAACTTAAAGGACAAAGAGACACCAATTCCTTAATGATTAAGACTTGATTTCAATGAATGGCCAAAAGAAGTTAAAGGACAAAGAGAAACCAATTCATTATGGATTAAGACTTGATTTCAATCAATGGCCAAAAGAACTTAAAGGACAAAGAGAAACCAATTCATTATAGATTAAGACTTGATTTCAATCAATGGCCAAAAGAACTTAGTGGACAAAGAGAAACCAATTCATCAAGGATTAAGACTTGATTTCAATCAATGGCCAAAAGAAGTTAAAGGACAAAAAGAAACCAATTCATTACGGATTAAGACTTGATTTCAATCAATGGCCAAAAGAACTTAAAGGACAAAGAGACACGAATTCCTTAATGATTAAGACTTGATTTCAAACAATGGCCAAAAGAACTTAAAGGACAAAGAGAAACCAATTCATTATGGATTAAGACTTGATTTCAATCAATGGCCAAAAGAACTTAAAGAACAAAGAGAAACCAATTCATCAAGGATTAAGACTTGATTTCAATCAATGGCCAAAAGAACTTAAAGGACAAAGAGACACCAATTCATTAATGATTAAGACTTGATTTCAATCAATGGCCAAAAGAACTTAAAGGACAAAGAGAAACCAATTCATTAATGATTAAGACTTGATTTCAATCAATGGCCAAAAGAACTTAAAGGACAAAGAGAAACCAATTCATTAATGATTAAGACTTGATTTCAATCAATGGCCAAAAGAACTTAAAGGACAAAGAGAAACCAATTCATTAATGATTAAGACTTGATTTCAATCAATGGCCAAAAGAACTTAAAGGACAAAGAGAAACCAATTCATTATGATTAAGACTTGATTTCAATCAATGGCCAAAAACTTAAAGAAAAGAGAAACTTAAAGACTTGACAAAGAGAACTTAAAGGACAAAGACAATTCATTATGATTAAGACTTGATTTCAATCAATGGCCAAAAGAACTTAAAGGACAAAGAGAAACCAATTCCTTAATGGATTAAGACTTGAGTTCAATCAATGGCCAAAGAACTTAAAGGACAAAGAGAAACCAATTCATTACGGATTAAGACTTGATTTCAATCAATGGCCAAAAGAACTTAAAGGTCAAAGAGAAACCAATTCATTACATGATTAAGACTTGATTTCAATCAATGGCCAAAAGAACTTAAAGGACAAAGAGAAACCAATTCATTAATGATTAAGACTTGATTCAATCTTTGGCCAGAAGAACTTAAAGGACAAAGAGAAACCAATTCATTATGGATCAAGACTTGATTTCAATCAATGGCCAAAAGAACTTAAAGGACAAAGAGAAACCAGTTCATTAATGATTAAGACTTGATTTCAATCAATGGCCAAAAGAACTTAAAGGACAAAGAGACACCAATTCATTATGGATTAAGACTTGATTTCAATCAATGGCCAAAAGAACTTAAAGGATAAAGAGACACCAATTCCTTAATGGATTAAGACTTGATTTCAATCAATGGCCAAAAGAACTTAAAGGACAAAGAGAAACCAATTCATTAATGATTAAGACTTGATTTCAATCAATGGCCAAAAGAACTTAAAGGACAAAGAGACACCAATTCCTTAATGATTAAAGACTTGATTCAATCTTTGGCCAGAAGAACTTAAAGGACAAAGAGAAACCAATTCATTATGGATTAAGACTTGATTTCAATCAATGGCCAAAAGAACTTAAAGGACAAAGAGAAACCAATTCATTATGGATTAAGACTTGATTTCAATCAATGGCCAAAAGAACTTAAAGGACAAAGAGACACCAATTCCTTAATGATTAGGACTTGATTCCAATCTTTGGCCAAAAGAACTTAAAGGACAAAGAGAAACCAATTCATTACGGATTAAGACTTGATTTCAATCAATGGCCAAAAGAACTTAAAGGACAAAGAGAACACCAATTCATTAATGATTAAGACTTGATTTCAATCAATGGCCAAAAGAACTTAAAGGACAAAGAGACCAATTCCTTAATGATTAGGACTTGATTCCAATCAATTGCCAAAAGAACTTAAAGCACAAAGAGAAACCAATTCATTACTGATTAAGACTTGATTTCAATCAATGGCCAAAAGAACTTAAAGGACAAACAGACACCAATTCATTAACGATTAGGACTTGATTCCAATCTTTGGCCAAAAGAACTTAAAGGACAAAGAGAAACCAATTCATTATGGATTAAGACTTGATTTCAATCAATGGCCTAAACAACTTAAAGGACAAAGAGAAATCAATTCATTAAGGATTAAGACTTGATTTCAATCAATGGCCAAAAGAACTTAAAGGACAAACAGACACCAATTCCTTAATGATTAAGACTGATTTCAATCAATGGCTAAAAGAACTTAAAGGACAAAGAGAAACCAATTCATTATGATTAAGACTTGATTTCAATCAATGGCCAAAAGAACTTAAAGGACAAAGAGAACCAATTCATTATGGATTAAGACTTGATTTCAATCAATGGCCAAAAAGAACTTAAAGGACAAAGAGACACCAAGTCCTTAATGATTAAGACATGTTTCCAATCTATGGCCAAAAGACCTTCAAGGATAAAGAGAAACCAATTCATTACGGATTAAGACTTGATTTCAATCAATGGCCAAAAGAACTTAAAGAACAAAGAGAAACACCAATTCATTAATGGATTAAGACTTGATTTCAATCTTTGGCCAAAAGAACTTAAAGGACAAAGAGAAACCAATTCATTAATGGATTAAGACTTGATTTCAATCAATGGCCAAAAGAACTTAAAGGACAAAGAGAAACCAATTCATTATGATTAAGACTTGATTTCAATCAATGGCCAAAAGAACTTAAAGGACAAAGAGACACCAATTCTTTAATGATGAAGGCTTGATTCCAATCTTTGGCCAGAAGAACTTAAAGGACAAAGAGAAACCAATTCATTAATGATTAGGACTTGATTCCAATCTTTGGCCAAAAGAACTTAAAGGACAAAGAGAAACCAATTCATTATGGATTAAGACTTGATTTCAATCAATGGCAAAAAGAACTTAAAGGACAAAGAGACACCAATTCCTTAATGATTAAGGCTTGATTCCAATCAATGGCCAAAAGAACTTAAAGGACAAAGAGAA
>JAVHNN010000582.1:304045-453218 GCA_031439585.1 Pterocarpus macrocarpus
GATTAAGACTTGATTTCAATCAATGGCCAAAAGAACTTAAAGGACAAAGAGACACCAATTCCTTAATGATTAAGGCTTGATTCCAATCTTTGGCCAGAAGAACTTAATGGACAAAGAGAAACCAATTCATTACGGATTAAGACTTGATTTCAATCAATGGCCAAAAGAACTTAAAGGACAAAGAGAAACCAATTCATTACGGATTAAGACTTGATTTCAATCAATGGCCAAAAGAACTTAAAGGACAAACAGACACCAATTCCTTAATGATTAGGACTTGATTCCATCCTTTGGCCAAAAGAACTTAAAGGACAAAGAGAAACCAATTCAATATGGATTAAGACTTGATTTCAACCAATGGCCAAAAGAACTTAAAGGACAAAGAGAAACCAATTCATTACGGATTAAGACTTGATTTCAATCAATGGCCAAAAGAACTTAAAGGACAAAGAGACACCAATTCCTTAATGATTAGGACTTGATTCCAATCTTTGGCCAAAAGAACTTAGTGGACAAAGAGAAACCAATTCATGATGGAATAAGACTTGATTTCAATCAATGGCCAAAAGAACTTAAAGGACAAAGAGAAACCAATTCATTACGGATTAAGACTTGATTTCAATCAATGGCCAAAAGAACTTAAAGGACAAAGAGACACCAATTCCTTAATGATTAGGACTTGATTCCAATCTTTGGCCAAAAGAACTTAATGGACAAAGAGAAACCAATTCATTATGGATTAAGACTTGATTTCAATCAATGGCCAAAAGAACTTAAAGGACAAAGAGAAACCAATTCATTACGGATTAAGACTTGATTTCAATCAATGGCCAAAAGAACTTAAAGGACAAAGAGACACCAATTCATTAATGATTAGGACTTGATTCCAATCATTGGCCAAAAGAACTTAAAGGACAAAGAGACACCAATTCATTATGGATTAAGACTTGATTTCAATCAATACCAAAAAGAACTTAAAGGACAAAGAGAAACCAATTCATTATGGATTAAGACTTGATTTCAATCAATGGCCAAAAGAACTTAAAGGACAAAGAGACACCAATTCCTTAATGATTAGGACTTTATTCAATCTTTGGCCAAAAGAACTTAAAGGACAAAGAGAAACCAATTCATTACGGATTAAGACTTGATTTCAATCAATGGCCAAAAGAACTTAAAGGACAAAGAGACACCAATTCCTTAATGATTAGGACTTGATTCCAATCTTTGGCCAAAAGAACTTAAAGGACAAAGAGAAACCAATTCATTATGGATTAAGACTTGATTTCAATCAATGGCCAAAAGAACTTAAAGGACAAAGAGACACCAATTCCTTAATGATTAGGACTTGATTCCAATCTTTGGCCAAAAGAACTTAAAGGACAAAGAGAAACCAATTCATTACGGATTAAGACTTGATTTCAATCAATGGCCAAAAGAACTTAAAGGACAAAGAGACACCAATTCCTTAATGATTAAGGCTTGATTCCAATCTTTGGCCAGAAGAACTTAATGGACAAAGAGAAACCAATTCATTATGGATTAAGACTTGATTTCAATCAATGGCCAAAAGAAGTTAAAGGACAAAGAGAAACCAATTCATGATGGAATAAGACTTGAGTTCAATCAATGGCCAAAAGAACTTAAAGGACAAAGAGACACCAATTCCTTAATGATTAGGACTTGATTCCAATCTTTGGCCAAAAGAACTTAAAGGACAAAGAGAAACCAATTCATTATGGATTAAGACTTGATTTCAATCAATGGCCAAAAGAACTTAAAGGACAAAGAGACACCAATTCCTTAATGATTAGGACTTGATTCCAATCTTTGGCCAAAAGAACTTAAAGGACAAAGAGAAACCAATTCATTATGGATTAAGACTTGATTTCAATCAATGGCCAAAAGAACTTAAAGGACAAAGGGAAACCAATTGATTACGGATTAAGACTTGATTTCAATCAATGGCCAAAGGAACTTAAAGGACAAAGAGACACCAATTCCTTAATGATTAGGACTTGATTCCAATCTTTGGCCAAAAGAACTTAAAGGACAAAGAGAAACCAATTCATTATGGATTAAGACTTGATTTCAATCAATGGCCAAAAGAACTTAAAGGACAAAGAGACACCAATTCCTTAATGAATGAGACTTGATTCCAATCTTTGGCCAATAGAACTTAAAGGACAAAGAGAAACCAATTCATTATGGATTAAGACTTGATTTCAATCAATGGCCAAAAGAACTTAAAGGACAAAGAGAAACCAATTCATTACGGATTAAGACTTGATTTCAATCAATGGCCAAAAGAACTTAAAGGACAAAGAGACACCAATTCCTTAATGATTAGGACTTGATTCCAATCTTTGGCCAAAAGAACTTAAAGGACAAAGAGAAACCAATTCATTATGGATTAAGACTTGATTTCAATCAATGGCCAAAAGAACTTAAAGGACAAAGAGACACCAATTCCTTAATGATTAGGACTTGATTCCAATCTTTGGCCAAAAGAACTTAAAGGACAAAGAGAAACCAATTCATTATGGATTAAGACTTGATTTCAATCAATGGCCAAAAGAACTTAAAGGACAAAGAGAAACCAATTCATTACGGATTAAGACTTGATTTCAATCAATGGCCAAAAGAACTTAAAGGACAAAGAGACACCAATTCCTTAATGATTAGGACTTGATTCCAATCTTTGGCCAAAAGAACTTAAAGGACAAAGAGAAACCAATTCATTACGGATTAAGACTTGATTTCAATCAATGGCCAAAAGAACTTAAAGGACAAAGAGACACCAATTCCTTAATGATTAAGACTTGATTCCAATCTTTGGCCAAAGAACTTAAAGGACAAAGAGAAACCATTTCATTATGGATTAAGACTTGATTTCAATCAATGGCCAAAAGAACTTAAAGGACAAAGAGAAACCAATTCATTATGGATTAAGACTTGATTTCAATCAATGGCCAAAAGAACTTAAAGGACAAAGAGACACCAATTCCTTAATGATTAGGACTTGATTCCAATCTTTGGCCAAAAGAACTTAAAGGACAAAGAGAAACCAATTCATTATGGATTAAGACTTGATTTCAATCAATGGCCAAAAGAACTTAAAGGACAAAGAGAAACCAATTCATTACGGATTAAGACTTGATTTCAATCAATGGCCAAAAGAACTTAAAGGACAAAGAGACACCAATTCCTTAATGATTAGGACTTGATTCCAATCTTTGGCCAAAAGAACTTAGTGGACAAAGAGAAACCAATTCATGATGGATTAAGACTTGATTTCAATCAATGGCCAAAAGAACTTAAAGGACAAAGAGAAACCAATTCATTACGGATTAAGACTTGATTTCAATCAATGGCCAAAAGAACTTAAAGGACAAAGAGACACCAATTCCTTAATGATTAGGACTTGATTCCAATCTTTGGCCAAAAGAACTTAGTGGACAAAGAGAAACCAATTCATGATGGATTAAGACTTGATTTCAATCAATGGCCAAAAGAACTTAAAGGACAAAGAGAAACCAATTCATTACGGATTAAGACTTGATTTCAATCAATGGCCAAAAGAACTTAAAGGACAAAGAGACACCAATTCCTTAATGATTAAGACTTGATTCCAATCTTTGGCCAGAAGAACTTAATGGACAAAGAGAAACCAATTCATTATGGATTAAGACTTGATTTCAATCAATGGCCAAAAGAAGTTAAAGGACAAAGAGAAACCAATTCATTACGGATTAAGACTTGATTTCAATCAATGGCCAAAAGAACTTAAAGGACAAAGAGACACCAATTCCTTAATGATTAGGACTTGATTCCAATCTTTGGCCAAAAGAACTTAAAGGACAAAGAGAAACCAATTCATTACGATTAAGACTTGATTTCAATCAATGGCCAAAAGAACTTAAAGGACAAAGAGACACCAATTCCTTAATGATTAAGACTTGATTCCAATCTTTGGCCAGAAGAACTTAAAGGACAAAGAGAAACCAATTCATTATGGATTAAGACTTGATTTCAATCAATGGCCAAAAGAACTTAAAGGACAAAGAGACACCAATTCCTTAAGAACTTAAAGGACAAAGAGAAACCAATTCATTACGGATTAAGACTTGATTTCAATCAATGGCCAAAAGAACTTAAAGGACAAAGAGACACCAATTCCTTAATGATTAGGACTTGATTCCAATCTTTGGCCAAAAGAACTTAAAGGACAAAGAGAAACCAATTCATTATGGATTAAGACTTGATTTCAATCAATGGCCAAAAGAACTTAAAGGACAAAGAGACACCAATTCCTTAATGATTAGGACTTGATTCCAATCTTTGGCCAAAAGAACTTAAAGGACAAAGAGAAACCAATTCATTATGGATTAAGACTTGATTTCAATCAATGGCCAAAAGAACTTAAAGGACAAAGAGACACCAATTCCTTAATGATTAAGGCTTGATTCCAATCTTTGGCCAATAGAACTTAATGGACAAAGAGAAACCAATTCATTATGGATTAAGACTTGATTTCAATCAATGGCCAAAAGAACTTAAAGGACAAAGAGAAACCAATTCATTACGGATTAAGACTTGATTTCAATCAATGGCCAAAAGAACTTAAAGGACAAAGAGACACCAATTCCTTAATGATTAGGACTTGATTCTAATCTTTGTCCAAAAGAACTTAGTGGACAAAGACAAACCAATTCATGATGGATTAAGACTTGATTTCAATCAATAGCCAAAAGAAGTTAAAGGACAAAGAGAAACCAATTCATTACGGATTAAGACTTGATTTCAATCAATGGCCAAAAGAACTTAAAGGACAAAGAGACACCAATTCCTTAATGATTAGGACTTGATTCCAATCTTTGGCCAAAAGAACTTAATGGACAAAGAGAAACCAATTCATTATGGATTAAGACTTGATTTCAATCAATGGCCAAAAGAACTTAAAGGACAAAGAGAAACCAATTCATTACGGATTAAGACTTGATTTCAATCAATGGCCAAAAGAACTTAAAGGACAAAGAGACACCAATTCCTTAATGATTAGGACTTGATTCCAATCTTTGGCCAAAAGAACTTAATGGACAAAGAGAAACCAATTCATTATGGATTAAGACTTGATTTCAATCAATGGCCAAAAGAACTTAAAGGACAAAGAGAAACCAATTCATTACGGATTAAGACTTGATTTCAATCAATGGCCAAAAGAACTTAAAGGACAAAGAGACACCAATTCCTTAATGATTAGGACTTGATTCCAATCTTTGGCCAAAAGAACTTAAAGGACAAAGAGAAACCAATTCATTATGGATTAAGACTTGATTTCAATCAATGGCCAAAAGAACTTAAAGGACAAAGAGACACTAATACCTTAATGATTAAGTCTTGATTCCAATCTTTGGCCAAAAGAACTTAAAGGACAAAGAGAAACCAATTCATTATGGATTAAGACTTGATTTCAATCAATGGCCAAAAGAAGTTAAAGGACAAAGAGAAACCAATGGATTAAGAAATCAATTACCAAAAGAACTTAAAGGACAAAGAGAAACCAATTCATTACGGATTAAGACTTGATTTCAATCAATGGCCAAAAGAACTTAAAGGACAAAGAGACACCAATTCCTTAATGATTAGGACTTGATTCCAATCTTTGGCCAAAAGAACTTAAAGGACAAAGAGAAACCAATTCATTACGGATTAAGACTTGATTTCAATCAATGGCCAAAAGAACTTAAAGGACAAAGAGACACCAATTCCTTAATGATTAGGACTTGATTCCAATCTTTGGCCAAAAGAACTTACTGGACAAAGAGAAACCAATTGATGATGGAATTAGACTTGAGTTCAATCAATGGCCAAAAGAACTTAAAGGACAAAGAGAAACCAATTCATTACGGATTAAGACTTGATTTCAATCAATGGCCAAAAGAACTTAAAGGACAAAGAGACACCAATTCCTTAATGATTAGGACTTGATTCCAATCTTTGGCCAAAAGAACTTAAAGGACAAAGAGAAACCAATTCATTATGGATTAAGACTTGATTTCAATCAATGGCCAAAAGAACTTAAAGGACAAAGAGACACCAATTCCTTAATGATTAGGACTTGATTCCAATCTTTGGCCAAAAGAACTTAATGGACAAAGAGAAACCAATTCATTATGGATTAAGACTTGATTTCAATCAATGGCCAAAAGAACTTAAAGGACAAAGAGAAACCAATTCATTACGGATTAAGACTTGATTTCAATCAATGGCCAAAAGAACTTAAAGGACAAAGAGACACCAATTCCTTAATGATTAGGACTTGATTCCAATCTTTGGCCAAAAGAACTTAAAGGACAAAGAGAAACCAATTCATTATGGATTAAGACTTGATTTCAATCAATGGCCAAAAGAACTTAAAGGACAAAGAGACACCAATTCCTTAATGATTAAGACTTGATTCCAATCTTTGGCCAGAAGAACTTAAAGGACAAAGAGAAACCAATTCATTATGGATTAAGACTTGATTTCTTAAAGGACAAAGAGACACCAATTAAAGGAATAAGAGAAACCAAAAGAAGTTAAAGGACAAAGAGAAACCAATTCATTACGGATTAAGACTTGATTTCAATCAATGGCCAAAAGAACTTAAAGGACAAAGAGACACCAATTCCTTAATGATTAGGACTTGATTCCAATCTTTGGCCAAAAGAACTTAAAGGACAAAGAGAAACCAATTCATTATGGATTAAGACTTGATTTCAATCAATGGCCAAAAGAACTTAAAGGACAAAGAGACACCAATTCCTTAATGATTAGGACTTGATTCCAATCTTTGGCCAAAAGAACTTAAAGGACAAAGAGAAACCAATTCATTACGGATTAAGACTTGATTTCAATCAATGGCCAAAAGAACTTAAAGGACAAAGAGACACCAATTCCTTAATGATTAAGACTTGATTCCAATCTTTGGCCAGAAGAACTTAATGGACAAAGAGAAACCAATTCGTTATGGATTAAGACTTGATTTCAATCAATGGCCAAAAGAACTTAAAGGACAAAGAGAAACCAATTCATTACGGATTAAGACTTGATTTCAATCAATGGCCAAAAGAACTTAAAGGACAAAGAGACACCAATTCCTTAATGATTAGGACTTGATTCCAATCTTTGGCCAAAAGAACTTAAAGGACAAAGAGAAACCAATTCATTATGGATTAAGACTTGATTTCAATCAATGGCCAAAAGAACTTAAAGGACAAAGAGACACCAATTCCTTAATGATTAGGACTTGATTCCAATCTTTGGCCAAAAGAACTTAAAGGACAAAGAGAAACCAATTCATTATGGATTAAGACTTGATTTCAATCAATGGCCAAAAGAACTTAAAGGACAAAGAGAAACCAATTCATTACGGATTAAGACTTGATTTCAATCAATGGCCAAAAGAACTTAAAGGACAAAGAGACACCAATTCCTTAATGATTAGGACTTGATTCCAATCTTTGGCCAAAAGAACTTAAAGGACAAAGAGAAACCAATTCATTATGGATTAAGACTTGATTTCAATCAATGGCCAAAAGAACTTAAAGGACAAAGAGAAACCAATTCATTACGGATTAAGACTTGATTTCAATCAATGGCCAAAAGAACTTAAAGGACAAAGAGACACCAATTCCTTAATGATTAGGACTTGATTCCAATCTTTGGCCAAAAGAACTTAAAGGACAAAGAGAAACCAATTCATTATGGATTAAGACTTGATTTCAATCAATGGCCAAAAGAACTTAAAGGACAAAGAGAAACCAATTCATTACGGATTAAGACTTGATTTCAATCAATGGCCAAAAGAACTTAAAGGACAAAGAGACACCAATTCCTTAATGATTAGGACTTGATTCCAATCTTTGGCCAAAAGAACTTAAAGGACAAAGAGAAACCAATTCATTACGGATTAAGACTTGATTTCAATCAATGGCCAAAAGAACTTAAAGGACAAAGAGACACCAATTCCTTAATGATTAAGGCTTGATTCCAATCTTTGGCCAAAAGAACTTAAAGGACAAAGAGAAACCAATTCATTATGGATTAAGACTTGATTTCAATCAATGGCCAAAAAGAAGATAAAGGACAAAGAGAAACCAAAAGAAGTTAAAGGACAAAGAGAAACCAATTCATTACGGATTAAGACTTGATTTCAATCAATGGCCAAAAGAACTTAAAGGACAAAGAGACACCAATTCCTTAATGATTAGGACTTGATTCCAATCTTTGGCCAAAAAAACTTAAAGGACAAAGAGAAACCAATTCATTATGGATTAAGACTTGATTTCAATCAATGGCCAAAAGAACTTAAAGGACAAAGAGACACCAATTCCTTAATGATTAGGACTTGATTCCAATCTTTGGCCAAAAGAACTTAAAGGACAAAGAGAAACCAATTCATTATGGATTAAGACTTGATTTCAATCAATGGCCAAAAGAACTTAAAGGACAAAGAGAAACCAATTCATTACGGATTAAGACTTGATTTCAATCAATGGCCAAAAGAACTTAAAGGACAAAGAGACACCAATTCCTTAATGATTAGGACTTGATTCCAATCTTTGGCCAAAAGAACTTAAAGGACAAAGAGAAACCAATTCATTATGGATTAAGACTTGATTTCAATCAATGGCCAAAAGAACTTAAAGGACAAAGAGACACCAATTCCTTAATGATTAGGACTTGATTCCAATCTTTGGCCAAAAGAACTTAATGGACAAAGAGAAACCAATTCATTATGGATTAAGACTTGATTTCAATCAATGGCCAAAAGAACTTAAAGGACAAAGGGAAACCAATTCATTACGGATTAAGACTTGATTTCAATCAATGGCCAAAAGAACTTAAAGGACAAAGAGACACCAATTCCTTAATGATTAGGACTTGATTCCAATCTTTGGCCAAAAGAACTTAAAGGACAAAGAGAAACCAATTCATTATGGATTAAGACTTGATTTCAATCAATGGCCAGAAGAAGTAAAAGGACAAAGAGACACCAATTCCTTAATGATTAAGGCTTGATTCCAATCTTTGGCCAAAAGAACTTAATGGACAAAGGAAACCAATTCATTATGGATTAAGACTTGATTTCAATCAATGGCCAAAAGAAGTTAAAGGACAAAGAGAAACCAAAAGAAGTTAAAGGACAAAGAGAAACCAATTCATTACGGATTAAGACTTGATTTCAATCAATGGCCAAAAGAACTTAAAGGACAAAGAGACACCAATTCCTTAATGATTAGGACTTGATTCCAATCTTTGGCCAAAAGAACTTAAAGGACAAAGAGAAACCAATTCATTATGGATTAAGACTTGATTTCAATCAATGGCCAAAAGAACTTAAAGGACAAAGAGACACCAATTCCTTAATGATTAGGACTTGATTCCAATCTTTGGCCAAAAGAACTTAAAGGACAAAGAGAAACCAATTCATTACGGATTAAGACTTGATTTCAATCAATGGCCAAAAGAACTTAAAGGACAAAGAGACACCAATTCCTTAATGATTAAGACTTGATTCCAATCTTTGGCCAGAAGAACTTAATGGACAAAGAGAAACCAATTCATTACGGATTAAGACTTGATTTCAATCAATGGCCAAAAGAACTTAAAGGACAAAGAGAAACCAATTCATTACGGATTAAGACTTGATTTCAATCAATGGCCAAAAGAACTTAAAGGACAAAGAGACACCAATTCCTTAATGATTAGGACTTGATTCCAATCTTTGGCCAAAAGAACTTAAAGGACAAAGAGAAACCAATTCATTATGGATTAAGACTTGATTTCAATCAATGGCCAAAAGAACTTAAAGGACAAAGAGACACCAATTCCTTAATGATTAGGACTTGATTCCAATCTTTGGCCAAAAGAACTTAAAGGACAAAGAGAAACCAATTCATTATGGATTAAGACTTGATTTCAATCAATGGCCAAAAGAACTTAAAGGACAAAGAGAAACCAATTCATTACGGATTAAGACTTGATTTCAATCAATGGCCAAAAGAACTTAAAGGACAAAGAGACACCAATTCCTTAATGATTAGGACTTGATTCCAATCTTTGGCCAAAAGAACTTAAAGGACAAAGAGAAACCAATTCATTATGGATTAAGACTTGATTTCAATCAATGGCCAAAAGAACTTAAAGGACAAAGAGAAACCAATTCATTACGGATTAAGACTTGATTTCAATCAATGGCCAAAAGAACTTAAAGGACAAAGAGACACCAATTCCTTAATGATTAGGACTTGATTCCAATCTTTGGCCAAAAGAACTTAAAGGACAAAGAGAAACCAATTCATTATGGATTAAGACTTGATTTCAATCAATGGCCAAAAGAACTTAAAGGACAAAGAGAAACCAATTCATTACGGATTAAGACTTGATTTCAATCAATGGCCAAAAGAACTTAAAGGACAAAGAGACACCAATTCCTTAATGATTAGGACTTGATTCCAATCTTTGGCCAAAAGAACTTAAAGGACAAAGAGAAACCAATTCATTACGGATTAAGACTTGATTTCAATCAATGGCCAAAAGAACTTAAAGGACAAAGAGACACCAATTCCTTAATGATTAGGACTTGATTCCAATCTTTGGCCAAAAGAACTTAGTGGACAAAGAGAAACCAATTGATGATGGATTAAGACTTGATTTCAATCAATGGCCAAAAGAACTTAAAGGACAAAGAGAAACCAATTCATTACGGATTAAGACTTGATTTCAATCAATGGCCAAAAGAACTTAAAGGACAAAGAGACACCAATTCCTTAATGATTAAGACTTGATTCCAATCTTTGGCCAAAAGAACTTAATGGACAAAGAGAAACCAATTCATTATGGATTAAGACTTGATTTCAATCAATGGCCAAAAGAAGTTAAAGGACAAAGAGAAACCAATTCATTACGGATTAAGACTTGATTTCAATCAATGGCCAAAAGAACTTAAAGGACAAAGAGACACCAATTCCTTAATGATTAGGACTTGATTCCAATCTTTGGCCAAAAGAACTTAAAGGACAAAGAGAAACCAATTCATTACGGATTAAGACTTGATTTCAATCAATGGCCAAAAGAACTTAAAGGACAAAGAGACACCAATTCCTTAATGATTAGGACTTGATTCCAATCTTTGGCCAAAAGAACTTAGTGGACAAAGAGAAACCAATTCATGATGGATTAAGACTTGATTTCAATCAATGGCCAAAAGAACTTAAAGGACAAAGAGAAACCAATTCATTACGGATTAAGACTTGATTTCAATCAATGGCCAAAAGAACTTAAAGGACAAAGAGACACCAATTCCTTAATGATTAGGACTTGATTCCAATCTTTGGCCAAAAGAACTTAATGGACAAAGAGAAACCAATTCATTATGGATTAAGACTTGATTTCAATCAATGGCCAAAAGAACTTAAAGGACAAAGAGACACCAATTCCTTAATGATTAGGACTTGATTCCAATCTTTGGCCAAAAGAACTTAAAGGACAAAGAGAAACCAATTCATTACGGATTAAGACTTGATTTCAATCAATGGCCAAAAGAACTTAAAGGACAAAGAGACACCAATTCCTTAATGATTAGGACTTAATTCCAACCTTTGGCCAAAAGAACTTAGTGGACAAAGAGAAACCAATTGATGATGGAATCAGACTTGAGTTCAATCAATGGCCAAAAGAACTTAAAGGACAAAGAGAAACCAATTCATTACGGATTAAGGCTTGATTTCAATCAATGGCCAAAAGAACTTAAAGGACAAGGAGACACCAATTCCTTAATGATTAGGACTTGATTCCAATCTTTGGCCAAAAGAACTTAAAGGACAAAGAGAAACCAATTCATTGCGGATTAAGACTTGATTTCAATCAATGGCCAAAAGAACTTAAAGGACAAAGAGACACCAAGTCCTTAATGATTAAGGCTTGATTCCAATCTTTGGCCAGAAGAACTTAAAGGACAAAGAGAAACCAATTCATTACGGATTAAGAGTTGATTTCAATCAATGGCCAAAAGAAGTTAAAGGACAAAGAGAGACAAAGAGAAACCAATTCATTACGGATTAAGACTTGATTTCAATCAATGGCCAAAAGAACTTAAAGGACAAAGAGACACCAATTCCTTAATGATTAGGACTTGATTCCAATCTTTGGCCAAAAGAACTTAAAGGACAAAGAGAAACCAATTCATTATGGATTAAGACTTGATTTCAATCAATGGCCAAAAGAACTTAAAGGACAAAGAGACACCAATTCCTTAATGATTAGGACTTGATTCCAATCTTTGGCCAAAAGAACTTAAAGGACAAAGAGAAACCAATTCATTACGGATTAAGACTTGATTTCAATCAATGGCCAAAAGAACTTAAAGGACAAAGAGACACCAATTCCTTAATGATTAAGGCTTGATTCCAATCTTTGGCTAATAGAACTTAATGGACAAAGAGAAACCAATTCATTATGGATTAAGACTTGATTTCAATCAATGGCCAAAACAACTTAAAGGACAAAGAGAAACCAATTCATTACGGATTAAGACTTGATTTCAATCAATGGCCAAAAGAACTTAAAGGACAAAGAGACACCAATTCCTTAATGATTAGGACTTGATTCCAATCTTTGGCCAAAAGAACTTAAAGGACAAAGAGAAACCAATTCATTATGGATTAAGACTTGATTTCAATCAATGGCCAAAAGAACTTAAAGGACAAAGAGACACCAATTCCTTAATGATTAGGACTTGATTCCAATCTTTGGCCAAAAGAACTTAAAGGACAAAGAGAAACCAATTCATTATGGATTAAGACTTGATTTCAATCAATGGCCAAAAGAACTTAAAGGACAAAGAGAAACCAATTCATTACGGATTAAGACTTGATTTCAATCAATGGCCAAAAGAACTTAAAGGACAAAGAGACACCAATTCCTTAATGATTAGGACTTGATTCCAATCTTTGGCCAAAAGAACTTAAAGGACAAAGAGAAACCAATTCATTATGGATTAAGACTTGATTTCAATCAATGGCCAAAAGAACTTAAAGGACAAAGAGAAACCAATTCATTACGGATTAAGACTTGATTTCAATCAATGGCCAAAAGAACTTAAAGGACAAAGAGACACCAATTCCTTAATGATTAGGACTTGATTCCAATCTTTGGCCAAAAGAACTTAAAGGACAAAGAGAAACCAATTCATTATGGATTAAGACTTGATTTCAATCAATGGCCAAAAGAACTTAAAGGACAAAGAGAAACCAATTCATTACGGATTAAGACTTGATTTCAATCAATGGCCAAAAGAACTTAAAGGACAAAGAGACACCAATTCCTTAATGATTAGGACTTGATTCCAATCTTTGGCCAAAAGAACTTAAAGGACAAAGAGAAACCAATTCATTACGGATTAAGACTTGATTTCAATCAATGGCCAAAAGAACTTAAAGGACAAAGAGACACCAATTCCTTAATGATTAGAACTTGATTCCAATCTTTGGCCAAAAGAACTTAGTGGACAAAGAGAAACCAATTGATGATGGATTAAGACTTGAGTTCAATCAATGGCCAAAAGAACTTAAAGGACAAAGAGAAACCAATTCATTACGGATTAAGACTTGATTTCAATCAATGGCCAAAAGAACTTAAAGGACAAAGAGACACCAATTCCTTAATGATTAAGGCTTGATTCCAATCTTTGGCCAAAAGAACTTAATGGACAAAGTGAAACCAATTCATTATGGATTAAGACTTGATTTCAATCAATGGCCAAAAGAAGTTAAAGGACAAAGAGAAACCAATTCATTACGGATTAAGACTTGATTTCAATCAATGGCCAAAAGAACTTAAAGGACAAAGAGACACCAATTCCTTAATGATTAGGACTTGATTCCAATCTTTGGCCAAAAGAACTTAAAGGACAAAGAGAAACCAATTCATTACGGATTAAGACTTGATTTCAATCAATGGCCAAAAGAACTTAAAGGACAAAGAGACACCAATTCCTTAATGATTAAGACTTGATTCCAATCTTTGGCCGAAAGAACTTAGTGGACAAAGAGAAACCAATTCATGATGGATTAAGACTTGATTTCAATCAATGGCCGAAAGAACTTAAAGGACAAAGAGAAACCAATTCATTACGGATTAAGACTTGATTTCAATCAATGGCCAAAAGAACTTAAAGGACAAAGAGACACCAATTCCTTAATGATTAGGACTTGATTCCAATCTTTGGCCAAAAGAACTTAATGGACAAAGAGAAACCAATCCATTATGGATTAAGACTTGATTTCAATCAATGGCCAAAAGAACTTAAAGGACAAAGAGAAACCAATTCATTACGGATTAAGACTTGATTTCAATCAATGGCCAAAAGAACTTAAAGGACAAAGAGACACCAATTCCTTAATGATTAGGACTTGATTCCAATCTTGTGCCAAAAGAACTTAAAGGACAAAGAGAACCAATTCATTAATGGATTAAGACTTGATTTCAATCAATGGCCAAAAGAACTTAAAGGACAAAGAGAAACCAATTCATTATGGATTAAGACTTGATTTCAATCAATGGCCAAAAGAACTTAAAGGACAAAGAGACACCAATTCCTTAATGATTAAGGCTTGATTCCAATCTATGGCCAAAAGAACTTAAAGGACAAAGTGAAACCAATTCATTATGGATTAAGACTTGATTTCAATCAATGGCCAAAAGAACTTAAAGGACAAAGAGACACCAATTCCTTAATGATTAGGACTTGATTCCAATCTTTGGCCAAAAGAACTTAAAGGACAAAGAGAAACCAATTCATTATGGATTAAGACTTGATTTCAATCAATGGCCAAAAGAACTTAAAGGACAAAGAGAAACCAATTCATTACGGATTAAGACTTGATTTCAATCAATGGCCAAAAGAACTTAAAGGACAAAGAGACACCAATTCCTTAATGATTAAGGCTTGATTCCAATCTTTGGCCAAAGAACTTAAAGGACAAAGAGAAACCAATTCATTATGGATTAAGACTTGATTTCAATCAATGGCCAAAAGAACTTAAAGGACAAAGAGACACCAATTCCTTAATGATTAGGACTTGATTCCAATCTTTGGCCAAAAGAACTTAAAGGACAAAGAGAAACCAATTCATTATGGATTAAGACTTGATTTCAATCAATGGCCAAAAGAACTTAAAGGACAAAGAGACACCAATTCCTTAATGATTAGGACTTGATTCCAATCTTTGGCCAAAAGAACTTAAAGGACAAAGAGAAACCAATTCATTACGGATTAAGACTTGATTTCAATCAATGGCCAAAAGAACTTAAAGGACAAAGAGACACCAATTCCTTAATGATTAGGACTTGATTCCAATCTTTGGCCAAAAGAACTTAGTGGACAAAGAGAAACCAATTCATGATGGATTAAGACTTGATTTCAATCAATGGCCAAAAGAACTTAAAGGACAAAGAGAAACCAATTCATTACGGATTAAGACTTGATTTCAATCAATGGCCAAAAGAACTTAAAGGACAAAGAGACACCAATTCCTTAATGATTAGGACTTGATTCCAATCTTTGGCCAAAAGAACTTAAAGGACAAAGAGAAACCAATTCATTATGGATTAAGACTTGATTTCAATCAATGGCCAAAAGAACTTAAAGGACAAAGAGACACCAATTCCTTAATGATTAGGACTTGATTCCAATCTTTGGCCAAAAGAACTTAGTGGACAAAGAGAAACCAATTCATGATGGATTAAGACTTGATTTCAATCAATGGCCAAAAGAACTTAAAGGACAAAGAGAAACCAATTCATTACGGATTAAGACTTGATTTCAATCAATGGCCAAAAGAACTTAAAGGACAAAGAGACACCAATTCCTTAATGATTAGGACTTGATTCCAATCTTTGGCCAAAAGAACTTAAAGGACAAAGAGAAACCAATTCATTATGGATTAAGACTTGATTTCAATCAATGGCCAAAAGAACTTAAAGGACAAAGAGAAACCAATTCATTACGGATTAAGACTTGATTTCAATCAATGGCCAAAAGAACTTAAAGGACAAAGAGACACCAATTCCTTAATGATTAGGACTTGATTCCAATCTTTGGCCAAAAGAACTTAGTGGACAAAGAGAAACCAATTGATGATGGAATAAGACTTGAGTTCAATCAATGGCCAAAAGAACTTAAAGGACAAAGAGAAACCAATTCATTACGGATTAAGACTTGATTTCAATCAATGGCCAAAAGAACTTAAAGGACAAAGAGACACCAATTCCTTAATGATTAAGGCTTGATTCCAATCTTTGGCCAAAAGAACTTAATGGACAAAGTGAAACCAATTCATTATGGATTAAGACTTGATTTCAATCAATGGCCAAAAGAAGTTAAAGGACAAAGAGAAACCAATTCATTACGGATTAAGACTTGATTTCAATCAATGGCCAAAAGAACTTAAAGGACAAAGAGACACCAATTCCTTAATGATTAGGACTTGATTCCAATCTTTGGCCAAAAGAACTTAAAGGACAAAGAGAAACCAATTCATTACGGATTAAGACTTGATTTCAATCAATGGCCAAAAGAACTTAAAGGACAAAGAGACACCAATTCCTTAATGATTAGGACTTGATTCCAATCTTTGGCCAAAAGAACTTAAAGGACAAAGAGAAACCAATTCATTATGGATTAAGACTTGATTTCAATCAATGGCCAAAAGAACTTAAAGGACAAAGAGACACCAATTCCTTAATGATTAAGAGTTGATTCCAATCTTTGGCCAAAAGAACTTAAAGGACAAAGAGAAACCAATTCATTATGGATTAAGACTTGATTTCAATCAATGGCCAAAAGAACTTAAAGGACAAAGAGAAACCAATTCATTACGGATTAAGACTTGATTTCAATCAATGGCCAAAAGAACTTAAAGGACAAAGAGACACCAATTCCTTAATGATTAGGACTTGATTCCAATCTTTGGCCAAAAGAACTTAAAGGACAAAGAGAAACCAATTCATTATGGATTAAGACTTGATTTCAATCAATGGCCAAAAGAACTTAAAGGACAAAGAGACACCAATTCCTTAATGATTAAGGCTTGATTCCAATCTTTGGCCAAAAGAACTTAAAGGACAAAGAGAAACCAATTCATTATGGATTAAGACTTGATTTCAATCAATGGCCAAAAGAACTTAAAGGACAAAGAGAAACCAATTCATTACGGATTAAGACTTGATTTCAATCAATGGCCAAAAGAACTTAAAGGACAAAGAGACACCAATTCCTTAATGATTAGGACTTGATTCCAATCTTTGGCCAAAAGAACTTAGTGGACAAAGAGAAACCAATTGATGATGGAATAAGACTTGAGTTCAATCAATGGCCAAAAGAACTTAAAGGACAAAGAGAAACCAATTCATTACGGATTAAGACTTGATTTCAATCAATGGCCAAAAGAACTTAAAGGACAAAGAGACACCAATTCCTTAATGATTAAGACTTGATTCCAATCTTTGGCCAGAAGAACTTAATGGACAAAGTGAAACCAATTCATTATGGATTAAGACTTGATTTCAATCAATGGCCAAAAGAACTTAAAGGACAAAGAGAAACCAATTCATTACGGATTAAGACTTGATTTCAATCAATGGCCAAAAGAACTTAAAGGACAAAGAGACACCAATTCCTTAATGATTAGGACTTGATTCCAATCTTTGGCCAAAAGAACTTAAAGGACAAAGAGAAACCAATTCATTACGGATTAAGACTTGATTTCAATCAATGGCCAAAAGAACTTAAAGGACAAAGAGACACCAATTCCTTAATGATTAGGACTTGATTCCAATCTTTGGCCAAAAGAACTTAAAGGACAAAGAGAAACCAATTCATTATGGATTAAGACTTGATTTCAATCAATGGCCAAAAGAAGTTAAAGGACAAAGAGAAACCAAAAGAAGTTAAAGGACAAAGAGAAACCAATTCATTACGGATTAAGACTTGATTTCAATCAATGGCCAAAAGAACTTAAAGGACAAAGAGACACCAATTCCTTAATGATTAGGACTTGATTCCAATCTTTGGCCAAAAGAACTTAAAGGACAAAGAGAAACCAATTCATTATGGATTAAGACTTGATTTCAATCAATGGCCAAAAGAACTTAAAGGACAAAGAGACACCAATTCCTTAATGATTAGGACTTGATTCCAATCTTTGGCCAAAAGAACTTAAAGGACAAAGAGAAACCAATTCATTACGGATTAAGACTTGATTTCAATCAATGGCCAAAAGAACTTAAAGGACAAAGAGACACCAATTCCTTAATGATTAAGACTTGATTCCAATCTTTGGCCAGAAGAACTTAATGGACAAAGAGAAACCAATTCATTATGGATTAAGACTTGATTTCAATCAATGGCCAAAAGAACTTAAAGGACAAAGAGAAACCAATTCATTACGGATTAAGACTTGATTTCAATCAATGGCCAAAAGAACTTAAAGGACAAAGAGACACCAATTCCTTAATGATTAGGACTTGATTCCAATCTTTGGCCAAAAGAACTTAAAGGACAAAGAGAAACCAATTCATTACGGATTAAGACTTGATTTCAATCAATGGCCAAAAGAACTTAAAGGACAAAGAGACACCAATTCCTTAATGATTAAGACTTGATTCCAATCTTTGGCCAAAAGAACTTAAAGGACAAAGAGAAACCAATTCATTATGGATTAAGACTTGATTTCAATCAATGGCCAAAAGAAGTTAAAGGACAAAGGACAAAGTGAAACCAAAAGAAGTTAAAGGACAAAGAGAAACCAATTCATTACGGATTAAGACTTGATTTCAATCAATGGCCAAAAGAACTTAAAGGACAAAGAGACACCAATTCCTTAATGATTAGGACTTGATTCCAATCTTTGGCCAAAAGAACTTAAAGGACAAAGAGAAACCAATTCATTATGGATTAAGACTTGATTTCAATCAATGGCCAAAAGAACTTAAAGGACAAAGAGACACCAATTCCTTAATGATTAGGACTTGATTCCAATCTTTGGCCAAAAGAACTTAAAGGACAAAGAGAAACCAATTCATTATGGATTAAGACTTGATTTCAATCAATGGCCAAAAGAACTTAAAGGACAAAGAGACACCAATTCCTTAATGATTAAGACTTGATTCCAATCTTTGGCCAAAAGAACTTAATGGACAAAGAGAAACCAATTCATTATGGATTAAGACTTGATTTCAATCAATGGCCAAAAGAACTTAAAGGACAAAGAGAAACCAATTCATTACGGATTAAGACTTGATTTCAATCAATGGCCAAAAGAACTTAAAGGACAAAGAGACACCAATTCCTTAATGATTAGGACTTGATTCCAATCTTTGGCCAAAAGAACTTAAAGGACAAAGAGAAACCAATTCATTATGGATTAAGACTTGATTTCAATCAATGGCCAAAAGAACTTAAAGGACAAAGAGACACCAATTCCTTAATGATTAAGACTTGATTCCAATCTTTGGCCAGAAGAACTTAAAGGACAAAGAGAAACCAATTCATTATGGATTAAGACTTGATTTCAATCAATGGCCAAAAGAACTTAAAGGACAAAGAGAAACCAATTCATTACGGATTAAGACTTGATTTCAATCAATGGCCAAAAGAACTTAAAGGACAAAGAGACACCAATTCCTTAATGATTAGGACTTGATTCCAATCTTTGGCCAAAAGAACTTAGTGGACAAAGAGAAACCAATTGATGATGGAATAAGACTTGAGTTCAATCAATGGCCAAAAGAACTTAAAGGACAAAGAGAAACCAATTCATTACGGATTAAGACTTGATTTCAATCAATGGCCAAAAGAACTTAAAGGACAAAGAGACACCAATTCCTTAATGATTAGGACTTGATTCCAATCTTTGGCCAGAAGAACTTAATGGACAAAGAGAAACCAATTCGTTATGGATTAAGACTTGATTTCAATCAATGGCCAAAAGAACTTAAAGGACAAAGAGAAACCAATTCATTACGGATTAAGACTTGATTTCAATCAATGGCCAAAAGAACTTAAAGGACAAAGAGACACCAATTCCTTAATGATTAGGACTTGATTCCAATCTTTGGCCAAAAGAACTTAAAGGACAAAGAGAAACCAATTCATTATGGATTAAGACTTGATTTCAATCAATGGCCAAAAGAACTTAAAGGACAAAGAGACACCAATTCCTTAATGATTAAGACTTGATTCCAATCTTTGGCCAAAAGAACTTAAAGGACAAAGAGAAACCAATTCATTATGGATTAAGACTTGATTTCAATCAATGGCCAAAAGAAGTTAAAGGACAAAGAGAAACCAAAAGAAGTTAAAGGACAAAGAGAAACCAATTCATTACGGATTAAGACTTGATTTCAATCAATGGCCAAAAGAACTTAAAGGACAAAGAGACACCAATTCCTTAATGATTAGGACTTGATTCCAATCTTTGGCCAAAAGAACTTAAAGGACAAAGAGAAACCAATTCATTATGGATTAAGACTTGATTTCAATCAATGGCCAAAAGAACTTAAAGGACAAAGAGACACCAATTCCTTAATGATTAGGACTTGATTCCAATCTTTGGCCAAAAGAACTTAAAGGACAAAGAGAAACCAATTCATTACGGATTAAGACTTGATTTCAATCAATGGCCAAAAGAACTTAAAGGACAAAGAGACACCAATTCCTTAATGATTAAGACTTGAATCCAATCTTTGGCGAATAGAACTTAACGGACAAAGAGAAACCAATTCATTGTGGATTAAGACTTGATTTCAATCAATGGCCAAAAGAACTTAAAGGACAAAGAGAAACCAATTCATTACGGATTAAGACTTGATTTCAATCAATGGCCAAAAGAACTTAAAGGACAAAGAGACACCAATTCCTTAATGATTAGGACTTGATTCCAATCTTTGGCCAAAAGAACTTAAAGGACAAAGAGAAACCAATTCATTACGGATTAAGACTTGATTTCAATCAATGGCCAAAAGAACTTAAAGGACAAAGAGACACCAATTCCTTAATGATTAAGCCTTGATTCCAATCTTTGGCCAGAAGAACTTAAAGGACAAAGAGAAACCAATTCATTATGGATTAAGACTTGATTTCAATCAATGGCCAAAAGAACTTAAAGGACAAAGAGAAACCAATTCATTACGGATTAAGACTTGATTTCAATCAATGGCCAAAAGAACTTAAAGGACAAAGAGACACCAATTCCTTAATGATTAGGACTTGATTCCAATCTTTGGCCAAAAGAACTTAAAGGACAAAGAGAAACCAATTCATTATGGATTAAGACTTGATTTCAATCAATGGCCAAAAGAACTTAAAGGACAAAGAGACACCAATTCCTTAATGATTAGGACTTGATTCCAATCTTTGGCCAAAAGAACTTAAAGGACAAAGAGAAACCAATTCATTATGGATTAAGACTTGATTTCAATCAATGGCCAAAAGAACTTAAAGGACAAAGAGAAACCAATTCATTACGGATTAAGACTTGATTTCAATCAATGGCCAAAAGAACTTAAAGGACAAAGAGACACCAATTCCTTAATGATTAGGACTTGATTCCAATCTTTGGCCAAAAGAACTTAATGGACAAAGAGAAACCAATTCATTATGGATTAAGACTTGATTTCAATCAATGGCCAAAAGAACTTAAAGGACAAAGAGAAACCAATTCATTACGGATTAAGACTTGATTTCAATCAATGGCCAAAAGAACTTAAAGGACAAAGAGACACCAATTCCTTAATGATTAGGACTTGATTCCAATCTTTGGCCAAAAGAACTTAAAGGACAAAGAGAAACCAATTCATTATGGATTAAGACTTGATTTCAATCAATGGCCAAAAGAACTTAAAGGACAAAGAGACACCAATTCCTTAATGATTAGGACTTGATTCCAATCTTTGGCCAAAAGAACTTAAAGGACAAAGAGAAACCAATTCATTATGGATTAAGACTTGATTTCAATCAATGGCCAAAAGAACTTAAAGGACAAAGAGAAACCAATTCATTACGGATTAAGACTTGATTTCAATCAATGGCCAAAAGAACTTAAAGGACAAAGAGACACCAATTCCTTAATGATTAGGACTTGATTCCAATCTTTGGCCAAAAGAACTTAAAGGACAAAGAGAAACCAATTCATTACGGATTAAGACTTGATTTCAATCAATGGCCAAAAGAACTTAAAGGACAAAGAGACACCAATTCCTTAATGATTAAGACTTGATTCCAATCTTTGGCCAGAAGAACTTAAAGGACAAAGAGAAACCAATTCATTATGGATTAAGACTTGATTTCAATCAATGGCCAAAAGAACTTAAAGGACAAAGAGAAACCAATTCATTATGGATTAAGACTTGATTTCAATCAATGGCCAAAAGAACTTAAAGGACAAAGAGACACCAATTCCTTAATGATTAGGACTTGATTCCAATCTTTGGCCAAAAGAACTTAAAGGACAAAGAGAAACCAATTCATTATGGATTAAGACTTGATTTCAATCAATGGCCAAAAGAACTTAAAGGACAAAGAGAAACCAATTCATTACGGATTAAGACTTGATTT
The DNA here is from genome assembly GCA_031439585.1 of Pterocarpus macrocarpus. Taxonomy (NCBI): domain Eukaryota; kingdom Viridiplantae; phylum Streptophyta; class Magnoliopsida; order Fabales; family Fabaceae; genus Pterocarpus; species Pterocarpus macrocarpus. Next base: position 326,709 of record JAVHNN010000582.1, read on the forward strand.
CAATCAATGGCCAAAAGAACTTAAAGGACAAAGAGACACCAATTCCTTAATGATTAGGACTTGATTCCAATCTTTGGCCAAAAGAACTTAGTGGACAAAGAGAAACCAATTGATGATGGAATAAGACTTGAGTTCAATCAATGGCCAAAAGAACTTAAAGGACAAAGAGAAACCAATTCATTACGGATTAAGACTTGATTTCAATCAATGGCCAAAAGAACTTAAAGGACAAAGAGACACCAATTCCTTAATGATTAAGGCTTGATTCCAATCTTTGGCCAGAAGAACTTAATGGACAAAGTGAAACCAATTCATTATGGATTAAGACTTGATTTCAATCAATGGCCAAAAGAAGTTAAAGGACAAAGAGAAACCAATTCATTACGGATTAAGACTTGATTTCAATCAATGGCCAAAAGAACTTAAAGGACAAAGAGACACCAATTCCTTAATGATTAGGACTTGATTCCAATCTTTGGCCAAAAGAACTTAAAGGACAAAGAGAAACCAATTCATTACGGATTAAGACTTGATTTCAATCAATGGCCAAAAGAACTTAAAGGACAAAGAGACACCAATTCCTTAATGATTAGGACTTGATTCCAATCTTTGGCCAAAAGAACTTAGTGGACAAAGAGAAACCAATTGATGATGGAATAAGACTTGAGTTCAATCAATGGCCAAAAGAACTTAAAGGACAAAGAGAAACCAATTCATTACGGATTAAGACTTGATTTCAATCAATGGCCAAAAGAACTTAAAGGACAAAGAGACACCAATTCCTTAATGATTAAGGCTTGATTCCAATCTTTGGCCAAAAGAACTTAATGGACAAAGTGAAACCAATTCATTATGGATTAAGACTTGATTTCAATCAATGGCCAAAAGAAGTTAAAGGACAAAGAGAAACCAATTCATTACGGATTAAGACTTGATTTCAATCAATGGCCAAAAGAACTTAAAGGACAAAGAGACACCAATTCCTTAATGATTAGGACTTGATTCCAATCTTTGGCCAAAAGAACTTAAAGGACAAAGAGAAACCAATTCATTACGGATTAAGACTTGATTTCAATCAATGGCCAAAAGAACTTAAAGGACAAAGAGACACCAATTCCTTAATGATTAAGACTTGATTCCAATCTTTGGCCAAAAGAACTTAAAGGACAAAGAGAAACCAATTCATTATGGATTAAGACTTGATTTCAATCAATGGCCAAAAGAAGTTAAAGGACAAAGAGAAACCAAAAGAAGTTAAAGGACAAAGAGAAACCAATTCATTACGGATTAAGACTTGATTTCAATCAATGGCCAAAAGAACTTAAAGGACAAAGAGACACCAATTCCTTAATGATTAGGACTTGATTCCAATCTTTGGCTGATGAGAATTCAATCAAGGCCAATATTGTTCAAGATCAATTATAAGGCATGGATGGCCCAATGACCAGAGCTAGAGCAAAAAGGCTAAAAGAAGCTTTGCAAGGCCTAGTCAAGGAAGCAAAGACCAAGAGCAATCCAATTGAGCATGAGCTTCCAAAATGGACCAATCTTATTCAGCTTGAAGAATAGCCAAGTCCAACATGTAGAAGTCACTTGAAGACCCAAGATGAAGCCCAATTCAAGTGATCAAGTTGCAATCAGATTGGGCTGGAATAATTAGTTTTAATTAGGTGTAATTTGTCTTAATTTTTTGTAGTTTTCGTGCACCTTTTAATGTCTCCAATTTCAGAAGCTTTTCAGCTGTTTTCCAAGTCAGTTTCAAGTTTTTAAGAGTTCCTAGGTAATTATGATAGATAATGGGTCAGTTACTTGTGTTTTCAATGTTATTGGGAGTTACTATTTAGTGGAATGTGTAGTGGCTGCAACTCAATGTGCAGTAACTTTCAGATTACAAATAGGAACTCAATGTACAAACACAAGACAGATTATGAATAGACTTCTTTTTGAGTTTTCTCCCACTTGTGAGAACTTCCCTTTTGTTCTTGGGCAAAGGACTAAATCTGATCTTATCAAGGCAACTTGTGGCGATCAAAACAAGACTTATCACTCACCTTCCCATCTTCTCTTGAGTGTGGCGTCTATATCCATTTCTGATTAAAAACAAACAAAAATCAATCACAACACTAAACTTTCCGCCTGAATCATATCATTTGGTATCGAGCCAGCCACTTCTTCGAGTTGCAGAATTAGTCAGTTTTCTTTGGTTCATATCTTGAGTCTTACGCATCATATTTTGGTGTTTCTTGGGTCTTTTCTGAAGTTCAGAATCTCATCTTTCATCTCCTTTTTGAGTCGTTGAAATCCGAATTTTGTAGCTCGAGATACATCGTTTTTCTTTTCCGAACTCAGTCTAGTGCGACTTTGTGATTTGTTTTCTTTCAGTTCTTGTTTGATTCATCCTTTTTACTTTGCTTAATTTCTTGATGTTATTCTAATTTCCATTTCTGTCTTTGTTGATATTACATTTGATCAGTGGAAAAAAAAAAAAAACGAAAATTCTGGGCATAGTAAAAAAAAGAAAAAAGGGATTTGTGAATTAAAAGGACTCAATATTCTTTCTTTATGAAATCTGAGTTCAAAGATATTCCTTTCATTCCTCTTGATCTTTGTTGAATTTCTTTCCTATCCGTTTTTGTCTCTTGTTCCATTGATATTTTCTTGTTGGTTTCTTGGTCACTTGATTGTCTACTTGCTGTCTTGAAAAAAATCATTGATAAGGTTCTTTTCTTAAGAGCTCATAAGAGGAAGTTTGAGTGGAAAAAGGCTAGAGAGAACATTTTAGTCAAAAGCCAATTTTGAGTGTCATATTTCAAGAGTGTAAACACTTTGTGAGGTTTGTGAGGTCTATATTTTTCAGTTTCCATTAGCTAACATGGCAGGAAATGAAAATTCATCACAAGATGGAGGATTATCCGCTTTACAGATGCAAGCATTGGTGGCACATCTAGAACGGCTATTCAATACGAAATTTGAAGAGCTCCATGAGAGGATAGATAGGATGGAAAACCATGCACCTCTTAGTCAGCATGCTTCTCAAGATGAAACAAATTACCAATCTGAAGAGGAAGAGCCAAGTGATCAAAACACAAGGAGAAGAAGGATTGTTAGGCACAATGGGAGAAGAAGAAATTATGGTGATGAACTCAGAGGAATTAACATCAAAATTCCTCCATTTCAAGGGAAGTCGGATCCACAAGCCTATTTGGAGTGGGCAATGAGAGTGGAGCAAATATTCTCTTGTCACACATATTCTGAAGGTAATAAGGTTAAGCTTGCTGCCCTTGAATTTACTGATTATGCTCTTGTTTGGTGGGATCAATTGCAGAAAGATAGAGCTAGGAATGGAGAGCAACCGGTTCGGACATGGGCTGAGATGAAGGCAATCATGAGAAGGAGATTTGTGCCTTCATATTTCCATAGGGAACTCCACAACAAGTTGCAGAGTCTCACTCAAGGCTCTAAGAGTGTGGATGACTATCACAAGGAGATGGAGATGGCCATGATTCAAGCTAACATTGTGGAGGATCAAGAAGCAACCATGGCTCGGTTTCTCAATGGCCTTAACTGAGACATAGCTGATGCCGTGGAGATGTATCACTATGTGGAACTTCAAGAGATGGTGCATCAAGCAATCAAGGTGGAGCAACAATTAAAGAGGAGAAATAGAAGAAATTCTTCAAGTTCCAATTCAAGTCCTTGGAGAAACAATCCAAAGAAGGAGCAACCAGTTGCAATTCAGTCTAAAGAGGTTGAATCAAAGAGAAGTCAACCATCAACAAGCATTTCAAAGAACCGAGACATAAAGTGCTTTAAGTGTCTTGGAAGGGGTCACATTGCTTCTGAATATCCTAACAAGAGAGCAATGATTTTGAAGGATAATGGAGAGGTAGAGACTGAGGAGGAGTCTGATGCATCACTAGAGCATGAAAGTGAAGGTGATGAAATTAGGCCTCATGATGGTGATTTGCTAGTTGTTAGAAGGATTTTAAATGTGCAGACCAAAGAAGAAGATAATGCACAAAGGGAAAACATTTTCCATACTAGATGTCTTGTTCAAGGAAAAGTATGCAGCATGATCATTGATGGAGGGAGCTGCACCAATGTGGCTAGCACAACTTTGGTGGAAAGATTGAATTTGAGCACATCAAAGCATCCTAGGCCATATAGGTTGCAATGGCTTAGTGATAATGGAGAATTGAAGGTGGACAAGCAAGTTCTAGTACCATTCACTATTGGAGATTATGTGGATGAGGTACTTTGTGATGTAGTCCCCATGGATGCTGCACACATACTTCTTGGAAGACCATGGCAATTTGACCGCAAGGTGATCCACAATGGATACACCAACCGGTTTTCACTTGTACACAACAAGAAGAAATTCACTCTTGCACCTTTGTCTCCAAGACAAGTTTTTGAGGATCAAATAAAAATGAGGCAGTCTAGAGAGCGTGAGGCATCCAATAAAAAAGAGAGTGAAAAAAAGAAAGGTAAACACCAAGAGAGTGGTGAGCTAGAAAAAGAGAGTAAATACATGAGTATTATTGCAAAAGAAAGTGAGATTAAGAGAGTTTGTTTTTCTCATCAACCTATGCTTGTACTTTTGTACAAGGAGGCTTGTTTAAACTCTAACATTGATCAAACTTCTTTGCCTAGTTCTTTTGTATCTCTTTTGCAGGAATTTGAGGATGTGTTTCCGGATGAAGTTCCAAGTGGTTTGCCACCCTTGAGAGGAATTGAGCATCAAATTGATCTCATTCCTGGTGTCAGTACTCCTAATAGGCCAGCCTATAGAACTAATCCAGGAAGCAAAAGAACTTCAAAAACAAGTTGGAGAGCTGATGGAAAAAGGATGGGTGAGGAAAGCATGAGTCCTTGTGTCAGGCCTGTTATTCTTGTACCAAAGAAAGATGGATCATGGAGGATGTGTATGCAGTTGCAGAGCCATCAACAAAATCATCAGTAAAGTATAGACATCCAATTCCTAGATTAGATGATATGCTTGATGAATTGCATGGTTCTTGTTATTTCTCCAAAATTGATTTGAAAAGTGGTTATCATCAAATTAGGATGAAAGAAGGGATGAATGGAAAACAAACTTTCAAAACTAAATATGGGTTGTATGAATGGTTAGTTATGCCTTTTGGTTTAACCAATGCTCCTAGTACATTCATGCCTCATGAATTATGTTTTATGTGCTTTTCTTGGAAAATTTGTGGTTGTATACTTTGATGATATCCTCATCTATAGCAAGAGCTTAGGTGAACATCTTGAGCATTTGAGGTGTGTCTTACTTGCAATCGAGAAAAGAGAGGTTGTATGCTAATTTGAAAAAGTGTTCCTTTTGCACTCAACAAGTAAACTTTCTTGGATTCATTGTTAGTTCTAGAGGGATAGAAGTGGATGAAGAAAAAGTGAGAGCAATTAGGGAATGGCCTAAACCTAAGGGTTTGAGTGATGTGAGGAGTTTTCATGGGTTAGCTAGTTTTTATAGGAGGTTTGTCAAGGATTTTAGTACACTAGCTGCACCATTGACTGAAGTTGTCAAGAAAAATGTTGGTTTCAAGTGGGAACAAGAGCAAGATATGGCTTTCAATACCCTTAAAGAAAAATTGAGTGGAGCACCTTTACTTGTCTTACCCGATTTTTCTAAATCCTTTGAAATTGAGTGTGATGCTTCGGGTATAGGTATAGGGGCTATTTTGATGCAAGAAGGTAGGCCTGTTGCGTACTTTAGTGAGAAATTGAGTGGAGCTAAACTTAATTACTCTACTTATGACAAAGAGTTGTATGCTTTGGTGAGAACTTTGCAGGTTTGGCAACATTATCTTTTGCCAAAAGAATTTGTGGTACACACGGATCATGAATCCTTGAAACATTTAAAGGGACAAGGAAAGGTAAACAAAAGGCATGGTAAGTGGATTGAATTTCTGGAACAATTCCCTTATGTGATCAAATACAAGCAAGGGAAAGAAAATGTGGTGGCTGATGCACTTTCTAGGAGGTATGCACTACTTTCTACCTTAGATGCAAAATTGCTTGGTTTTGAGTATTTGAAAGACTTGTACATAAATGATTCTGATTTTGCACAATTGTACATTGCTTGTGAAAAAGGGGCAGAAAAGGATTTCTTTAGGCATGATGGTTATTTGTTTAAGGGAAATAGACTTTGTGTGCCTAATTGTTCCTTGCGTGAATTACTTGTTAGAGAGGCTCATGGAGGGGGTTTGATGGGTCATTTTGGGGTTAGTAAGACTTTGAGTACCTTGGTTGAACATTTCTTTTGGCCTCAAATGAAAAAGCATGTAGAAAAAAATTTGTGGTCATTGTGTTACTTGCAAGAAGGCCAAATCCAAGGTTATGCCTCATGGATTGTATAACCCGTTACCTATTCCTGATTTCCCTTGGACTGATTTGTCTATGGACTTTGTACTGGGTTTGCCTCGAACTAAGAGGGGCAAAGATTCTATTTTTGTTGTTGTGGACAGGTTTTCAAAGATGGCACACTTCATAGCTTGCCACAAAACGGACAATGCCATTCAAATTGCTGAATTGTTTTTCAAAGTTGTGAGATTGCATGGCATGCCAAGAAGCATTGTCTCCGACCGTGATACCAAGTTCTTAAGTCACTTTTGGAAGACCTTGTGGAACAAGTTAGGAACCAAGCTTCTTTTCTCTACAACTTGTCATCCACAAACTGATGGACAAACAGAGGTAGTGAATAGAACCCTCTCTACCTTGTTAAGGGCTGTGATTAGTAAGAATCTAAAGTCTTGGGAAGATTGTTTGCCTCATGTAGAATTTGCTTACAATAGGGCAACACACTCTACTACTAATCACTCACCTTTTGAAGTGGTCTATGGTTTTATCCCTTTGACTCCATTAGATTTAATTCCTTTGCCAATGAGAGAGCAAGGTAATCTAGATGGCAAAAAGAAGGCTGAATTTGTCAAGCAATTCCATGAGAAGGTGAGACAACAAATTGAGAAGAAAACATGGCAGTATGCTCATCAAGCCAACAAAGGGCGCAAGAAGGTGACTTTTGAGCCAGGAGATTGGGTTTGGTTTCACATGAGGAAGGAGAGGTTTCCTGCCCAAAGGCGTTCCAAGTTACAACCAAGAGGAGATGGACCTTTCCAAGTGATTGAAAAGATCAATGACAATGCATATAAGCTTGATCTTCCAGGTGAGTATCAAGTTAGTGCTACTTTCAATGTAACTGATCTATCCTTGTTTGATGCAGGTGATGAGCTTGATTCGAGGACGAATCCTTTTCAAGAAGGAGGGAATGATGAGAATTCAATCAAGGCCAATAATGTTCAAGATCAATTACAAGGCATGGATGGCCCAATGACCAGAGCTAGAGCAAAAAGGCTAAAAGAAGCTTTGCAAGGCCTAGTCAAGGAAGCAAAGACCAAGAGCAATCCAATTGAGCATGAGCTTCCAAAATGGACCAATCTTATTCAGCTTGAAGAATAGCCAAGTCCAACATGTAGAAGTCACTTGAAGACCCAAGATGAAGCCCAATTCAAGTGATCAAGTTGCAATCGATTGGGCTGGAATAATTAGTTTTAATTAGGTGTAATTTGTCTTATTTTTTTGTAGTTTTCGTGCACCTTTTAATGTCTCCAATTTCAGAAGCTTTTCAGCTGTTTTCCAAGTCAGTTTCAAGTTTTTAAGAGTTCGTAGGCAATTATGATAGATAATGGGTCAGTTACTTGTGTTTTCAATGTTATTGGGAGTTACTATTTAGTGGAATGTGTAGTGGCTGCAACTCAATGTGCAGTAACTTTCAGATTACAAATAGGAACTCAATGTACAAACACAAGACAGATTATGAATAGACTTCTTTTTGAGTTTTCTCCCACTTGTGAGAACTTCCCTTTTGTTCTTGGGCAAAGGACTAAATCTGATCTTATCAAGGCAACTTGTGGCGATCAAAACAAGACTTATCACTCACCTTCCCATCTTCTCTTGAGTGTGGCGTCTATATGCACTTCTGATTAAAAACAAACAAAAATCAATCACAACACTAAACTTTCCCCCTGAATCATATCATTGGCCGAAAGAACTTAAAAGACAAAGAGAAACCAATTCATTACGGATTAAGACTTGATTTCAATCAACGGCCAAAAGAACTTAAAGGACAAAGAGACACCAATTCCTTAATGATTAGGACTTGATTCCAATCTTTGGCCAAAAGAACTTAGCGGACAAAGAGAAACCAATTCATGATGGAATAAGACTTGAGTTCAATCAATGGCCAAAAGAACTTAAAGGACAAAGAGAAACCAATTCATTACGGATTAATACTTGATTTCAATCAATGGCCAAAAGAAGTTAAAGGACAAAGAGACACCAATTCCTTAATGATTAAGGCTTGATTCCAATCTTTGGCCAGAAGAACTTAATGGACAAAGTGAAACCAATTCATTATGGACTAAGACTTGATTTCAATCAATGGCCAACAGAAGTTAAAGGACAAAGAGAAACCAATTCATTACGGATTAAGACTTGATTTCAATCAATGGCCAAAAGAACTTAAAGGACAAAGAGACACCAATTCCTTAATGATTAGGACTTGATTCCAATCTTTGGCCAAAAGAACTTAAAGGACAAAGAGAACTTAAAGGACAAAGAGAAACCAATTCATTACGGATTAAGACTTGATTTCAATCAATGGCCAAAAGAACTTAAAGGACAAAGAGACACCAAGTCCTTAATGATTAAGGCTTGATTCCAATCTTTGGCCAGAAGAACTTAAAGGACAAAGTGAAACCAATTCATTATGGATTAAGACTTGATTTCAATAAATGACCAAAAGAAGTGAAAGGACAAAGAGAAACCAAAAGAAGTTAAAGGACAAAGAGAAACCAATTCATTATGGATTAAGACTTGATTTCAATCAATGGCCAAAAGAACTTAAAGGACAAATAGACACCAATTCCTTAATGATTAGGACTTGATTCCAATCTTTGGCCGAAAGAACTTAAAAGACAACGAGAAACCAATTCATTACGGATTAAGACTTGATTTCAATCAACGGGCAAAAGAACTTAAAGGACAAAGAGACACTAATTCCTTAATAATTAGGACTTGATTCCAATCTTTGGCCAAAAGAACTTAAAAGACAAAGAGAAACCAATTCATTACGGATTAAGACTTGATTTCAATCAACGGCCAAAAGAACTTAAAGGACAAAGAGACTCCAATTCCTTAATGATTAGGACTTGATTCCAATCTTTGGCCAAAAGAACTTAGTGGACAAAGAGAAACCAATTGATGATGGAATAAGACTTGAGTTCAATCAATGGCCAAAAGAACTTAAAGGACAAAGAGAAACCAATTCATTACGGATTAATACTTGATTTCAATCAATGGCCAAAAGAAGTTAAAGGACAAAGAGATACCAATTCCTTAATGATTAAGGCTTGATTCCAATCTTTGGCCAGAAGAACTTAAAGGACAAAGAGAAACCAATTCATTATGGACTAAGACTTGATTTCAATCAATGGCCAAAAGAGGACAAAGAGAAACCAATTCATTACGGATTAAGGCTTGATTTCAATCAATGGCCAAAATAACTTAAAGGACAAGGAGACACCAATTCCTTAATGATTAGGACTTGATTCCAATCTTTGGCCAAAAGAACTTAAAGGACAAAGAGAAACCAATTCATTACGGATTAAGACTGGATTTCAATCAATGGTCAAAAGAACTTAAAGGACAAAGAGACACCAAGTCCTTAATGATTAAGGCTTGATTCCAATCTTTGGCCAGAAGAAGTTAATGGACAAAGTGAAACCAATTCATTATGGATTAAGACTTGATTTCAATCAATGGCCAAAAGAAGTTAAAGGACAAAGAGACACCAATTCATTACGGATTAAGACTTGATTTCAATCAATGGCCAAAAGAACTTAAAGGACAAACAGACACCAATTCCTTAACGATTAGGACTTGATTCCAATCTTTGGCCAAAAGAATTTAAAGGACAAAGAGAAACCAATTCATTATGGATTAAGACTTGATTTCAATCAATGGCCAAAAGAAGTTAAAGGACAAAGAGACACTAATTCCTTAATGATTAGGACTTCTTTCCAATCTTTGGCCAAAAGAACTTAAAGGACAAAGAGAAACCAATTCATTACGGATTAAAGCGTGATTTCAATCAATGGCCAAAAGAACTTAAAGGACAAAGGGAAACCAATTCATTACGGACTAAGACTTGATTTCAATCAATGGCCAAAAGAACTTAAAGGACAAAGAGACACCAATTCCTTAATGATTAGGACTTGATTCCAATCTTTGGCCAAAAGAACTTAGTGGACAAAGAGAAACCAATTGATGATGGAATAAGACTTGAGTTCAATCAATGGCCAAAAGAAGTTAAAGGACAAAGAGAAACCAATTCAATGCGGATTAATACTTGATTTCAATCAATGGCCAAAAGAAGTTAAAGGACAAAGAGACACCAATTCCTTAATGATGAAGGCTTGATTCCAATCTTTGGCCAGAAGAACTTAATGGACAAAGTGAAACCAATTCATTATGGATTAAGCCTTGATTTCAATCAATGGCCAAAAGAAGTTAAAGGACAAAGAGAAACCAATTCATTACGGATTAAGACTTGATTTCAATCAATGGCCAAAAGAACTTAAAGGACAAAGAGACACCAATTCCTTAATGATTAGGACTTGATTCCAATCTTTGGCCAAAAGAACTTAAAAGACAAAGAGAAACCAATTCATTACGGATTAAGACTTGATTTCAATCAATGGCCAAAAGAACGTAAAGGACAAAGAGACACCAATTCCTTAATGATTAAGGCTTGATTCCAATCTTTGGCCAGAAGAACTTAAAGGACAAAGAGAAAACAATTCATTATGGATTAAGACGTGATTTCAATCAATGGCCAAAAGAAGTTAAAGGACAAAGAGACACCAATTCATTATGGATTAAGACTTGATTTCAATCAATGGCCAAAAGAACTTAAAGGACAAACAGACACCAATTCCTTAATGATTAGGACTTGATTCCAATCTTTGGCCAAAAGAACTTAGTGGACAAAGAGAAACCAATTGATGATGGAATAAGACTTGAGTTCAATCAATGGCCAAAAGAAGTTAAAGGACAAAGAGAAACCAATTCAATGCGGATTAATACTTGATTTCAATCAATGGCCAAAAGAAGTTAAAGGACAAAGAGACACCAATTCCTTAATGATTAAGGCTTGATTCCAATCTTTGGCCAGAAGAACTTAATGGACAAAGTGAAACCAATTCATTATGGATTAAGCCTTGATTTCAATCAATGGCCAAAAGAAGTTAAAGGACAAAGAGAAACCAATTCATTACGGATTAAGACTTGATTTCAATCAATGGCCAAAAGAACTTAAAGGACAAAGAGACACCAATTCCTTAATGATTAGGACTTGATTCCAATCTTTGGCCAAAAGAACTTAAAAGACAAAGAGAAACCAATTCATTACGGATTAAGACTTGATTTCAATCAATGGCCAAAAGAACGTAAAGGACAAAGAGACACCAATTCCTTAATGATTAAGGCTTGATTCCAAGCTTTGGCCAGAACAACTTAAAGGACAAAGAGAAAACAATTCATTATGGATTAAGACATGATTTCAATCAATGGCCAAAAGAAGTTAAAGGACAAAGAGACACCAATTCGTTATGGATTAAGACTTGATTTCAATCAATGGCCAAAAGAACTTAAAGGACAAACAGACACCAATTCCTTAATGATTAGGACTTGATTCCAATCTTTGGCCAAAAGAACTTAAAGGACAAAGAGAAACCAATTCATTACGGATTAAAGCGTGATTTCAATCAATGGCCAAAAGAAGTTAAAGGACAAAGAGACACCAATTCCTTAATGATTAAGGCTTGATTCCAATCTTTGGCCAGAAGAACTTAATGGACAAAGTGAAACCAATTCATTATGGATTAAGCCTTGATTTCAATCAATGGCCAAAAGAAGTTAAAGGACAAAGAGAAACCAATTCATTACGGATTAAGACTTGATTTCAATCAATGGCCAAAAGAACTTAAAGGACAAAGAGACACCAATTCCTTAATGATTAGGACTTGATTCCAATCTTTGGCCAAAAGAACTTAAAAGACAAAGAGAAACCAATTCATTACGGATTAAGACTTGATTTCAATCAGTGGCCAAAATAACGTAAAGGACAAAGAGACACCAATTCCTTAATGATTAAGGCTTGATTCCAATCTTTGGCCAGAAGAACTTAAAGGACAAAGAGAAACCAATTCTTTATGGATTAAGACGTGATTTCAATCAATGGCCAAAAGAAGTTAAAGGACAAAGAGACACCAATTCATTATGGATTAAGACTTGATTTCAATCAATGGCCAAAAGAACTTAAAGGACAAACAGACACCAATTCCTTAATGATTAGGACTTGATTCCAATCTTTGGCCAAAAGAACTTAAAGGACAAAGAGAAACCAATTCATTACGGATTAAAGCGTGATTTCAATCAATGGCCAAAAGAACTTAAAGGACAAAGGGAAACCAATTCATTACGGATTAAGACATGATTTCAATCAATGGCCAAAAGACCTTAAAGGACAAAGAGACATCAATTCCTTATGGATTAAGACTTGATTTCAATCAATGGCCAAAAGAACTTAAAGGACAAAGAGACACCAATTCCTTAATGATTAGGACTTGATTCCAATCTTTGGCCAAAAGAACTTAAAGGACAAAGAGAAACCAATTCATTGTGGATTAAGACGTGATTTCAATCAATGGCCAAAAGAACTTAAAGGACAAAGAGAAACCAATTCATTACGGATTAAGACTTGATTTCAATCAATGGCCAAAAGAACTTAAAGGACAAAGAGACACCAAGTCCTTAATGATTAAGGCTTGATTCCAATCTTTGGCCAGAAGAACTTAAAGGACAAAGTGAAACCAATTCATTATGGATTAAGACTTGATTTCAATAAATGACCAAAAGAAGTGAAAGGACAAAGAGAAACCAAAAGAAGTTAAAGGACAAAGAGAAACCAATTCATTACGGATTAAGACTTGATTTCAATCAATGGCCAAAAGAACTTAAAGGACAAATAGACACCAATTCCTTAATGATTAGGACTTGATTCCAATCTTTGGCCAAAAGAACTTAAAGGACAAAGAGAAACCAATTCATTACGGATTAAGACTTGATTTCAATCAACGGGCAAAAGAACTTAAAGGACAAAGAGACACTAATTCCTTAATAATTAGGACTTGATTCCAATCTTTGGCCAAAAGAACTTAAAAGACAAAGAGAAACCAATTCATTACGGATTAAGACTTGATTTCAATCAATGGCCAAAAGAACTTAAAGGACAAAGAGACTCCAATTCCTTAATGATTAGGACTTGATTCCAATCTTTGGCCAAAAGAACTTAGTGGACAAAGAGAAACCAATTGATGATGGAATAAGACTTGAGTTCAATCAATGGCCAAAGAACTTAAAGGACAAAGAGAAACCAATTCATTACGGATTAATACTTGATTTCAATCAATGGCCAAAAGAAGTTAAAGGACAAAGAGACACCAATTCCTTAATGATTAAGGCTTGATTCCAATCTTTGGCCAGAAGAACTTAAAGGACAAAGAGAAACCAATTCATTATGGATTAAGACTTGATTTCAATCAATGGCCAAAAGAACGTAAAGGACAAAGAGAAACTAATTCATTACGGATTAAGGCTTGATTTCAATCAATGACCAAAATAACTTAAAGGACAAGGAGACACCAATTCCTTAATGATTAGGACTTGATTCCAATCTTTGGCCAAAAGAACTTAAAGGACAAAGAGAAACCAATTCATTACGGATTAAGACTTGATTTCAATCAATGGCCAAAAGAACTTAAAGGACAAAGAGACACCAAGTCCTTAATGATTAAGGCTTGATTCCAATCTTTGGCCAGAAGAACTTAATGGACAAAGTGAAACCAATTCATTATGGATTAAGACTTGATTTCAATCAATGGCCAAAAGAAGTTAAAGGACAAAGAGACACCAATTCATTACGGATTAAGACTTGATTTCAATCAATGGCCAAAAGAACTTAAAGGACAAACAGACACCAATTCCTTAATGATTAGGACTTGATTCCAATCTTTGGCCAAAAGAACTTAAAGGACAAAGAGAAACCAATTCATTATGGATTAAGACTTGATTTCAATCAATGGCCAAAAGAAGTTAAAGGACAAAGAGACACTAATTCCTTAATGATTAGGACTTCTTTCCAATCTTTGGCCAAAAGAACTTAAAGGACAAAGAGAAACCAATTCATTATGGATTAAGACTTGATTTCAATCAATGGCCAAAAGAACTTAAAGGACAAAGAGACACCAATTCCTTAATGATTAGGACTTGATTCCAATCTTTGGCCAGAAGAACTTAATGGACAAAGTGAAACCAATTCATTACGGATTAAGACTTGATTTCAATCAATGGCCAAAAGAAGTTAAAGGACAAAGAGAAACCAATTCATTACGATTAAGACTTTATTTCAATCAATGGCCAAAAGAAGTTAAAGGACAAAGAGACACCAATTACTTAATGATTAAGGCTTGATTCCAATCTTTGGCCAGAAGAACTTAATGGACAAAGTGAAACCAATTCATTATGGATTAAGCCTTGATTTCAATCAATGGCCAAAAGAAGTTAAAGGACAAAGAGAAACCAATTCATTACGGTTTAAGACTTGATTTCAATCAATGGCCAAAAGAACTTAAAGGACAAAGAGACACCAATTCCTTAATGATTAGGACTTGATTCCAATCTTTGGGCAAAAGAACTTAAAAGACAAAGAGAAACCAATTCATTACGGATTAAGACTTGATTTCAATCAGTGGCCAAAATAACGTAAAGGATAAAGAGACACCAATTCCTTAATGATTAAGGCTTGATTCCAATCTTTGGCCAGAAGAAATTAAAGGAGAAAGAGAAACCAATTCTTTATGGATTAAGACGTGATTTCAATCAATGGCCAAAAGAAGTTAAAGGACAAAGAGACACCAATTCATTATGGATTAAGACTTGATTTCAATCAATGGCCAAAAGAACTTAAAGGACAAACAGAGACCAATTCCTTAATGATTAGGACTTGATTCCAATCTTTGGCCAAAAGAACTTAAAGGACAAAGAGAAACCAATTCATCACGGATTAAAGCTTGATTTCAATTAATGGCCAAAAGAACTTAAAGGACAAAGGGAAACCAATTCATTACGGATTAAGACATGATTTCAATCAATGGCCAAAAGACCTTAAAGGACAAAGAGACATCAATTCCTTATGGATTAAGACTTGATTTCAATCAATGGCCAAAAGAACTTAAAGGACAAAGAGACACCAATTCCTTAATGATTAGGACTTGATTCCAATCTTTGGCCAAAAGAACTTAAAGGACAAAAGAAACCAAATTCATTACAGTTAAAGCGTGATTTCAATCAATGGCCAAAAGAACTTAAAGGACAAAGAGAAACCAATTCATTACGGATTAAGACTTGATTTCAATCAATGGCCAAAAGAACTTAAAGGACAAAGAGACACCAAGTCCTTAATGATTAAGGCTTGATTCCAATCTTTGGCCAGAAGAACTTAAAGGACAAAGTGAAACCAATTCATTATGGATTAAGACTTGATTTCAATTAATGGCCAAAAGAAGTTAAAGGACAAAGAGACACCAATTCCTTAATGATTAGGACTTGATTCCAATCTTTGGCAGAAAGAACATAAAGGACAAAGAGAAACCAATTCATTACGGATTAAGACTTGATTTCAATCAATGGCCAAAAGAACTTAAAGGACAAATAGACACCAATTCCTTAATGATTAGGACTTGATTCCAATCTTTGGCCGAAAGAACTTAAAAGACAAAGAGAAACCAATTCATTACGGATTAAGACTTGATTTCAATCAATGGCCAAAAGAACTTAAAGGACAAAGAGACACCAATTCCTTAATAATTAGGACTTGATTCCAATCTTTGGCCAAAAGAACTTAAAGGACAAAGAGAAACCAATTCATTACGGATTAAGACTTGATTTCAATCAATGGCCAAAAGAACTTAAAGGACAAAGAGACTCCAATTCCTTAATGATTAGGACTTGATTCCAATCTTTGGCCAAAAGAACTTAGTGGACAAAGAGAAACCAATTGATGATGGAATAAGACTTGAGTTCAATCAATGGCCAAAAGAACTTAAAGGACAAAGAGAAACCAATTCATTACGGATTAAGACTTGATTTCAATCAATGGCCAAAAGAACTTAAAGGACAAAGAGACACCAATTCCTTAATGATTAGGACTTGATTCCAATCTTTGGCCAGAAGAACTTAAAGGACAAAGAGAAACCAATTCATTATGGACTAAGACTTGATTTCAATCAATGGCCAAAAGAACGTAAAGGACAAAGAGAAACTAATTCATTACGGATTAAGGCTTGATTTCAATCAATGACCAAAATAACTTAAAGGACAAGGAGACACCAATTCCTTAATGATTAGGACTTGATTCCAATCTTTGGCCAAAAGAACTTAAAAGACAAAGAGAAACCAATTCATTACGGATTAAGACTTGATTTCAATCAATGGCCAAAAGAACTTAAAGGTCAAAGAGACACCAATTCCTTAATGATTAAGACTTGATTCCAATCTTTGGCCAGAAGAACTTAATGGACAAAGTGAAACCAATTCATTATGGATTAAGACTTGATTTCAATCAATGGCCAAAAGAAGTTAAAGGACAAAGAGACACCAATTCATTACGGATTAAGACTTGATTTCAATCAATGGCCAAAAGAACTTAAAGGACAAACAGACACCAATTCCTTAATGATTAGGACTTGATTCCAATCTTTGGCCAAAAGAACTTAAAGGACAAAGAGAAACCAATTCATTATGGATTAAGACTTGATTTCAATCAATGGCCAAAAGAAGTTAAAGGACAAAGAGACACCAATTCCTTAATGATTAGGACTTCTTTCCAATCTTTGGCCAAAAGAACTTAAAGGACAAAGAGAAACCAATTCATTACGGATTAAAGCGTGATTTCAATCAATGGCCAAAAGAACTTAAAGGACAAAGGGAAACCAATTCATTACGGACTAAGACTTGATTTCAATCAATGGCCAAAAGAACTTAAAGGACAAAGAGACACCAATTCCTTAATGATTAGGACTTGATTCCAATCTTTGGCCAAAAGAACTTAGTGGACAAAGAGAAACCAATTGATGATGGAATAAGACTTGAGTTCAATCAATGGCCAAAAGAAGTTAAAGGACAAAGAGAAACCAATTCAATGCGGATTAATACTTGATTTCAATCAATGGCCAAAAGAAGTTAAAGGACAAAGAGACACCAATTCCTTAATGATTAAGGCTTGATTCCAATCTTTGGCCAGAAGAACTTAATGGACAAAGTGAAACCAATTCATTATGGATTAAGCCTTGATTTCAATCAATGGCCAAAAGAAGTTAAAGGACAAAGAGAAACCAATTCATTACGGATTAAGACTTGATTTCAATCAATGGCCAAAAGAACTTAAAGGACAAAGAGACACCAATTCCTTAATGATTAGGACTTGATTCCAATCTTTGGCCAAAAGAACTTAAAGGACAAAGAGAAACCAATTCATTACGGATTAAGACTTGATTTCAATCAATGGCCAAAAGAACGTAAAGGACAAAGAGACACCAATTCCTTAATGATTAGGACTTGATTCCAATCTTTGGCCAGAAGAACTTAAAGGACAAAGAGAAACCAATTCATTATGGATTAAGACGTGATTTCAATCAATGGCCAAAAGAAGTTAAAGGACAAAGAGACACCAATTCATTATGGATTAAGACTTGATTTCAATCAATGGCCAAAAGAACTTAAAGGACAAAGAGACACCAATTCCTTAATGATTAGGACTTGATTCCAATCTTTGGCCAAAAGAACTTAGTGGACAAAGAGAAACCAATTGATGATGGAATAAGACTTGAGTTCAATCAATGGCCAAAAGAAGTTAAAGGACAAAGAGAAACCAATTCATTACGGATTAATACTTGATTTCAATCAATGGCCAAAAGAAGTTAAAGGACAAAGAGACACCAATTCCTTAATGATTAAGACTTGATTGCAATCTTTGGCCAAAAGACCTTAATAGACAAAGTGAAACCAATTCATTATGGACTAAGACTTGATTTCAATCAATGGCCAAAATCCTTAAAGGACAAAGAGACACCAATTCCTTAATGATTAGGACTTGATTCCAATCTTTGGCCAAAAAGAACTTAAAGACAAAGAGAAACCAATTCATTATGGATTAAGACTTGATTTCAATCAATGGCCAAAAGAACTTAAAGGACAAAGAGACACCAATTCCTTAATGATTAGGACTTGATTCCAATCTTTGGCCAAAAGAACTTAAAGGACAAAGAGAAACCAATTCATTACGGATTAAGACTTGATTTCAATCAATGGCCAAAAGAAGTTAAAGGACAAAGAGACACCAATTCCTTAATGATTAAGGCTTGATTTCAATCTTTGGCCAGAAGAACTTAAAGGACAAAGAGAAACCAATTCATTATGGATTAAGACTTGATTTCAATCAATGGCCAAAAGAACTTAAAGGACAAAGAGAAACCAATTCATTATGGATTAAGACTTGATTTCAATCAATGGCCAAAAGAACTTAAAGGACAAAGAGACACCAATTCCTTAATGATTAAGGCTTGATTCCAATCTTTGGCCAGAAGAACTTAAAGGACAAAGAGAAACCAATTCATTATGGATTAAGACTTGATTTCAATCAATGGCCAAAAGAACTTAAAGGACAAAGAGACACCAATTCCTTAATGATTAGGACTTGATTCCAATCTTTGGCAAAAAGAACTTAATGGACAAAGAGAAACCAATTCATTATGGATTAAGACTTGATTTCAATCAATGGCCAAAAGAAGTTAAAGGACAAAGAGAAACCAATTCATTAATGATTAAGACTTGATTCCAATCTACGGGCAAAAGAACTTAAGGGACAAAGAGACACCAATTCCTTAATGATTAAGACTAGATTCCAATCTTTGGCCAGAAGAAGTTAAAGGACAAAGAGAAACCAATTCATTATGGATTAAGACTTGATTTCAATCAATGGCCAAAAGAACTTAAAGGACAAAGAGACACCAATTCCTTAATGATTAAGGCTTGATTCTAATCTTTGGCCAGAAGAACTTAAAGGAAAAAGAGACACCGATTCTTTAATGTTTAGGACTTGATTCCAATCTTTGGCCGAAAGAACTTAGTGGACAAAGAGAAACCAATTCATTATGGATTAAGACTTGATTTCAATCAATGGCCAAAAGAAGTTAAAGGACACAGAGACACCAATTCCTTAATGATTAGGACTTGATTCCAATCTTTGGCCAAAAGAACTTAAAGGACAAAGAGAAACCAATTCATAACGGATTAAGACTTGATTTCAATCAATGGCCAAAAGAACTTAAAGGACAAAGCCAAGCCAATCCATTATGGATTAAGACATGATTTCAATCAATGGCCAAAAGAACTTAAAGGACAAAGAGACACCAATTCCTTAATGATTAGGACTTGATTCCAATCTTTGGCCAAAAGAACTTAAAGGACAAAGAGAAACCAATTCATTATGGATTAAGACTTGATTTCAATCAATGGCCAAAAGAAGTTAAAGGACAAAGAGACACCAATTCCTTAATGATTAGGACTTCTTTCCAATCTTTGGCCAAAAGAACTTAAAGGACAAAGAGAAACCAATTCATTATGGATTAAGACTTGATTTCAATCAATGGCCAAAAGAACTTAAAGGACAGAGAAACCAATTCATTACGGATTAAGACTTGATTTCAATCAATGGCCAAAAGAACTTAAAGGACAAAGAGACACCAATTCCTTAATGATTAGGACTTGATTTCAATCTTTGGCCAAAAGAACTTAGTGGACAAAGAGAAACCAATTCCTTATGGATTAAGACTTGTTTCCAATCAATGGCCAAAAGAACTTAAAGGACAAAGAGAAACCAATTCATTATGGATTAAGACTTGATTTCAATCAATGGCCAAAAGAACTTAAAGGACAAAGAGACACCAATTCCTTAATGATTAGGACTTGATTCCAATCTTTGGCCAAAAGAACTTAAAGGACAAAGAGAAACCAATTCATTACGGATTAATACTTGATTTCAATCAATGGCCAAAAGAACTTAAAGGACAAAGAGACACCAATTCCTTAATGATTAGGACTTGATTCCAATCTTTGGCCAAAAAGAACTTAAAGGACAAAGAGAAACCAATTCAATTATGGATTAAGACTTGATTTCAATCAATGGCCAAAAGAAGTTAAAGGACACAGAGACACCAATTCATTTCGGATTAAGACTTCATTCCAATCTTTGGCCAAAAGAAGTTAAAGGACAAAGTGACACCAATTCATTATGGATTAAGGCTTGATTTCAATCAATGGCCAAAAGAACTTAAAGGACAGACAGACAGCAATTCCTTAATGATTAGGACTTGATTCCAATCTTTGGCCAAAAGAACTTAAAGGAGAAAGAGAAACTAATTCATTATGCATTAAGACTTGTTTCCAATCAATGGCCAAAAGAACTTAAAGGACAAAGAGAAACCAATTCATTAAGTATTAAGACTTGATTTCAATCAATGGCCAAAAGAACTTAAAGGACAAAGACAAACCAATTTATTACGGATTAAGACGTGATTCCAATCAATGGCCAAAAGAACTTAACGGACAAAGAGAAACCAATTGATTACGGATTAAGAGCTGATTTCAGTCAATGGCCAAAAGAACTTAAAGGATAAAGAGAAACAGATTCATTACAGATTAAGACTTGATTTCAATCAATGGCCATAAGAACTTAAAGGACAAAGAGATACCAATTCTTTACGGATTAGGTCTTGATTTCAATCCTTGGCAAGAAGAACATACAGGACAAAGTGAAGCTAATTCATTATGGAATAAGACTTGATCTCAATCAATGGCCAAAATAACCTAAAGGACAACGAGACAACAATTCCTTAATGATTAGGACCTGATTTCAATCTTTGGACAAAGAACTTAAAGGACAAAGAGGAAACCAATTCATTACGGATTAAGACTTGATTCCAATCAATGGCAAAAAGAACTTAAAACACCAAGAGACACCAATTCCTTAATGATTAGGACTTGATTCCAATCTTTGGCCAAAAGAACTTAAAGGACAAAGAGAAACCAATTCATTACGGATTAAGACTTGATTTCAATCAATGGCCAAAAGAACTTAAAGGACAAAGAGACACCAATTCCTTAATGATTAAGGACTTGATTTCAATCAATGGCCAAAAGAACTTAAAGGTGAAAGAGAAACCCATTCATTATGGATTAAGACTTGATTTCAATCAATGGCCAAAAAGAACTTAAAGGACAAAGAGACACCAATTGATTAATGATTAGGACTTGATTCAATCTTTGGCCAAAAGAACTTAAAGGACAAAGAGAAACCGATTCATTTTGGTTTTAGACATGGTTTCTATCAATTGCAAAAAAAGAACGTAAAGGACAAAGAGACACCAATTCCTTAATGATTAAGGCTTGATTCCAATCTTTGGCCAGAAGAACTTAAAGGACAGATAGAAACCAATTCATTATGGATTAAGACGTGATTTCAATCAATGGCCAAAAGAAGTTAAAGGACAAAGAGACACCAATTCATTGTGGATTAAGACTTGATTTCAATCAATGGCCAAAAGAACTTAAAGGACAAACAGACGCCAATTCCTTAATGATTAGGACTTGATTCCAATCTTTGGCCAAAAGAACTTAAAGGACAAAGGGAAACCAATTCATTACGGATTAAGACTTGATTTCAATCAATGGCCAAAAGAACTTAAAGGACAAAGAGACACCAATTCCTTAATGATTAGGACTTGATTCCAATCTTTGGCCAAAAGAAATTAGTGGACAAAGAGAAACCAATTCATTATGGATTAAGACTTGATTTCAATCAATAGCCAAAAGAACTTAAAGGACAAAGGGAAACCAATTCATTACGGATTAAGACTTGATTTCAATCAATGGCCAAAAGAACTTAAAGGACAAGCAGACACCAATTCCTTAATGATTAGGACTTGATTCCAATCTTTGGCCAAAAAGAACTTAAGGACAAAGAGAAACCAATTCATTCTGGATTAAGACTTGATTTCAATCAATGGCCAAAAAGAACTTAAAGGACAAAGAGACACCAATTCCTTAATGATTAGGAGCTTGATTCAATCTTTGGCCAAAGAACTTGATGGACAAAGTGAAACCAATTCATTATGGATTAAGACTTGATTTCAATCAATGGCCAAAAGAAGTTAAAGGACAAAGTGAAAGCAATTCATTACGGATTAAGACTTGATTTCAATCAATGGCCAAAAGAACTAAAAGGACAATGAGACAGCAATTCCTTAATGATTAGGACTTGATTTCAATCTTTGGCCAAAAGAACTTAAAGGACAAGAGAAACCAATTCATTATGGATTAAGACTTGATTTCAATCAATGGCCAAAAGAACTTAAAGGACAAGAGAAACCAATTCATTACGGATTAAGACTTGATTTGATCAATGGCCAAAAGAACTTAAAGGACAAAGAGACACCAATTCCTTAATGATTAGGACTTGAGTCCAATCTTTGGCAAAAAGAACTTAAAGGACAAAGAGAAACCAATTCATTACGGATTAAGACTTGATTTCAATCAATAGCCAAAAAGAACTTAAAGGACAAAGGGAAACCATTTCCTTATGGATTAAGTCGTGATTTCAATCATTGGCCAAATGAACTTAAAGTACAAAGAGACACCAATTCCTTAATGATTAGGACTTGATTCAATCTTTGGTAAAAAGAACTTAATGGACAAAGAGAAACCAATTCATTATGGATTAAGACTTGATTTCAATCAATGGCCAAAAGAAGTTAAAGGACAAAGAGAAACCAATTCATTACGGATTAAGACTTGATTTCAATCAATGGCCAAAAGAACTTAAAGGACAAAGAGACACCAATTCCTTAATGATTAGGACTTGATTCCAATCTTTGGCCAAAAGAACTTAAAGGACAAAGAGAAACCAATTCATTATGGATTAAGACTTGATTTCAATCAATGGCCAAAAGAACTTAAAGGACAAAGAGACACCAATTCCTTAATGATTAGGACTTGATTCCAATCTTTGGCCAAAAGAACTTAAAGGACAAAAAGAAACCAATTCATTATGGATTAAGACTTGATTTCAATCAATGGCCAAAAGAACTTAAAGGACAAAGAGAAACCAATTCATTACGAATTAAGACTTGATTTCAATCAATGGCCAAAAGAACTTAAAGGACAAAGAGACACCAATTCCTTAATGATTAGGACTTGATTGCAATCTTTGGCCAAAAGAACTTAAAGGACAAAGAGAAACCAATTCATTACGGATTAAGACTTGATTTCAATCAATGGCCAAAAGAACTTAAAGGACAAAGAGACACCAATTCCTTAATGATTAAGGCTTGATTCCAATCTTTGGCCAGAAAAACTTAAAAGACAAAGAGAAACCAATTCATTACGGATTAAGACTTGATTTCAATCAATGGCCAAAAAGAACCTAGAGGAAAAAGAGAAACCAATTCCTTAAGGATTAAGACTTGATTTCAATCAATGGCCAAAAGAACTTAAAGGACAAAGTGAAACCAATTCATTACGGATTAAGACTTGATTTCAATCAATGGCCAAAAGAACTTAAAGGACAAATAGAAACCAATTCATTAAGGATTAAGACTTGCTTGCAATCAATGGACAAAACAAGTTCAAGGACAAAGAGAAACCAATTAATTAAAGGATTAAGACATGTTTCCAATCAATGGCCAAAAGAACTTAAAGGACAAAGAGAAACAATTTCATTAATGATTAAGACTTGTTTCCAATCAATAGCAAAAAGAACTTAAAGGACAAAGAGAAACCAATTCATCACGGATTAAGACTTGATTTCAATCAATGGCCAAAAGAACTTAAAGGACAAAGAGACACCAATTCCTTAATGATTAAGGCTTGATTCCAATCTTTGGCCAGAAGAACATAAAGGACAAAGAGAAGCCAATTCATTATGGATTAAGACTTGATTTCAATCAATGGCCAAAATAACCTAAAGGACAAAGAGAAACCAATTCATCATGGATTAAGACTTGATTTAAATCAATGGCCAAAAGAACTTAAAGGCCAAAGAGACATTAACTCCTTAATGATTAGGACTTGATTGCAATCTTTGCCCAAAAGAACTTAAAGGACAAAGAAAAACCAATTCTTTACGGATGAAGACTTGATTTCAATCAATGGCCAAAAGAACTTAAAGGACAAAGAGACACCAATTCCTTAATGATTAGGACTTGATTCCAATCTTTGGCCAGAAGAACTTAAAGGACAAAGTGAAACCAATTCATTATGGATTAAGACTTGATTTCAATCAATGGCCAAAAGAAGTTAAAGGACAAAGAGAAACCAATTCATTATGGATTAAGACTTGATTTCAATCAATGGCCAAAAGAAGTTAAAGGACAAAGAGAAACCAATTCATTAATGATTAGGACTTGTTTCCAATCAATGGCCGAAAGAACTTAAAGGACAAATAGAAACCAATTCATTAATGAGTTAAGACTTGATTTCAATCAATGGCCAAAAGAACTTAAAGGACAAAGAGAAACCAATTCATTAATGGATTAAGACTTGATTTCAATCTTTGGCCAAAAGTTAACTTAAAGGACAAAGAGAAACCAATTCCTTAATGATTAGGACTTAGTTAATCTTTGGCCAAAAGAACTTAAAGGACAAAGAGAAACCAATTCATTACGGATTAAGACTTGATTTCAATCAATGGCCAAAAGAACTTAAAGGACAAAGAGACACCAATTCCTTAATGATTAAGGCTTGATTCCAATCTTTGGCCAAAAGAACTTAAAGGACAAAGAGAAACCAATTCATTATGGATTAAGACTTGATTTCAATCAATGGCCAAAAGAAGTTAAAGGACAAAGAGAAACCAATTCATTACGGATTAAGACTTGATTTCAATCAATGGCCAAAGAAGTTAAAGGACAAAGAGACACCAATTCCTTAACGATTAGGACTTGATTCCAATCTTTGGCCAAAAGAACTTAAAGGACAAAGAGAAACCAATTCATTACGGATTAAGACTTGATTTCAATCAATGGCCAAAAGAACTTAAAGGACAAAGAGACACCAATTCCTTAATGATTAAGGCTTGATTCCAATCTTTGGCCAGAAGAACTTAAAGGACAAAGTGAAACCAATTCATTATGGATTAAGACTTGATTTCAATCAATGGCCAAAAGAAGTTAAAGGACAAAGAGAAACCAATTCATTATGGATTAAGACTTGATTTCAATCAATGGCCAAAAGAACTTAAAGGACAAAGAGAAACCAATTCATGACGGATTAAGACTTGATTCTAATCGATGGCCAAAAGAACTTAATGGACAATGAGAGATCAATTCCTTAATGATTAAGACTTGATTCCAATCTTTTGCCAAAATAACTTAAAGGTCAAAGTGAAACCAATTCGTTATGGATTAAGACTTGATCCCAATCAATAGCCAAAAGAACTTAAAGGCCAAAGAGACACCAATTCGTTAATGATTAAGAGCTGATTTCAGTCAATGGCCAAAAGAACTTAAAGGACAAAGAGAAACCAATTCATTACAGATTAAGACTTGATTTCAATCAATGGCCAAAAGAACTTAAAGGACAAAGAGACACCAATTCCTTAATGATTAAGGCTTGATTCCAATCTTTGGCCAGAAGAACTTAAAGGACAAAGAGAAACCAATTCATTATGGATTAAGACTTGATTTCAATCAATGGCCAAAAGAACTTAAAGGACAAAGAGACACCAATTCCTTAATGATTAGGACTTGATTCCAATCTTTGGCCAAAAGAACTTAAAGGACAAAGAGAAACCAATTGATGATGGAATAAGACTTGAGTTCAATCAATGGCCAAAAGAACTTAAAGGACAAAGAGAAACCAATTCATTACGGATTAAGACTTGATTTCAATCAATGGCCAAAAGAACTTAAAGGACAAAGAGACACCAATTCCTTAATGATTAAGGCTTGATTCCAATCTTTGGCCAAACGAACTTAAAGGACAAAGAGAAACCAATTCATTACGGATTAAGACTTGATTTCAATCAATGGCCAAAAGAACTTAAAGGACAAAGAGAAACCAATTCATTACGGATTAAGACATATTTCCAATCAATGGCCAAAAGAACTTAAAGGACAAAGAGACACCAATTCCTTAATGATTAGGACTTGATTCCAATCTTTGGCCAAAAAAAGTTAAAGGACAAAGAGAAACCAATTCATTATGGATTAAGACTTGATTTCAATCAATGGCCAAAAGAACTTAAAGGACAAAGAGACACCAATTCCTTAATGATTAAGGCTTGATTCCAATCTTTGGCTAGAAGAACTTAAAGGACAAAGAGAAACCAATTCATTATGGATTAAGACTTGATTTCAATCAATGGTTAAAGGACAAAAGAAACCAAAAGTTAAAGGACAAAGAGACACCAATTCTTCACGGATTAAGACTTGATTTCAATCAATGGCCAAAAGAACTTAAAGGACAAAGAGACACCAATTCCTTAATGATTAGGACTTGATTCCAATCTTTGGCCAAAAGAACTTAAAGGACAAAGAGAAACCAATTCATTACGGATTAAGACTTGATTTCAATCAATGGCCAAAAGAACTTAAAGGACAAAGAGACACCAATTCCTTAATGATTAGGACTTGATTCCAATCTTTGGCCAAAAGAACTTAAAGGACAAAGAGAAACCAATTCATTACGGATTAAGACTTGATTTCAATCAATGGCCAAAAGAACTTAAAGGACAAAGAGACACCAAGTCCTCAATGATTAAGGCTTGATTCCAATCTTTGGCCAGAAGAACTTAATGGACAAAGTGAAACCAATTCATTATGGATTAAGACTTGATTTCAATCAATGGCCAAAAGAACTTAAAGGACAAAGAGAAACCAATTCATTACGGATTAAGACTTGATTTCAATCAATGGCCAGAAGAACTTAAAGGACAAAGAGACACCAATTCCTTAATGATTAGGACTTGATTCCAATCTTTGGCCAAAAGAACTTAAAGGACAAAGAGAAACCAATTCATTACGGATTAAGACTTGATTTCAATCAATGGCCAGAAGAACTTAAAGGACAAAGAGACACCAATTCCTTAATGATTAGGACTTGATTCCAATCTTTGGCCAAAAGAACTTAAAGGACAAAGAGAAACCAATTCATTATGGATTAAGACTTGATTTCAATCAATGGCCAAAAGAACTTAAAGGACAAAGAGAAACCAATTCATTACGGATTAAGGCTTGATTTCAATCAATGGCCAAAAGAACTTAAAGGACAAGGAGACACCAATTCCTTAATGATTAGGACTTGATTCCAATCTTTGGCCAAAAGAACTTAAAGGACAAAGAGAAACCAATTCATTATGGATTAAGACTTGATTTCAATCAATGGCCAAAAGAACTTAAAGGACAAAGAGACACCAATTCCTTAATGATTAGGACTTGATTCCAATCTTTGGCCAAAAGAACTTAGTGGACAAAGAGAAACCAATTCATTATGGATTAAGACTTGATTTCAATCAATGGCCAAAAGAACTTAAAGGACAAAGAGAAACCAATTCATTACGGATTAATACTTGATTTCAATCAATGGCCAAAAGAACTTAAAGGACAAAGAGACACCAATTCCTTAATGATTAAGGCTTGATTCCAATCTTTGGCCAGAAGAACTTAATGGACAAAGAGAAACCAATTGATGATGGAATAAGACTTGAGTTCAATCAATGGCCAAAAGAACTTAAAGGACAAAGAGAAACCAATTCATTACGGATTAAGACTTGATTTCAATCAATGGCCAAAAGAACTTAAAGGACAAAGAGACACCAATTCCTTAATGATTAGGACTTGATTATCTTTGGCCAAAAGAAGTTAAAGGACAAAGAGAAACCAATTCATTACGGATTAAGACTTGATTTCAATCAATGGCCAAAAGAACTTAAAGGACAAAGAGACACCAATTCCTTAATGATTAGGACTTGATTCCAATCTTTGGCCAAAAGAACTTAAAGGACAAAGAGAAACCAATTCATTATGGATTAAGACTTGATTTCAATCAATGGCCAAAAAGAAGTTGAAGGACAAATAGAAACCAAGAAGTTAAAGGACAAAGAGAAACCAATTCATTACGGATTAAGACTTGATTTCAATCAATGGCCAAAAGAACTTGAAGGACAAAGAGACACCAATTCCTTAATGATTAGGACTTGATTCCAATCTTTGGCCGAAAGAAGTTAAAGGACAAAGAGAAACCAATTCATTACTGATTAAGACTTGATTTCAATCAATGGCCAAAAGAACTTAAAGGAGAAAGAGACACCAATTCCTTAATGATTAGGACTTCATTCCAATCTTTGGCCTAAAGAACTTGAAGGACAAAGAGAAACCAATTCATTATGGATTAAGACTTGATTTCAATCAATGGCCAAAAGAACTTAAAGGACAAAGAGACACCAAGTCCTCAATGATTAAGGCTTGATTCCAATCTTTGGCCAGAAGAACTTAATGGACAAAGTGAAACCAATTCATTATGGATTAAGACTTGATTTCAATCAATGGCCAAAAGAAGTTAAAGGACAAAGAGAAACCAATTCATTACAGATTAAGACTTGATTCCAATCAATGGCAACAAGAACTTAAAGGACAAAGAGACACCAATTCCTTAATGATTAGGACTTGATTCCAATCTTTGGCCAAATGAACTTAAAAGACAAAGAGAAACCAATTCATTACGGATTAAGATTTGATTTCAATCAATGGCCAAAAGAACTTAAAGCACAAAGAGACACCAATTCCTTAATGATTAAGGCTTGATTCCAATCTTTGACTAGAAGAACTTAAAGGACAAAGAGAAACCAATTCATTATGGATTAAGACTTGATTTCAATCAATGGCCAAAAGAACTTAAAGGACAAAGAGAAACCAATTCATTACGGATTAAGGCTTGATTTCAATCAATGGCCAAAATAACTTAAAGGACAAGGAGATACCAATTCCTTAATGATTAGGACTTGATTCCAATCTTTGGCCAAAAGAACTTAAAGGACAAAGAGAAACCAATTCATTACGGATTAAGACTTGATTTCAATCAATGGCCAAAAGAACTTAAAGGACAAAGAGACACCAATTCCTTAATGATTAGGACTTGATTGTAATCTTTGGCCAAAAGAAAATAAAGGACAAAGAGAAACCAATTCATTACGGATTAAGACTTGATTTCAATCAATAGCCAAAAGAACTTAAAGGACAAAGAGACACCAATTCCTTAATGATTAAGGCTTGATTCCAATCTTTGGCCAGAAGAACTTAAAGGACAAAGTTAAACCAATTCATTATGGATTAAGACTTGATTTCAATCAATGGCCAAAAGAACTTAAAGGACAAAGAGAAACCAATTAAAAGAAGTTAAAGGACAAAGAGAAACCAATTCATTACGGATTAAGACTTGATTTCAATCAACGGCCAAAAGAACTTGAAGGACAAACAGACACCAATTCCTTAATGATTAGGACTTGATTCCAATCTTTGGCCAAAAGAACTTAAAAGACAAAGAGAAACCAATTCATTACGGATTAAGACTTGATTTCAATCAATGGCCAAAAGAACATAAAGGACAAAGAGACACCAATTCCTTAATGATTAGGACTTGATTCCAATCTTTGGCCAAAAGAACATAAAGGACAAAGAGAAACCAATTCATTACGGATTAAGACTTGATTTCAATCAATGGCCAAAAGAACTTAAAGGACAAAGAGACACCAATTCCTCAATGATTAAGGCTTGATTCCAATCTTTGGCCAGAAGAACTTAATGGACAAAGTGAAACCAATTCATTATGGATTAAGACTTGATTTCAATCAATGGCCAAAAGAAGTTAAAGGACAAAGAGAAACCAATTCATTATGGATTAAGACTTGATTCCAATCAATGGCAACAAGAACTTAAAGGACAAAGAGACACCAATTCCTTAATGATTAGGACTTGATTCCAATCTTTGGCCAAATGAACTTAAAGGACAAAGAGAAACCAATTCATTATGGATTAAGATTTGATTTCAATCAATGGCCAAAAGAACTTAAAGCACAAAGAGACACCAATTCCTTAATGATTAAGGCTTGATTCCAATCTTTGACTAGAAGAACTTAAAGGACAAAGAGAAGCCAATTCATTATGGATTAAGACTTGATTTCAATCAATGGCCAAAAGAACTTAAAGGACAAAGAGAAACCAATTCATTACGGATTAAGACTTGATTTCAATCAATGGCCAAAATAACTTAAAGGACAAGGAGACACCAATTCCTTAATGATTAGGACTTGATTCCAATCTTTGGCATGAACTTAAAGGACAAAGAACCAATTCAATGGATTAAGGTTGATTTCAACTATAGAATTTTAAGGACAAAGTCACCAATTCATTACGGATTAAGACTTGATTTCAATCAATGGCCAAAAGAACTTAAAGGACAAAAAGACACCAAGTCCTTAATGATTATGGCTTGATTCCAATCTTTGGCCAGATGAACTTAATGGACAAAGTGAAACCAATTCATTATGGATTAAGACTTGATTTCAATCAGTGGCCAAAAGAATTTTAAGGACAAAGAGACACCAATTCATTACGGATTAAGACTTGATTTCAATCAATGGCCAAAAGAACTTAAAGGACAAACAGACACCAATTCCTTAATGATTAGGACTTGATTCCAATCTTTGGCCAAAAGAACTTAAAGGACAAAGAGAAACCAATTCATTATGGATTAAGACTTGATTTCAATCAATGGCCAAAAGAACTTAAAGGACAAAGAGAAACCAATTCATTAATGATTAAAGCGTGATTTCAATCAATGGCCAAAAGAACTTAAAGGACAAAGGGAAACCAATTCATTACGGATTAAGACTTGATTTCAATCAATGGCCAAAATAACTTAAAGGACAAAGAGACACCAATTCCTTAATGATTAGGACTTGATTCCAATCTTTGGCCAAAAGAACTTAAAAGACAAAGAGAAACCAATTCATTACGGATTAAGACTTGATTTCAATCAATGGCCAAAAGAACTTAAAGGACAAAGAGACACCAAGTCCTTAATGATTAAGGCTTGATTCCAATCTTTGGCCAGAAGAACTTAAAGGACAAAGAGAAACCAATTCATTATGGATTAAGACGTGATTTCAATCAATGGCCAAAAGAAGTTAAAGGACAAAGAGACACCAATTCATTATGGATTAAGGCTTGATTTCAATCAATGGCCAAAAGAACTTAAAGGACAAACAGACACGAATTCCTTAATGATTAGGACTTGATTCCATTCTTTGGCCAAAAGAACTAAAAGGACAAAGAGAAACCAATTCATTATGGATTAAAGCGTGATTTCAATCAATGGCCAAAAGAAGTAAAAGGACAAAGGGAAACCAATTCATTACGGATTAAGACTTGATTTCAATCAATGGCCAAAAGAACTTAAAGGACAAAGAGACACCAATTCCTTAATGATTAGGACTTGATTCCAACCTTTGGCCAAAAAAACTTTGTGGACAAAGAGAAACCAATTGATGATGGAATCGGACTTGAGTTCAATCAATGGCCAAAAGAACTTAAAGGACAAAGAGAAACAAATTCATTACATATTAATACTTGATTTCAATCAATCGCCAACAGAAGTTAAAGGACAAAGAGACACCAATTCCTTAATGATTAAGGCTTGATTCCAATCTTTGGCCAGAAGAACTTAATGGACAAAGTGAAACCAATTCATTATGGATTAAGACTTGATTTCAATCAATGGCCAAAAGAAGTTAAAGGACAAAGAGAAACCAATTCATTACGGATTAAGACTTGATTTCAATCAATGGCCAAAAGAACTTAAAGGACAAAGAGACACCAATTCCTTAATGATTAGGACTTGATTCCAATCTTTGGCCAAAAGAACTTAAAGGACAAAGAGACACCAAGTCCTTAATGATTAAGGCTTGATTCCAATCTTTGGCCAGAAGAACTTAAAGGACAAAGTGAAACCAATTCATTATGGATTAAGACTTGATTTCAATCAATGGCCAAAAGAAGTTAAAGGACAAAGAGAAACCAAAAGAAGTTAAAGGACAAAGAGAAACCAATTCATTACGGATTAAGACTTGATTTCAATCAATGGCCAAAAGAACTTAAAGGACAAATAGACACCAATTCCTTAATGATGAGGACTTGATTCCAATCTTTGGCCAAAAGAACTTGAAGGACAAAGAGACACCAATTCCTTAAAGATTAGGACTTGATTCCAATCTTTGGCCAAAAGAACATAAACGACAAAGAGAAACCAATTCATTACGGATTAAGACTTGATTTCAATCATTGGCCAAAAGAACTTGAAGGACAAAGAGACACCAATTCCTTAAAGATTAGGACTTGATTCCAATCTTTGGCCAAAAGAACATGAAGGACAAAGAGAAACCAATTCATTACGGATTAAGACTTGATTTCAATCAATGGCCAAAAGAACTTAAAGGACAAAGAGACACCAATTCCTTAATGATTAAGGCTTGATTCCAATCTTTGGCCAGAAGAACTTAATGGACAAAGTGAAACCAATTCATTATGGATTAAGACTTGATTTCAATCAATGGCCAAAAGCAGTTAAAGGACAAAGAGAAACCAATTCATTACGGATTAAGACTTGATTTCAATCAATGGCCAAAAGAACTTAAAGGACAAAGAGACACCAATTCCTTAATGATTAGGACTTGATTGCAATCTTTGGCCAAAAGAACATAAAGGACAAAGAGAAACCAATTCATTACAGATTAAGACTTGATTTCAATCAATGGCCACAAGAACTTAAAGGACAAAGAGACACCAATTCCTTAATGATTAAGACTTGATTCCAATCTTTGGCCAGAAGAACTTAAAGGACAAAGTTAAACCAATTCATTATGGATTAAGACTTGATTTCAATCAATGGCCAAAAGAAGTTAAAGGACAAAGAGAAACCAATTCATTACGGATTAAGACTTGATTTCAATCAATGGCCAAAAGAAGTTAAAGGACAAAGAGAAACCAATTCATTACGGATTAAGACTTGATTTCAATCAACGGCCAAAAGAACTTAAAGGACAAATAGACACGAATTCCTTATTGATTAGGACTTGATTCCAATCTTTGGCCAAAAGAACTTAAAAGACAAAGAGAAACCAATTCATTACGGATTAAGACTTGATTTCAATCAACGGCCAAAAGAACTTAAAGGACAAAGAGACACCAATTCCTTAATGATTAGGACTTGATTCCAATCTTTGGCCAAAAGAACATAAAGGACAAAGAGAAACCAATTCATTACGGATTAAGACTTGATTTCAATCAATGGCCAAAAGAACTTAAAGCACAAAGAGACACCAATTCCTTAATGATTAAGGCTTGATTCCAATCTTTGGCCAGAAGAACTTAAAGGACAAAGAGAAGCCAATTCATTATGGATTAAGACTTGATTTCAATCAATGGCCAAAAGAAGTTAAAGGACAAAGAGAAACCAATTCATTACGGATTAAGACTTGATTTCAATCAATGGCCAAAAGAACTTAAAGGACAAAGAGACACCAATTCCTTAATGATTAGGACTTGATTGCAATCTTTGGCCAAAAGAACATAAAGGACAAAGAGAAACCAATTCATTACAGATTAAGACTTGATTTCAATCAATGGCCACAAGAACTTAAAGGACAAAGAGACACCAATTCCTTAATGATTAAGACTTGATTCCAATCTTTGGCCAGAAGAACTTAAAGGACAAAGTTAAACCAATTCATTATGGATTAAGACTTGATTTCAATCAATGGCCAAAAGAAGTTAAAGGACAAAGAGAAACCAATTCATTACGGATTAAGACTTGATTTCAATCAATGGCCAAAAGAAGTTAAAGGACAAAGAGAAACCAATTCATTACGGATTAAGACATGATTTCAATCAATGGCCAAAAGAACTTAAAGGACAAATAGACACCAATTCCTTAATGATTAGGACTTGATTCCAATCTTTGGCCAAAAGAACTTAAAAGACAAAGAGAAACCAATTCATTACGGATTAAGACTTGATTTCAATCAACGGCCAAAAGAACTTAAAGGACAAAGAGACACCAATTCCTTAATGATTAGGACTTGATTCCAATCTTTGGCCAAAAGAACATAAAGGACAAAGAGAAACCAATTCATTACGGATTAAGACTTGATTTCAATCAATGGCCAATAGAAGTTAAAGGGCAAAGAGACACCAATTCCTTAATGATTAAGGCTTGATTCCAATCTTTGGCCAAAACAACATAAAGGACAAAGAGAAACCAATTCATTACGGATTAAGACTTGATTTCAATCAATGGCCAAAAGAACTTAAAGGACAAAGAGACACCAATTCCTTAATGATTAGGACTTCTTTCCAAACTTTGGCCAAAAGAACTTAGTGGACAAAGAGAAACCAATTGATGATGGAATAAGACTTGAGTTCAATCAATGGCCAAAAGAACTTAAAGGACAAAGAGAAACCAATTCAGTACGGATTAAGACTTGATTTCAATCAATGGCCAAAAGAAGTTAAAGGACAAAGAGACACCAATTCCTTAATGATTAGGACTTGATTCCAATCTTTGGCCAGAAGAACTTAATGGACAAAGAGAAACCAATTGATGATGGAATAAGACTTGAGTTCAATCAATGGCCAAAAGAAGTTAAAGGATAAAGAGAAACCAATTCATTACGGATTAAGACTTGATTTCAATCAATGGCCAAAAGAACTTAAAGGACAAAGAGACACCAATTCCTTAATGATTAGGACTTGATTGTAATCTTTGGCCAAAAGAAAATAAAGGACAAAGAGAAACCAATTCATTACGGATTAAGACTTGATTTCAATCAATGGCCAAAAGAACTTAAAGGACAAAGAGACACCAATTCCTTAATGATTAAGGCTTGATTCCAATCTTTGACCAGAAGAACTTAAAGGACAAAGTTAAACCAATTCATTATGGATTAAGACTTGATTTCAATCAATGGCCAAAAGAAGTTAAAGGACAAAGAGAAACCAAAAGAAGTTAAAGGACAAAGAGAAACCAATTCATTACGGATTAAGACTTGATTTCAATCAACGGCCAAAAGAACTTGAAGGACAAACAGACACCAATTCCTTAATGATTAGGACTTGATTCCAATCTTTGGCCAAAAGAACTTAAAAGACAAAGAGAAACCAATTCATTACGGATTAAGACTTGATTTCAATCAACGGCCAAAAGAACATAAAGGACAAAGAGACACCAATTCCTTAATGATTAGGACTTCATTCCAATCTTTGGCCAAAAGAACATAAAGGACAAAGAGAAACCAATTCATTACGGATTAAGACTTGATTTCAATCAATGGCCAAAAGAACTTAAAGGGCAAAGAGACACCAAGTCCTCAATGATTAAGGCTTGATTCCAATCTTTGGCCAGAAGAACTTAATGGACAAAGTGAAACCAATTCATTATGGATTAAGACTTGATTTCAATCAATGGCCAAAAGAAGTTAAAGGACAAAGAGAAACCAATTCATTACAGATTAAGACTTGATTCCAATCAATGGCAACAAGAACTTAAAGGACAAAGAGACACCAATTCCTTAATGATTAGGACTTGATTCCAATCTTTGGCCAAATGAACTTAAAAGACAAAGAGAAACCAATTCATTACGGATTAAGACTTGATTTCAATCAATGGCCAAAAGAACTTAAAGCACAAAGAGACACCAATTCCTTAATGATTAAGGCTTGATTCCAATCTTTGACTAGAAGAACTTAAAGGACAAAGAGAAGCCAATTCATTATGGATTAAGACTTGATTTCAATCAATGGCCAAAAGAACTTAAAGGACAAAGAGAAACCAATTCATTACGGATTAAGGCTTGATTTCAATCAATGGCCAAAATAACTTAAAGGACAAGGAGATACCAATTCCTTAATGATTAGGACTTGATTCCAATCTTTGGCCAAAAGAACTTAAAGGACAAAGAGAAACCAATTCATTACGGATTAAGACTTGATTTCAATCAATGGCCAAAAGAACTTAAAGCACAAAGAGACACCAATTCCTTAATGATTAAGGCTTGATTCCAATCTTTGACTAGAAGAACTTAAAGGACAAAGAGAAGCCAATTCATTATGGATTAAGACTTGATTTCAATCAATGGCCAAAAGAACTTAAAGGACAAAGAGAAACCAATTCATTACGGATTAAGGCTTGATTTCAATCAATGGCCAAAATAACTTAAAGGACAAGGAGATACCAATTCCTTAATGATTAGGACTTGATTCCAATCTTTGGCCAAAAGAACTTAAAGGACAAAGAGAAACCAATTCATTACGGATTAAGACTTGATTTCAATCAATGGCCAAAAGAACTTAAAGGACAAAGAGACACCAAGTCCTTAATGATTATGGCTTGATTCCAATCTTTGGCCAGATGAACTTAATGGACAAAGTGAAACCAATTCATTATGGATTAAGACTTGATTTCAATCAGTGGCCAAAAGAATTTTAAGGACAAAGAGACACCAATTCATTACGGATTAAGACTTGATTTCAATCAATGGCCAAAAGAACTTAAAGGACAAACAGACACCAATTCCTTAATGATTAGGACTTGATTCCAATCTTTGGCCAAAAGAACTTAAAGGACAAAGAGAAACCAATTCATTATGGATTAAGACTTGATTTCAATCAATGGCCAAAAGAAGTTAAAGGACAAAGAGACACTAATTCCTTAATAATTAGGACTTCTTTCCAATCTTTGGCCAAAAGAACTTAAAGGACAAAGAGAAACCAATTCATTACGGATTAAAGCGTGATTTCAATCAATGGCCAAAAGAACTTAAAGGACAAAGGGAAACCAATTCATTACGGATTAAGACTTGATTTCAATCAATGGCCAAAATAACTTAAAGGACAAAAAGACACCAATTCCTTAATGATTAGGACTTGATTCCAATCTTTGGCCAAAAATACTTAAAAGACAAAGAGAAACCAATTCATTACGGATTAAGACTTGATTTCAATCAATGGCCAAAAGAACTTAAAGGACAAAGAGACACCAAGTCCTTAATGATTAAGGCTTGATTCCAATCTTTGGCCAGAAGAACTTAAAGGACAAAGAGAAACCAATTCATTATGGATTAAGACGTGATTTCAATCAATGGCCAAAAGAAGTTAAAGGACAAAGAGACACCAATTCATTATGGATTAAGACTTGATTTCAATCAATGGCCAAAAGAACTTAAAGGACAGACAGACAGCAATTCCTTAATGATTAGGACTTGATTCCAATCTTTGGCCAAAAGAACTTAAAGGACAAAGAGAAACCAATTCATTACGGATTAAAGCGTGATTTCAATCAATGGCCAAAAGAAGTAAAAGGACAAAGGGAAACCAATTCATTACGGATTAAGACTTGATTTCAATCAATGGCCAAAAGAACTTAAAGGGCAAAGAGACACCAATTCCTTAATGATTAGGACTTGATTCCAATCTTTGGCCAAAAGAACTTAGTGGACAAAGAGAAACCAATTGATGATGGAATAAGACTTGAGTTCAATCAATGGCCAAAAGAACTTAAAGGACAAAGAGAAACCAATTCATTACGGATTAATACTTGATTTCAATCAATGGCCAAAAGAAGTTAAAGGACAAAGAGACACCAATTCCTTAATGATTAAGGCTTGATTCCAATCTTTGGCCAGAAGAACTTAATGGACAAAGTGAAACCAATTCATTATGGATTAAGACTTGATTTCAATCAATGGCCAAAAGAAGTTAAAGGACAAAGAGAAACCAATTCAATACGGATTAAGACTTGATTTCAATCAATGGCCAAAAGAACTTAAAGGACAAAGAGACACCAATTCCTTAATGATTAGGACTTGATTCCAATCTTTGGCCAAAAGAACTTAAAGGACAAAGAGACACCAAGTCCTTAATGATTAAGGCTTGATTCCAATCTTTGGCCAGAAGAACTTAAAGGACAAAGTGAAACCAATTCATTATGGATTAAGACTTGATTTCAATCAATGGCCAAAAGAAGTTAAAGGACAAAGAGAAACCAAAAGAAGTTAAAGGACAAAGAGAAACCAATTCATTACGGATTAAGACTTGATTTCAATCAATGGCCAAAAGAACTTAAAGGACAAATAGACACCAATTCCTTAATGATTAAGGCTTGATTCCAATCTTTGGCCAGAAGAACTTAAAGGACAAAGAGAAGCCAATTCATTATGGATTAAGACTTGATTTCAATCAATGGCCAAAAGAAGTTAAAGGACAAAGAGAAACCAATTCATTACGGATTAAGACTTGATTTCAATCAATGGCCAAAAGAACTTAAAGGACAAAGAGACACCAATTCCTTAATGATTAGGACTTGATTGCAATCTTTGGCCAAAAGAACATAAAGGACAAAGAGAAACCAATTCATTATGGATTAAGACTTGATTTCAATCAATGGCCACAAGAACTTAAAGGACAAAGAGACACCAATTCCTTAATGATTAAGACTTGATTCCAATCTTTGGCCAGAAGAACTTAAAGGACAAAGTTAAACCAATTCATTATGGATTAAGACTTGATTTCAATCAATGGCCAAAAGAAGTTAAAGGACAAAGAGAAACCAATTCATTACGGATTAAGACTTGATTTCAATCAATGGCCAAAAGAACTTAAAGGACAAAGAGAAACCAATTCATTACGGATTAAGACATGATTTCAATCAATGGCCAAAAGAACTTAAAGGACAAAGAGACACCAATTCCTTAATGATTAGGACTTGATTCCAATCTTTGGCCAAAAGAACATAAAGGACAAAGAGAAACCAATTCATTATGGATTAAGACTTGATTTCAATCAATGGCCAAAAGAACTTAAATGACAAAGAGACACCAATTCCTTAATGATTAAGGCTTGATTCCAATCTTTGGCCAAAACAACATAAAGGACAAAGAGAAACCAATTCATTACGGATTAAGACTTGATTTCAATCAATGGCCAAAAGAACTTAAAGGACAAAGAGACACTAATTCCTTAATGATTAGGACTTCTTTCCAATCTTTGGCCAAAAGAACTTAGTGGACAAAGAGAAACCAATTGATGATGGAATAAGACTTGAGTTCAATCAATGGCCAAAAGAACTTAAAGGACAAAGAGAAACCAATTCAGTACGGATTAATACTTGATTTCAATCAATGGCCAAAAGAAGTTAAAGGACAAAGAGACACCAATTCCTTAATGATTAAGGCTTGATTCCAATCTTTGGCCAGAAGAACTTAATGGACAAAGAGAAACCAATTGATGATGGAATAAGACTTGAGTTCAATCAATGGCCAAAAGAAGTTAAAGGATAAAGAGAAACCAATTCATTACGGATTAAGACTTGATTTCAATCAATGGCCAAAAGAACTTAAAGGACAAAGAGACACCAATTCCTTAATGATTAGGACTTGATTCCAATCTTTGGCCAAAAGAACTTAAAGGACAAAGAGACACCAAGTCCTTAATGATTAAGGCTTGATTCCAATCTTTGGCGGCCGAAAGAACGTAAAGGACAAAGTGAAATCAATTCATTATGGATTAAGACTTGATTTCAATCAATGGCCAAAAGAAGTTAAAGGACAAAGAGAAACCAAAAGAAGTTAAAGGACAAAGAGAAACCAATTCATTACGGATTAAGACTTGATTTCAATCAATGGCCAAAAGAACTTAAAGGACAAATAGACACCAATTCCTTAATGATGAGGACTTGATTCCAATCTTTGGCCAAA
This sequence comes from Pterocarpus macrocarpus, assembly GCA_031439585.1. Classification (NCBI taxonomy): domain Eukaryota; kingdom Viridiplantae; phylum Streptophyta; class Magnoliopsida; order Fabales; family Fabaceae; genus Pterocarpus; species Pterocarpus macrocarpus. The sequence continues at coordinate 366,763 of JAVHNN010000582.1, forward strand.
AGAACTTAAAGGACAAAGAGACACCAATTCCTTAAAGATTAGGACTTGATTCCAATCTTTGGCCAAAAGAACATAAAGGACAAAGAGAAACCAATTCATTACGGATTAAGACTTGATTTCAATCATTGGCCAAAAGAACTTGAAGGACAAAGAGACACCAATTCCTTAAAGATTAGGACTTGATTCCAATCTTTGGCCAAAAGAACATAAAGGACAAAGAGAAACCAATTCATTACGGATTAAGACTTGATTTCAATCAATGGCCAAAAGAACTTAAAGGACAAAGAGACACCAATTCCTTAATGATTAAGGCTTGATTCCAATCTTTGGCCAGAAGAACTTAATGGACAAAGTGAAACCAATTCATTATGGATTAAGACTTGATTTCAATCAATGGCCAAAAGAAGTTAAAGGACAAAGAGAAACCAATTCATTACGGATTAAGACTTGATTTCAATCAATGGCCAAAAGAACTTAAAGGACAAAGAGACACCAATTCCTTAATGATTAGGACTTTATTGCAATCTTTGGCCAAAAGAACATAAAGGACAAAGAGAAACCAATTCATTATGGATTAAGACTTGATTTCAATCAATGGCCAAAAGAACTTAAAGGACAAAGAGACACCAATTCCTTAATGATTAAGACTTGATTCCAATCTTTGGCCAGAAGAACTTAAAGGACAAAGTTAAACCAATTCATTATGGATTAAGACTTGATTTCAATCAATGGCCAAAAGAAGTTAAAGGACAAAGAGAAACCAATTCATTACGGATTAAGACTTGATTTCAATCAATGGCCAAAAGAAGTTAAAGGACAAAGAGAAACCAATTCATTACTGATTAAGACTTGATTTCAATCAACGGCCAAAAGAACTTAAAGGACAAATAGACACCAATTCCTTAATGATTAGGACTTGATTCCAATCTTTGGCCAAAAGAACTTAAAAGACAAAGAGAAACCAATTCATTACGGATTAAGACTTGATTTCAATCAACGGCCAAAAGAACTTAAAGGACAAAGAGACACCAATTCCTTAATGATTAGGACTTGATTCCAATCTTTGGCCAAAAGAACATAAAGGACAAAGAGAAACCAATTCATTACAGATTAAGACTTGATTTCAATCAATGGCCAAAAGAAGTTAAAGGGCAAAGAGACACCAATTCCTTAATGATTAAGGCTTGATTCCAATCTTTGGCCAAAACAACATAAAGGACAAAGAGAAACCAATTCATTACGGATTAAGACTTGATTTCAATCAATGGCCAAAAGAACTTAAAGGACAAAGAGACACCAATTCCTTAATGATTAGGACTTCTTTCCAATCTTTGGCCAAAAGAACTTAGTGGACAAAGAGAAACCAATTGATGATGGAATAAGACTTGAGTTCAATCAATGGCCAAAAGAACTTAAAGGACAAAGAGAAACCAATTCAGTACGGATTAATACTTGATTTCAATCAATGGCCAAAAGAAGTTAAAGGACAAAGAGACACCAATTCCTTAATGATTAAGGCTTGATTCCAATCTTTGGCCAGAAGAACTTAATGGACAAAGAGAAACCAATTGATGATGGAATAAGACTTGAGTTCAATCAATGGCCAAAAGAAGTTAAAGGATAAAGAGAAACCAATTCATTACGGATTAAGACTTGATTTCAATCAATGGCCAAAAGAACTTAAAGGACAAAGAGACACCAATTCCTTAATGATTAGGACTTGATTGCAATCTTTGGCCAAAAGAACATAAAGGACAAAGAGAAACCAATTCATTACGGATTAAGACTTGATTTCAATCAATGGCCAAAAGAACTTAAAGGACAAAGAGACACCAATTCCTTAATGATTAAGGCTTGATTCCAATCTTTCACTAGAAGAACTTAAAGGACAAAGTTAAACCAATTCATTATGGATTAAGACTTGATTTCAATCAATGGCCAAAAGAAGTTAAAGGACAAAGAGAAACCAAAAGAAGTTAAAGGACAAAGAGAAACCAATTCATTACGGATTAAGACTTGATTTCAATCAACGGCCAAAAGAACTTGAAGGACAAACAGACACCAATTCCTTAATGATTAGGACTTGATTCCAATCTTTGGCCAAAAGAACTTAAAAGACAAAGAGAAACCAATTCATTACGGATTAAGACTTGATTTCAATCAACGGCCAAAAGAACATAAAGGACAAAGAGACACCAATTCCTTAATGATTAGGACTTCATTCCAATCTTTGGCCAAAAGAACATAAAGGACAAAGAGAAGCCAATTCATTACGGATTAAGACTTGATTTCAATCAATGGCCAAAAGAACTTAAAGGGCAAAGAGACACCAAGTCCTCAATGATTAAGGCTTGATTCCAATCTTTGGCCAGAAGAACTTAATGGACAAAGTGAAACCAATTCATTATGGATTAAGACTTGATTTCAATCAATGGCCAAAAGAAGTTAAAGGACAAAGAGAAACCAATTCATTACGGATTAAGACTTGATTTCAATCAATGGCCAAAAGAACTTAAAGGACAAAGAGACACCAATTCCTTAATGATTAGGACTTGATTCCAATCTTTGGCCAAATGAACTTAAAAGACAAAGAGAAACTAATTCATTACGGATTAAGACTTGATTTCAATCAATGGCCAAAAGAACTTAAAGCACAAAGAGACACCAATTCCTTAATGATTAAGGCTTGATTCCAATCTTTGGCCAGAAGAACTTAAAGGACAAAGAGAAGCCAATTCATTATGGATTAAGACTTGATTTCAATCAATGGCCAAAAGAACTTAAAGGACAAAGAGAAACCAATTCATTACGGATTAAGGCTTGATTTCAATCAATGGCCAAAATAACTTAAAGGACAAGGAGATACCAATTCCTTAATGATTAGGACTTGATTCCAATCTTTGGCCAAAAGAACTTAAAGGACAAAGAGAAACTAATTCATTACGGATTAAGACTTGATTTCAATCAATGGCCAAAAGAACTTAAAGGACAAAGAGACACCAAGTCCTTAATGATTATGGCTTGATTCCAATCTTTGGCCAGATGAACTTAATGGACAAAGTGAAACCAATTCATTATGGATTAAGACTTGATTTCAATCAGTGGCCAAAAGAATTTTAAGGACAAAGAGACACCAATTCATTACGGATTAAGACTTGATTTCAATCAATGGCCAAAAGAACTTAAAGGACAAACAGACACCAATTCCTTAATGATTAGGACTTGATTCCAATCTTTGGCCAAAAGAACTTAAAGGACAAAGAGAAACCAATTCATTATGGATTAAGACTTGATTTCAATCAATGGCCAAAAGAAGTTAAAGGACAAAGAGACACTAATTCCTTAATAATTAGGACTTCTTTCCAATCTTTGGCCAAAAGAACTTAAAGGACAAAGAGAAACCAATTCATTACGGATTAAAGCGTGATTTCAATCAATGGCCAAAAGAACTTAAAGGACAAAGGGAAACCAATTCATTACGGATTAAGACTTGATTTCAATCAATGGCCAAAATAACTTAAAGGACAAAGAGACACCAATTCCTTAATGATTAGGACTTGATTCCAATCTTTGGCCAAAAATACTTAAAAGACAAAGAGAAACCAATTCATTACGGATTAAGACATGATTTCAATCAATGGCCAAAAGAACGTAAAGGACAAAGAGACACCAAGTCCTTAATGATTAAGGCTTGATTCCAATCTTTGGCCAGAAGAACTTAAAGGACAAAGAGAAACCAATTCATTATGGATTAAGACGTGATTTCAATCAATGGCCAAAAGAAGTTAAAGGACAAAGAGACACCAATTCATTATGGATTAAGGCTTGATTTCAATCATTGGCCAAAAGAACTTAAAAGACAAACAGACACGAATTCCTTAATGATTAGGACTTGATTCCATTCTTTGGCCAAAAGAACTAAAAGGACAAAGAGAAACCAATTCATTACGGATTAAAGCGTGATTTCAATCAATGGCCAAAAGAAGTAAAAGGACAAAGGGAAACCAATTCATTACGGATTAAGACTTGATGTCAATCAATGGCCAAAAGAACTTAAAGGACAAAGAGACACCAATTCCTTAATGATTAGGACTTGATTCGAATCTTTGGCCAAAAGAACTTAGTGGACAAAGAGAAACCAATTGATGATGGAATAAGACTTGAGTTCAATCAATGGCCAAAAGAACTTAAAGGACAAAGAGAAACAAATTCATTACGGATTAATACTTGATTTCAATCAATCGCCAACAGAAGTTAAAGGACAAAGAGACACCAATTCCTTAATGATTGAGGCTTGATTCCAATCTTTGGCCAGAAGAACTTAATGGACAAAGTGAAACCAATTCATTATGGATTAAGACTTGATTTCAATCAATGGCCAAAAGAAGTTAAAGGACAAAGAGAAACCAATTCATTACGGATTAAGACTTGATTTCAATCAATGGCCAAAAGAACTTAAAGGACAAAGAGACACCAATTCCTTAATGATTAGGACTTGATTCCAATCTTTGGCCAAAAGAACTTAAAGGACAAAGAGACACCAAGTCCTTAATGATTAAGGCTTGATTCCAATCTTTGGCCAGAAGAACTTAAAGGACAAAGTGAAACCAATTCATTATGGATTAAGACTTGATTTCAATCAATGGCCAAAAGAAGTTAAAGGACAAAGAGAAACCAAAAGAAGTTAAAGGACAAAGAGAAACCAATTCATTACGGATTAAGACTTGATTTCAATCAATGGCCAAAAGAACTTAAAGGACAAATAGACACCAATTCCTTAATGATGAGGACTTGATTCCAATCTTTGGCCAAAAGAACTTGAAGGACAAAGAGACACCAATTCCTTAAAGATTAGGACTTGATTCCAATCTTTGGCCAAAAGAACATAAAGGACAAAGAGAAACCAATTCATTACGGATTAAGACTTGATTTCAATCATTGGCCAAAAGAACTTGAAGGACAAAGAGACACCAATTCCTTAAAGATTAGGACTTGATTCCAATCTTTGGCCAAAAGAACATAAAGGACAAAGAGAAACCAATTCATTACGGATTAAGACTTGATTTCAATCAATGGCCAAAAGAACTTAAAGGACAAAGAGACACCAATTCCTTAATGATTAAGGCTTGATTCCAATCTTTGGCCAGAAGAACTTAATGGACAAAGTGAAACCAATTCATTATGGATTAAGACTTGATTTCAATCAATGGCCAAAAGAAGTTAAAGGACAAAGAGAAACCAATTCATTACGGATTAAGACTTGATTTCAATCAATGGCCAAAAGAACTTAAAGGACAAAGAGACACCAATTCCTTAATGATTAGGACTTTATTGCAATCTTTGGCCAAAAGAACATAAAGGACAAAGAGAAACCAATTCATTACAGATTAAGACTTGATTTCAATCAATGGCCAAAAGAACTTAAAGGACAAAGAGACACCAATTCCTCAATGATTAAGACTTGATTCCAATCTTTGGCCAGAAGAACTTAAAGGACAAAGTTAAACCAATTCATTATGGATTAAGACTTGATTTCAATCAATGGCCAAAAGAAGTTAAAGGACAAAGAGAAACCAATTCATTACGGATTAAGACTTGATTTCAATCAATGGCCAAAAGAAGTTAAAGGACAAAGAGAAACCAATTCATTACGGATTAAGACTTGATTTCAATCAATGGCCAAAAGAACTTAAAGGACAAATAGACACCAATTCCTTAATGATTAGGACTTGATTCCAATCTTTGGCCAAAAGAACTTAAAAGACAAAGAGAAACCAATTCATTACGGATTAAGACTTGATTTCAATCAACGGCCAAAAGAACTTAAAGGACAAAGAGACACCAATTCCTTAATGATTAGGACTTGATTCCAATCTTTGGCCAAAAGAACATAAAGGACAAAGAGAAACCAATTCATTACGGATTAAGACTTGATTTCAATCAATGGCCAAAAGAAGTTAAAGGGCAAAGAGACACCAATTCCTTAATGATTAAGGCTTGATTCCAATCTTTGGCCAAAACAACATAAAGGGCAAAGAGAAACCAATTCATTACGGATTAAGACTTGATTTCAATCAATGGCCAAAAGAACTTAAAGGACAAAGAGACACCAATTCCTTAATGATTAGGACTTCTTTCCAATCTTTGGCCAAAAGAACTTAGTGGACAAAGAGAAACCAATTGATGATGGAATAAGACTTGAGTTCAATCAATGGCCAAAAGAACTTAAAGGACAAAGAGAAACCAATTCAGTACGGATTAATACTTGATTTCAATCAATGGCCAAAAGAAGTTAAAGGACAAAGAGACACCAATTCCTTAATGATTAAGGCTTGATTCCAATCTTTGGCCAGAAGAACTTAATGGACAAAGAGAAACCAATTGATGATGGAATATGTAACACCCTAATAAACCCATACTACGCTTAAGTCGTATTACGGCGTTTTATTAGTGTTACTTATGCTCGTGGAAAACTAAACTTTGCTTGAAATTAAGTTACGCGGAAAATACGATAAGATTTTTCTTTGAAATACGTCGTCGCTTTGCAGCGTTTTGAAAAGTAAAGCCTTGAACGAGAAGCTAGACAGAGTAAGGGCGTGTCGTATAAAATACGTACTCCAATATCATAAAACCAGAGAAAGATAAATGAATAGTAATTCACAAGTACATTGCATTATATAGCAAAGTCATTACATCGATATGGGTTCATAATATATATACATACATATATATCAACATTACATCAAAGGAGGCTCATGGTCGGGCCATGGTCCAAATACTAGATACTAAGTACAAATTTAAATGACAAAGCCCAACTCAAAAAGAAGTATGCGAAGGTGCAGAGCGATGGTCGCGACAAGTCCCAAAACAACCGTCTGCCTTTGCATCCCACGTCACACGTCCGCTCACAGTGTTGGGGATCCACGCTCCACTCTACCGGATGCGCCCTCGAGATCTGGTGACGATACGGAAGAATAACGAGGGTGAGAAATGGAATTTCTCAGTAGGACTCGAACCCGACACGAAAGTGTCATCGTCATCGTCCCAGCCACTTCGGTTTTATTAATGAAAATAGTGGGCATGCATACGGTTCAATTCTTGCATTTTTCGAAATCGTGAACATCCGAAGCGGATTCAATTTTAACATACTCTCTAATCATTTATATCATAACATACATGGGCATAAGTATAATCATATAAAAATGCATGACTGTGCTATAAGTTTTTCTTAACTTCTTCCCTTGCTAGGGTTTTGGACCGAAGTCCCTTTTTCTTTTCTTAGCTTGACTTTATCTTTTCACCCACTAAACATAAGTGGTAATGAGCTCATACTGTGGCCGTCGCCACCATAGAATTTCAGTACTTACACTAGCTGGGTCATGCCATGCCTCATGTAAGACCTATCCCTATACTCACACTATTTGGGTCATGCCATGCCTCATGTGAGTCGTGGGTGAGGAAACTTAAATTAGATTACCTTCCCTTTTGAAGGATCACTTACTTGAATTAAACTTCTTCTTATTAAGCATTATGATGCAAAAATATTTCTAAGTCCATAATTCTTACAAAATTTAAGAAGATAATTTAGGCTAGATCAAGTTCCCAAAATTTTGCCAAACAGAGAAACCAATATCATACAACATTAAGCATCATATCATATCATCATCATCATGATCATAATCATAACATCATCATACCATCATCATCATCATCATCATCATAACATCATGCTTGCACATAAACATAGGCATACTCTCAAGCAAAGTTTTATGAGCTTAGCTTAGTAAATTTAGTGCAAGCTTTTAATTGAGATTGTCTCTTGTGTAAACTTCTTTTATTGAGCATAAAGCCACTTTTGTCTAATGTCCTTTTTGACACTTTTTAAGTTGAATTATGAGGGTTCTCTAATGCTTAATGTAAGGGTATTAATGTCTTAAAGCTTATTTCTCCTTATTCTTTAACTTTTACCATAACCAGTTTTTTTTCTTTTACAGTGGGACAGTAACTTTGAAAATTCACCATAATTTCACCTTTTACTCCTTTATTTCGAATTTTTGTGTGGATATACTTCTCTGAGTCTATTTTTAAACAAAAGAAACCCCACTTAAAAATTCATTTTGTAGCTTGAGTTATGCACATTTTATTCTGACTGTTCAGTTTCTAAGTTCACTCCCGGTACAGTGGATTGTCACTGCCCATTATAATTACTCAGAAGGAATCTGAGAAAACTGTTTTATGGGTTTGTTCCTCTATGTCTTAGCTTTCATTGAAACTTGGTCTCACTCAAAAATCATTTTTGTAGCTCGAGTTATACACATTTTAGTGTAGACTGCCCAGACAGAAACCAATCCGAGAACAGTCCACTTTGAAAAATCATATCTCACTCATTTTAACTCCGAATCTTATGTATTTTATATGTATGGAAAGCTCTTTGAGTCTATTTTCATATAAAATTGGTTCCACTAATTTTTGAGTTCTCTGGAAAAAGTTATACCGTTCGGTTTACAGACTGCCAGAAAATCCAGATTTCACGTTTTGATTTTTCTCATGTTTTCTCCAAAACACTCAACCTCACTTTCAAGAAAACATTCTCAAGTTATAAAACACTCATATACCATGAAAGATTAGTGAAAAACTAACATGTTGGAGTTCAAAAATATTGAGTTCAACCATGCTTCACACCAAACCGAAAACATGTTTTCAACAAACCACCATACAAGCAACAACATCTCATTTTATGACAAGAATGGCTATGATGCCCATAATCAATCTTTAAAACCACCTAGCTATGGAGAGCATAGGAGTTCTAAAGCTTGAAAAACAAGAGAGAAAAAGAGTTTAGAGCCACTACCAAGGAGAGTTTTCTTGAAGGATTTTGAAGGTGGAGATGGTTGGAGAGAGCCTTCCTCCTTGGATGCTTGGAAATGGGGCTTGGTGAGTGTTTGTTTTGTTTCTCCAAGAACCAAAGAGGGTGGTTCTTGAAGGGCTTGTGAGAATGGTAAATGGAGATGAGTGGGGAGTAGTATGAGGGTTGGAAGAAAAATAATGAAACTTGGAAGAAGAAGAGAGTATGAGACTTGGAGAGAGGAGAGAGCTTTGTGCTTCTTTGAGAGAGGAAATGAAAAATAGAATGAGGAGAGAGGGGGGCTGATGGGTGGCGCAAAAAGAGGGGGGAGAGGATGTGATTTGTTGCTTCTTACACAAGCTAGAGAGTGGGAAAAACCATAGGGCAAAAGAGTGTGTTGTGTTTCCTTTGAGTCTTGCTTGATTGGGTAAAGACTATGTAGTGTTTTTGTCAAGTGGTTAAAAGCATGAGCTCTCTTAGGATTGGGCATTGGATGGCTAGGATCACACCAAGTGTCATGATCTTGGTGAAGAAGAGTACAACTCTTGTCATGACTTAAGGGATCTACTAATGTGGACTCTTGCTCTTGTGGTGTATGATGAGAAAGTAAATGGATGGTTGGATATGGCTCTTGCTTTGACCAAACTTTCAAACTATAATTAAAGGGAAGTTCCTACATCTTTCTAATTGTTGTAATTATCTAAATGTTAATTAATTTACTTGGTTTAAATTACTCATTAGCACATTTTAATTAAGAAGGATTTTTCCTCATTAATTTTGTAAGAAGATGTGAAGGTTAATGTGATTAAGTTTTGAATCTTATATGCTCTTAGTTAATTAGATTAAACCATCTTGATTTTTATGTTCTAAATTATGGGTTAATAAGGATTGGACAATTAGGCTTTTAATTGTAACTTTTAATGCATTAAATCTCAATTGTTGACTTGCCTTTAATTTACTAAGCCCTTACACTCGAGATTAATCGATTAATTCTCAATTAATCGATAATCCCTCTAATTAGCCGGGAACACCGAGCTAATTAACTTAGGTAAAAACGGGGATGTTACATTTCTCCCCTCCTTAAAAGAATTTTGCCCTCAAAATTCGTTACCTGTAAACAGGTGGGGAAATTCTCTTTGCATCTCTGCCTCGAGCTCCCACGTGTGCTCCTCCAAGCTTCCTCTTCCCCATGCCACTTTCACTAAGGGCACAGACTTGTTCCTCAGCTGCTTGACCTTCCTATCTATGATTCTCACAGCGTGTAGAGTCGAAAGTTAGGTCTTCCCTTAGCCCATTACACTTTCTGGCTCAAGAAGATGATTGGGGTCGGAGTTGTATTTTCTCAATTGGGAGACATGGAAAACATTATGAAGGTTTGACAAATGGGGTGGTAATGCTATTTGGTAGGCAACTGTTCCTACTCGTTTCAAGATTTCAAAAGGGCCAAGAAAACGAGGGCTCAACTTTTTGACTCTAAGGGCTCTACCAATGCCTGTTGTAGGAGTGATTTTCAAGAATACGTGTTCTCCTTCTTCGAACTCGATTGGCTTTCTCCTCTTATCCGCATAGCTCTTCTGACGACTTTGTGCAGTGAGAATCCTTTCCCTTATCCTCTTAATTTGTTCGGTGGTTTGTCTAACCAGATCCGGCCCTAAGAGGCTTTGCTCACCCGATTCATACCAACAAAGCGGAGATTGGCACTTCCTGCCATCTGAGGGCTTCATAAGGCGCCATCCCAATACTAGCGTGGAAACTATTGTTGTAGGCGAACTCGATGAGGGGTAGGTGTTTGTCCCAACTTCCGGGTCGGTCCATTACACATGCTCTCAACATGTCCTCTAGGGTTTGTATGGTTCTTTCTGATTGTCCATCAGTCTGGGGGTGGTAGGCTGTACTTAAACAAAGTTTTGTCCCGAACGCCTTTTGCAATGCTCCCCAAAACCTAGAGGTAAACCTTGGGTCTCTGTCAGACACAATGGTTGCTGGTACTCCATGCAGCCTTACAATTTCTTGGATGTATAGCTGGGCTAGCTTATCCAGAGGATAATTCGCTCTAATGGGTAAGAAGTGGGCAGACTTGGTCAATCTATCCACGACAACCCATATGGCATCAAATCCCGCTTGGGTTCGGGGTAAACCCATCACGAAATCCATAGAGATTCCATCCCATTTCCATTCAGGGATCTCCAATGACTGCAGCATGCCTGAGGGTTTTTGGTGCTCAATTTTCACCTTTTGACAAACTAAGCACTTTCCCACCACATCGGCTACATCTCGTTTCATGCCTGGCCACCAAAACATCCTCTTGAGGTCTTGGTACATCTTTGTCATGCCAGGATGCATGGTGAAATGACCTTTGTGAGCTTCTTCTACAATCATCCTCCTCAAGTCATCCTTAGCAGGTACACATATCCTCCCCTGATACCTCCACACGCCATCAGCGCCTTGAGCAAATTCTTTCAGTTTTCCCTCCTTCACTTGGGCTACTAACCTCAAGAACTCTTCATCCTCTTCCTGAGCCCGCATAATTTGTCCTTTGAACTCACTCGTCACCTTGATCAGACTCAACCTTATACTACGAGGGGTCAGGGTAACTCCAAGGTTCAAGTCTCTAAAGCTCTCAATCAACTCTGCTTCCTTGACCATCATCCACGACACATGTAGTGACTTGCGGCTCAGTGCATCTGCCACCACATTAGCCTTACCAGGGTGGTAGTTTAACCCAAAATCATAATCTTTCAAGAATTCCATCCACCTCCTCTGCCTCATGTTAAGCTCCTTCTGATCAAACAAGTACTTCAGACTCTTGTGATCTGAGAATACCTCAAACCTAACTCCATATAGATGGTGCCTCCATATCTTCAAGGCAAACACCACGGCCGCTAATTCCAGGTCATGGGTTGGGTAATTAACCTCATGAGGTTTCAGTTGTCTAGAGGCGTACGCTACCACACTGCGATTTTGCATCAGAACACAACCTAAACCTCTTCCAGAGGCATCACAGTACACCTCAAAGGCTCCCTTAGGGTCAGGCAGGACTAGTACAGGTGTGGAAGTCAACTTTGCCTTCAATTCTTGAAAGCTTTTCTCACACTCTTCAGTCCACACAAACGCAGCATTCTTCCTAGTGAGCTTAGTCAAAGGTAAGGATATCTGAGAAAATCCCTTTATAAATCTCCGATAATACCCGGCTAGGCCGAGAAAACTCCGAATCTCCGTCACCGTCGTAGGTCTTTCCCAGTTCATCACCGCTTCCACTTTGCTTGGATCTACGGATATCCCTCCCTTAGTAACGACGTGACCTAAGAACTTCACTTCTTCTAGCCAGAACTCACACTTTGACAATTTCGCGTAAAGCTTCTTATCCCTCAAGATTTCCAACACAATCCTAAGATGCTCTTCATGTTCCTCCTTCGTCTTTGAGTAGATGAGGATGTCATCTATAAAGACCACCACAAACTTATCCAGGTATGGCCTAAAGATCCTGTTCATATAATCCATAAACACAGCCGGGGCATTGGTCAATCCAAACGACATTACTCTAAACTCATAATGCCCATATCTAGTCCTAAAGGCCGTCTTGGGGATATCCTCCTCCTTCACTCTAATCTGATGGTAACCCGATCTCAGATCTATCTTTGAAAACACCACTGCTCCTCTAAGTTGGTCCATCAGGTCATCTATTCTTGGCAAGGGGTACTTGTTCTTCACTGTGACCTTGTTCAACTGCCGATAATCCACGCACAGCCTCATGCTTCCATCCTTCTTCTTGACAAACAACACTGGGGCTCCCCAAGGTGAGGCACTTGGTCTCACAAACTTCTTTTCCAGCAACTCCTCCAATTGGGTCTTCAGCTCCTCCAACTCCAAAGGGGACATTCGGTAGGGTGCAATAGATATTGGTCCAGTTCCTGGCACCAATTCTATGGAAAACTCTATCTCTCTCTCAGGGGGAAACTCAGGGATATCCTCAGGGAAGACTTCAGGGTACTCATTTGCCACAGGAATCTCATCAAGAGCTTGCTCCAGTTCAACCTCACTTGTCGATAGGAGAACGTATTCTTGATTCTCAGTCTTACAACAGTATAACACAACAAAGCTTGGGCTTAAACTACTTGAGGTTTAGAAGGTAAAGAAGGGAATACGATTGTCTTGGCAGCACAATCTAACATAACATGGTTGGCTGAGAGCCAATCCATGCCTAAGATTAGATCTAAACCAACTAAAGGAAGACAGATTAAATCAGACTCATAGGTTCTACCATCAATATGAATCTGACATTTTAAACAACACAGACAAGTTCTAACTGGTTTCCCAGTGGGAGTAGAAACAAGCAACATGTAAGGCATTTCAGAAACAAACAACCCCAATCTACTTACGCAATCATGGGAAATAATAGAATGCGTGGCGCCAGAATCATCTGATCTGATTAAGATGTTACCGATTCACTTCGCATGTACCTCGAATGAGATCATCGAGACTCAAGTGGTCTCCTCGGCGTTCATGGTGAAAACCCTTCCTTGGCGTTGCGGTTTGGGGGCAGGCGTGTCCTTGTTGCAGTTCTTGGCAAAATGGCCGGGCTGTCCACATCTGAAGCAAACGTATTGTCCCGCGTAGCGAACCTCTATGTTGCTTCCCACACTTCGGGCAAACAGAATTTGTTGCAGGCTTCGGAGGCTGGCCGGCGGGTCTTGGAGGATTAGCAGATGGTCTCTGTGGCTGCTTGCCCTTAGAACCTTCACCATGGTAGGGCTTCTTTTGCGGGGGCTGCTTCGTGTGTTGCCCTTGAGACGCTTGCCTTCTCTTATGGGCCTCCGACCTCTGAATTGCCAACTTACGGTTGCATTCCTCCACTACACGACTCTTATTGACAAGGGCCGCGTAGTTCCGAATTTCCAGCGGGGCTACAGATGCCAGGATGTCAGCCCTCAAACCCCCTTCATATTTCATGCATTTCCAGTTCTCGTCGGGGTTTCGCTGATAAAGGGTGGAGAATTTGCACAGCTCCTCAAACTTCGCCGTGTACTCAGCAATGCTCATACCTCCCTGGTAGAGCCTCAGGAACTCCATCTCCTTTGCGTTCCTCACAGACATCGGGAAATACTTCTCGTAGAAAGCTGTCTTGAAGACGTCCCAAGTGATTTCCCTTTGGTCGCTCTCCATCAGGCTCTTCGCCCCTTTCCACCAAAATTCGGCATCCGCCTTCAGCATATAAGTGGCAAAGGCCACCTTTTGGGTCTCCGAGCAGGTCAGCACAGAGTAGATCTTCTCGATCTCTTTGATCCACTCATCGGCTTCGTCAGGGTTAAAAGCCCCCTTGAAACTTGGCGGGTTTGCCTTACGAAACTCCGAGAATTTCTGATACTCGGCGTCCGCTCCATTTCCACCAACAGACTCTTCGGATCTTCGATTTAGTTGATCCATCATATGCTCAGCAGCTGTAGCTTGAGCTTGCATGGCATTCGCCATTTGCTGGAAGGTCCTCATAAAATCAGCGATGTTCGTGCTGTCGCTGGGCTCGTTGGCGGTACGTCTACGAGTTGCCATTAGTTCCTGAACACACCAAAACAAAATACCGAGTTGATCAGGCCCAATACTAAGCATAAGCATGGCAGCAACTATAGGCAATCTCACATGACGGTCATGCATTCTAAGTCCTACATCCCATCATACAAACAGGATCCACAGCATGACTTAACATAGCGCACGTAGAGTTATGCTTGGAAGCATAGTCAGTCCAACCTCAGGCTTTAACAGGATGAACTGCTCTGATACCATAATGTAACACCCTAATAAACCCATACTACGCTTAAGTCGTATTACGGCGTTTTATTAGTGTTACTTATGCTCGTGGAAAACTAAACTTTGCTTGAAATTAAGTTACGCGGAAAATACGATAAGATTTTTCTTTGAAATACGTCGTTGCACTTTTTGAAAAGTAAAGCCTTGAACGAGAAGCTAGACGAGTAAAGGCGTGTCGTATAAAATACGTACATCAATATCATAAAATCAGAGAAAGATAAATGAATAGTAATTCACAAGTACATTGCATTATATAGCAAAGTCATTACATCGATATGGGTTCATAATATATATACATACATATATATCAACATTACATCAAAGGAGGCTCATGGTCGGGCCATGGTCCAAATACTAGATACTAAGTACAAATTTAAATGACAATGCTCAGCTCAAAAGAAATATGCGAAGGTGCAGAGCGATGGTCGCTACAAGTCCCAAAACAGCTTCGTCTTGCATCCCACGTCACATGTCCGCTCATAGTGTTGGGGATCCACGCTCCACTCCACCGGATGCGCCGTCGAGATCTGGTGACGATACGGAAGAACAACGAGGGTGAGAAATCGAATTTCTCGATGGGACTCGAACCCGACACGAAAGTGTCATCGTCATCGTCCCAGCCACTTCGGGTTTATTAATGAAAATAGTGGGCATGCATACGGTTCAATTCTTGCATTTTTCGAAATCGTGAACATCCGAAGCGGATTCAATTTTAACATACTCTCTAATCATTTATATCATAACATACATGGGCATAAGTATAATCATATAAAAATGCATGACTGTGCTATAAGTTTTTCTTAACCTCTTCCCTTGCTAGGGTTTTGGACCGAAGTCCCTTTTTCTTTTCTTAGCTTGACTTTATCTTTTCACCCACTAAACATAAGTGGTAATGAGCTCATACCGTGGCCGTCGCCACCATAGAATTTCGGTACTTACACTAGCTGGGTCATGCCATGCCTCATGTAAGACCTATCCCCTATACTCACACTAGCTGGGTCATGCCATGCCTCATGTGAGTCGTGGGTGAGGGGAAACTTAAATTAGATTACCTTCCCTTTTGAAGGATCACTTACTTGAATTAAACTTCTTCTTATTAAGCATTATGATGCAAAAATATTTCTAAGTCCATAATTCTTACAAAATTTCGTGAAGATAACTAGGCCAGAAGCTTCCCAAAATTTTGCCAAACAGAGAAACCAATATCATACAACATTAAGCATCATATCATATCATCATCATCATGATCATCATCATACCATCATCATCATCATCATCATCATAACATCATGCTTGCACATAAACATAGGCATACTCTCAAGCAAAGTTTTATGAGCTTAGCTTAGTAAATTTAGTGCAAGCTTTTAATTGAGATTGTCTCTTGTGTAAACTTCTTTTATTGAGCATAAAGCCACTTTTGTCTAATGTCCTTTTTGACACTTTTTAAGTTGAATTATGAGGGTTCTCTAATGCTTAATGTAAGGGTATTAATGTCTTAAAGCTTATTTCTCCTTATTCTTTAACTTTTACCATAACCAGTTTTTTTTTCTTTTTTACAGTGGGACAGTAACTTTGAAAATTCACCATAATTTCACCTTTTACTCTTTTATTTCGAATTTTTGTGTGGATATACTTCTCTGAGTCTATTTTTAAACAAAAGAAACCCCACTTAAAAATTCATTTTGTAGCTTGAGTTATGCACATTTTATTCTGACTGTTCAGTTTCTAAGTTCACTCCCGGTACAGTGGATTGTCACTGCCCATTATAATTACTCAGAAGGAATCTGAGAAAACTGTTTTATGGGTTTGTTCCTCTATGTCTTAGCTTTCATTGAAACTTGGTCTCACTCAAAAATCATTTTTGTAGCTCGAGTTATACACATTTTAGTGTAGACTGCCCAGACAGAAACCAATCTGAGAACAGTCCACTTTGAAAAATCATATCTCACTCATTTTAACTCCGAATCTTATGTATTTTATATGTATGGAAAGCTCTTTGAGTCTATTTTCATATAAAATTGGTTCCACTAATTTTGAGTTCTCTGGAAAAAGTTATACCGTTCGGTTTACAGACTGCCAGAAAATCCAGATTTCACGTTTTGATTTTTCTCATGTTTTCTCCAAAACACTCAACCTCACTTTCAAGAAAACATTCTCAAGTTATAAAACACTCATATACCATGAAAGATTAGTGAAAAACTAACATGTTGGAGTTCAAAAATATTGAGTTCAACCATGCTTCACACCAAACCGAAAACATGTTTTCAACAAACCACCATACAAGCAACAACATCTCATTTTATGACAAGAATGGCTATGATGCCCATAATCAATCTTTAAAACCACCTAGCTATGGAGAGCATAGGAGTTCTAAAGCTTGAAAAACAAGAGAGAAAAGAGTTTAGAGCCACTACCAAGGAGAGTTTTCTTGAAGGATTTTGAAGGTGGAGATGGTTGGAGAGAGCCTTCCTCCTTGGATGCTTGGAAATGGGGCTTGGTGAGTGTTTGTTTCTCCAAAGACCAAAAATGGTGGTCCTTGAAGGGATGGTGAGAATGGTAAATGGAGATGAGTGGGAGTAGTATGAGGGTTGGAAGAAAAATAATGAAACTTGGAAGAAGAAGAGAGTATGAGGAACTTGGAGAGAGGAGAGAGCTTTGTGCTTCTTTGGGTAAGGAAATGAAAAATAGAAGTGAGGGGAGAGAGTGGGGCTGATGGGTGGGCGCAAATGAGGGGAGAGGATGTGATTTTTGCTTCTTACAACAAGCTAGAGAGTGGGAAAAACCATAGGGCAAAAGAGTGTGTTGTGTTTCCTTTGAGTCTTGGCAATTGGGTAAAGACTATGTAGTGTTTTTGTCAAGTGGTTAAAAGCATGAGCTCTCTTAGGATTGGGCATTGGATGGCTAGGATCACACCAAGTGTCATGATCTTGGTGAAGAAGAGTACAACTCTTGTCATGACTTAAGGGATCTACTAATGTGGACTCTTGCTCTTGTGGTGTATGATGAGAAAGTAAATGGATGGTTGGATATGGCTCTTGCTTTGACCAAACTTTCAAACTATAATTAAAGGGAAGTTCCTACATCTTTCTAATTGTTGTAATTATCTAAATGTTAATTAATTTACTTGGTTTAAATTACTCATTAGCACATTTTAATTAAGAAGGATTTTTCCTCATTAATTTTGTAAGAAGATGTGAAGGTTAATGTGATTAAGTTTTGAATCTTATATGCTCTTAGTTAATTAGATTAAACCATCTTGATTTTTATGTTCTAAATTATGGGTTAATAAGGATTGGACAATTAGGCTTTTAATTGTAACTTTTAATGCATTAAATCTCAATTGTTGACTTGCCTTTAATTTACTAAGCCCTTACACTCGAGATTAATCGATTAATTCTCAATTAATCGCTAATCCCTCTAATTAGCCGGGAACACCGAGCTAATTAACTTAGGTAAAAACGGGGATGTTACATTTCTCCCCTCCTTAAAAAGAATTTTGCCCTCAAAATTCGTTACCTGTAAACAGGTGGGGAAATTCTCTTTGCATCTCTGCCTCGAGCTCCCACGTGTGCTCCTCCAAGCTTCCTCTTCCCCATGCCACTTTCACTAAGGGCACAGACTTGTTCCTCAGCTGCTTGACCTTCCTATCTATGATTCTCACAGGCGGTAGGTCGAAAGTTAGGTCTTCCCTTAACTGTACACTTTCTGGCTCAAGAAGATGATTGGGGTCGGAGTTGTATTTTCTCAATTGGGAGACATGGAAAACATTATGAAGGTTTGACAAATGGGGTGGTAATGCTATTTGGTAGGCAACTGTTCCTACTCGTTTCAAGATTTCAAAGGGGCCAAGAAAACGAGGGCTCAACTTTTTGACTCTAAGGGCTCTACCAATGCCTGTTGTAGGAGTGATTTTCAAGAATACGTGTTCTCCTTCTTCGAACTCGATTGGCTTTCTCCTCTTATCCGCATAGCTCTTCTGACGACTTTGTGCAGTGAGAATCCTTTCCCTTATCCTCTTAATTTGTTCGGTGGTTTGTCTAACGGATCCGGCCCTAAGAGGCTTTGCTCACCCGATTCATACCAACAAAGTGGAGATTGGCACTTCCTGCCATACAGGGCTTCATAAGGCGCCATCCCAATACTAGCGTGGAAACTATTGTTGTAGGCGAACTCGATGAGGGGTAGGTGTTTGTCCCAACTTCCGGGTCGGTCCATTACACATGCTCTCAACATGTCCTCTAGGGTTTGTATGGTTCTTTCTGATTGTCCATCAGTCTGGGGGTGGTAGGCTGTACTTAAACAAAGTTTTGTCCCGAACGCCTTTTGCAATGCTCCCCAAAACCTAGAGGTAAACCTTGGGTCTCTGTCAGACACAATGGTTGCTGGTACTCCATGCAGCCTTACAATTTCTTGGATGTATAGCTGGGCTAGCTTATCCAGAGGATAATTCGCTCTAATGGGTAAGAAGTGGGCAGACTTGGTCAATCTATCCACGACAACCCATATGGCATCAAATCCCGCTTGGGTTCGGGGTAAACCCATCACGAAATCCATAGAGATTCCATCCCATTTCCATTCAGGGATCTCCAATGACTGCAGCATGCCTGAGGGTTTTTGGTGCTCAATTTTCACCTTTTGACAAACTAAGCACTTTCCCACCACATCGGCTACATCTCGTTTCATGCCTGGCCACCAAAACATCCTCTTGAGGTCTTGGTACATCTTTGTCATGCCAGGATGCATGGTGAAATGACCTTTGTGAGCTTCTTCTACAATCATCCTCCTCAAGTCATCCTTAGCAGGTACACATATCCTCCCTTGATACCTCCACACGCCATCAACGCCTTGAGCAAATTCTTTCAGTTTTCCCTCCTTCACTTGGGCTACTAACCTCAAGAACTCTTCATCCTCTTCCTGAGCCCGCATAATTTGTCCTTTGAACTCACTCGTCACCTTGATCAGACTCAACCTTATACTACGAGGGGTCAGGGTAACTCCAAGGTTCAAGTCTCTAAAGCTCTCAATCAACTCTGCTTCCTTGACCATCATCCACGACACATGTAGTGACTTGCGGCTCAGTGCATCTGCCACCACATTAGCCTTACCAGGGTGGTAGTTTAACCCAAAATCATAATCTTTCAAGAATTCCATCCACCTCCTCTGCCTCATGTTAAGCTCCTTCTGATCAAACAAGTACTTCAGACTCTTGTGATCTGAGAATACCTCAAACCTAACTCCATATAGATGGTGCCTCCATATCTTCAAGGCAAACACCACGGCCGCTAATTCCAGGTCATGGGTTGGGTAATTAACTTCATGAGGTTTCAGTTGTCTAGAGGCGTACGCTACCACACTGCGATTTTGCATCAGAACACAACCTAAACCTCTTCCAGAGGCATCACAGTACACCTCAAAGGCTCCCTTAGGGTCAGGCAGGACTAGTACAGGTGTGGAAGTCAACTTTGCCTTCAATTCTTGAAAGCTTTTCTCACACTCTTCAGTCCACACAAACGCAGCATTCTTCCTAGTGAGCTTAGTCAAAGGTAAGGATATCTGAGAAAATCCCTTTATAAATCTCCGATAATACCCGGCTAGGCCGAGAAAACTCCGAATCTCCGTCACCGTCGTAGGTCTTTCCCAGTTCATCACCGCTTCCACTTTGCTTGGATCTACGGATATCCCTCCCTTAGTAACGACGTGACCTAAGAACTTCACTTCTTCTAGCCAGAACTCACACTTTGACAATTTCGCGTAAAGCTTCTTATCCCTCAAGATTTCCAACACAATCCTAAGATGCTCTTCATGTTCCTCCTTCGTCTTTGAGTAGATGAGGATGTCATCTATAAAGACCACCACAAACTTATCCAGGTATGGCCTAAAGATCCTGTTCATATAATCCATAAACACAGCCGGGGCATTGGTCAATCCAAACGACATTACTCTAAACTCATAATGCCCATATCTAGTCCTAAAGGCCGTCTTGGGAATATCCTCCTCCTTCACTCTAATCTGATGGTAACCCGATCTCAGATCTATCTTTGAAAACACCACTGCTCCTCTAAGTTGGTCCATCAGGTCATCTATTCTTGGCAAGGGGTACTTGTTCTTCACTGTGACCTTGTTCAACTGCCGATAATCCACGCACAGCCTCATGCTTCCATCCTTCTTCTTGACAAACAACACCGGGGCTCCCCAAGGTGAGGCACTTGGTCTCACAAACTTCTTTTCCAGCAACTCCTCCAATTGGGTCTTCAGCTCCTCCAACTCCAAAGGGGACATTCGGTAGGGTGCAATAGATATTGGTCCAGTTCCTGGCACCAATTCTATGGAAAACTCTATCTCTCTCAGGGGAAACTCAGGGATATCCTCAGGGAAGACTTCAGGGTACTCATTCGCCACAGGAATCTCATCAAGAGCTTGCTCCAGTTCAACCTCACTTGTCGATAGGAGAACGTATTCTTGATTCTCAGTCTTACAACAGTATAACACAACAGGCTTCAGGCTTAAACTACTTGAGGTTTAGAAGGTAAAGAAGGGAATACGATTGTCTTGGCAGCACAATCTAACATAACATGGTTGGCTGAGAGCCAATCCATGCCTAAGATTAGATCTAAACCAACTAAAGGAAGACAGATTAAATCAGACTCATAGGTTCTACCATCAATATGAATCTGACATTTTAAACAACACAGACAAGTTCTAACTGGTTTCCCAGTGGGAGTAGAAACAAGCAACATGTAAGGCATTTCAGAAACAGACAACCCCAATCTACTTACGCAATCATGGGAAATAAAAGAATGCGTAGCGCCAGAATCATACAGTACAGTTAAGATGTTACCGTTCACTTCGCATGTACCTCGAATGAGATCATCAGACTCCGTGGTCTCCTCGGCGTTCATGGTGAAAACCCTTCCTTGGCGTTGCGGTTTGGGGGCAGGCGTGTCCTTGTTGCAGTTCTTGGCAAAATGGCCGGGCTGTCCACATCTGAAGCAAACGTTTTGTCCCGCGTAGCAGACCCCTCTATGTTGCTTCCCACACTTCGGGCAAACAGAATTTGTTGCAGGCTTCGGAGGCTGGCCGGCGGGTCTTGGAGGATTAGCAGATGGTCTCTGTGGCTGCTTGCCCTTAGAACCTTCACCATGGTAGGGCTTCTTTTGCGCTGCCGTGTGTTGCCCTTGAGACGCGTGCCTTCTCTTATGGGCCTCCGACCTCTGAATTGCCAACTTACGGTTGCATTCCTCCACTACACGACTCTTATTGACAAGGGCCGCGTAGTTCCGAATTTCCAGCGGGGCTACAGATGCCAGGATGTCAGCCCTCAAACCCCCTTCATATTTCATGCATTTCCAGTTCTCGTCGGGGTTTCGCTGATAAAGGGTGGAGAACTTGCACAGCTCCTCAAACTTTGCCGTGTACTCAGCAATGCTCATACCTCCCTGGTAGAGCCTCAGGAACTCCATCTCCTTTGCGTTCCTCACAGACATCGGGAAATACTTCTCGTAGAAAGCTGTCTTGAAGACGTCCCAAGTGATTTCCCTTTGGTCGCTCTCCATCAGGCTCTTCGCCCCTTTCCACCAAAATTCGGCATCCGCCTTCAGCATATAAGTGGCAAAGGCCACCTTTTGGGTCTCCGAGCAGGTCAGCACAGAGTAGATCTTCTCGATCTCTTTGATCCACTCATCGGCTTCGTCAGGGTTAAAAGCCCCCTTGAAACTTGGCGGGTTTGCCTTACGAAACTCCGAGAATTTCTGATACTCGGCGTCCGCTCCATTTCCACCAACAGACTCTTCGGATCTTCGATTTAGTTGATCCATCATATGCTCAGCAGCTGTAGCTTGAGCTTGCATGGCATTCGCCATTTGCTGAAAGGTCCTCATAAAATCAGCGATGTTCGTGCTGTCGCTGGGCTCGTTGGCGGTACGTCTACGAGTTGCCATTAGTTCCTGAACACACCAAAACAAAATACCGAGTTGATCAGGCCCAATACTAAGCATAAGCATGGCAGCAACTATAGGCAATCTCACATGACGGTCATGCATTCTAAGTCCTACATCCCATCATACAAACAGGATCCACAGCATGACTTAACATAGCGCACGTAGAGTTATGCTTGGAAGCATAGTCAGTCCAACCTCAGGCTTTAACAGGATGAACTGCTCTGATACCATAATGTAACACCCTAATAAACCCATACTACGCTTAAGTCGTATTACGGCATTTTATTAGCTGTTACTTATGCTCGTGGAAAACTAAACTTCATTTGAAATTAAATTACGCGGAAAATACGATAAGATTTTTCTTTGAAATACGTCGTCACTTTTTGAAAGTAAAGCCTTGAACGAAGCTAGACAGAGTAAGGGCGTGTCGTATAAAATACGTACTCCAATATCATAAAACCAGAGAAAGATAAATGAATAGTAATTCACAAGTACATTGCATTATATAGCAAAGTCATTACATCGATATGGGTTCATAATATATATACATACATATATATCAACATTACATCAAAGGAGGCTCATGGTCGAGCCATGGTCCAAATACTAGATACTAAGTACAAATTTAAATGACAATGCTCAGCTCAAAAGAAATATGCGAAGGTGCAGAGCGATGGTCGCTCCAAGTCCCAAAGCGACCGTCTTGCATCCCACGTCACATGTCCGCTCATAGTGTTGGGGATCCACGCTCCACTCCACCGGATGCGTCCTCGAGATCTGGTGACGATACGGAAGAATAACGGGGGTGAGAAATGGAATTTCTCAGTAGGACTCGAACCCGACACGAAAGTGTCATCGTCATCGTCCCACTTCGGTTTTATTAATGAAAATAGTGAGCATGCATAAAGTTCAATTCTTGCATTTTGAAATCGTGAACATCAAAGCGGATTCAATTTTAACATACTCTCTAATCATTTATATCATAACATACATGGGCATAAGTATAATCATATAAAAATGCATGACTGTGCTATAAGTTTTTCTTAACTTCTTCCCTTGCTAGGGTTTTGGACCGAAGTCCCTTTTCTTTTCTTAACTTGACTTTATCTTTTCACCCACTAAACATAAGTGGTAATGAGCTCATACTGAGGCCGTCGCCACCATAGAAATATGGTACTTACACTAGGCTGGGTCATGCCATGCCTCATGTAAGACCTATCCCTATACTCACACTAGCTGGGTCATGCCATGCCTCATGTGAGTCGTGGGTGAGGGGAAACTTAAATTAGATTACCTTCCCTTTTGAAGGATCACTTACTTGAATTAAACTTCTTCTTATTAAGCATTATGATGCAAAAATATTTCTAAGTCCATAATTCTTACAAAATTTCTAAGAAGATAATTTAGGCAGAAAGCTTCCCAAAATTTTGCCAAACAGAGAAACCAATATCATACAACATTAAGCATCATATCATATCATCATCATCATGATCATAATCATAACATCATCATACCATCATCATCATCATCATCATCATAACATCATGCTTGCACATAAACATAGGCATACTCTCAAGCAAAGTTTTATGAGCTTAGCTTAGTAAATTTAGTGCAAGCTTTTAATTGAGATTGTCTCTTGTGTAAACTTCTTTTATTGAGCATAAAGCCACTTTTGTCTAATGTCCTTTTTGACACTTTTTAAGTTGAATTATGAGGGTTCTCTAATGCTTAATGTAAGGGTATTAATGTCTTAAAGCTTATTTCTCCTTATTCTTTAACTTTTACCATAACCAGTTTTTTTTTCTTTTTTACAGTGGGACAGTAACTTTGAAAATTCACCATAATTTCACCTTTTACTCTTTTATTTCGAATTTTTGTGTGGATATACTTCTCTGAGTCTATTTTTAAACAAAAGAAACCCCACTTAAAAATTCATTTTGTAGCTTGAGTTATGCACATTTTATTCTGACTGTTCAGTTTCTAAGTTCACTCCCGGTACAGTGGATTGTCACTGCTCATTATAATTACTCAGAAGGAATCTGAGAAAACTGTTTTATGGGTTTGTTCCTCTATGTCTTAGCTTTCATTGAAACTTGGTCTCACTCAAAAATCATTTTTGTAGCTCGAGTTATACACATTTTAGTGTAGACTGCCCAGACAGAAACCAATCCGAGAACAGTCCACTTTGAAAAATCATATCTCACTCATTTTAACTCCGAATCTTATGTATTTTATATGTATGGAAAGCTCTTTGAGTCTATTTTCATATAAAATTGGTTCCACTAATTTTTGAGTTCTCTGGAAAAAGTTATACCGTTCGGTTTACAGACTGCCAGAAAATCCAGATTTCACGTTTTGATTTTTCTCATGTTTTCTCCAAAACACTCAACCTCACTTTCAAGAAAACATTCTCAAGTTATAAAACACTCATATACCATGAAAGATTAGTGAAAAACTAACATGTTGGAGTTCAAAAATATTGAGTTCAACCATGCTTCACACCAAACCGAAAACATGTTTTCAACAAACCACCATACAAGCAACAACATCTCATTTTATGACAAGAATGGCTATGATGCCCATAATCAATCTTTAAAACCACCTAGCTATGGAGAGCATAGGAGTTCTAAAGCTTGAAAAACAAGAGAGAAAAAGAGTTTAGAGCCACTACCAAGGAGAGTTTTCTTGAAGGATTTTGAAGGTGGAGATGGTTGGAGAGAGCCTTCCTCCTTGGATGCTTGGAAATGGGGCTTGGTGAGTGTTTGTTTCTCCAAAGACCAAAAATGGTGGTCCTTGAAGGGATGGTGATGGTAAATGGAGATGAGTGGGGAGTAGTATGAGGTTGGAAGAAAATAATGAAACTTGGAAGAAGAAGAGAGTATGAGACTTGGAGAGAGGAGAGAGCTTTGTGCTTCTTTGAGAGAGGAAATGAAAAATAGAATGAGGAGAGAGGGGGGCTGATGGGTGGCGCAAAAAAGAGGGAGGAGAGGATGTGATTTTGCTTCTTACAACAAGCTAGAGAGTGGGAAAAACCATAGGGCAAAAGAGTGTGTTGTGTTTCCTTTGAGTCTTGGCAATTGGGTAAAGACTATGTAGTGTTTTTGTCAAGTGGTTAAAAGCATGAGCTCTCTTAGGATTGGGCATTGGATGGCTAGGATCACACCAAGTGTCATGATCTTGGTGAAGAAGAGTACAACTCTTGTCATGACTTAAGGGATCTACTAATGTGGACTCTTGCTCTTGTGGTGTATGATGAGAAAGTAAATGGATGGTTGGATATGGCTCTTGCTTTGACCAAACTTTCAAACTATAATTAAAGGGAAGTTCCTACATCTTTCTAATTGTTGTAATTATCTAAATGTTAATTAATTTACTTGGTTTAAATTACTCATTAGCACATTTTAATTAAGAAGGATTTTTCCTCATTAATTTTGTAAGAAGATGTGAAGGTTAATGTGATTAAGTTTTGAATCTTATATGCTCTTAGTTAATTAGATTAAACCATCTTGATTTTTATGTTCTAAATTATGGGTTAATAAGGATTGGACAATTAGGCTTTTAATTGTAACTTTTAATGCATTAAATCTCAATTGTTGACTTGCCTTTAATTTACTAAGCCCTTACACTCGAGATTAATCGATTAATTCTCAATTAATCGATAATCCCTCTAATTAGCCGGGAACACCGAGCTAATTAACTTAGGTAAAAACGGGGATGTTACAGAATAAGACTTGAGTTCAATCAATGGCCAAAAGAAGTTAAAGGATAAAGAGAAACCAATTCATTACGGATTAAGACTTGATTTCAATCAATGGCCAAAAGAACTTAAAGGACAAAGAGACACCAATTCCTTAATGATTAGGACTTGATTCCAATCTTTGGCCAAAAGAACTTAAAGGACAAAGAGAAACCAATTCATTACGGATTAAGACTTGATTTCAATCAATGGCCAAAAGAACTTAAAGGACAAAGAGACACCAATTCCTTAATGATTAAGGCTTGATTCCAATCTTTGGCCAGAAGAACTTAAAGGACAAAGTTAAACCAATTCATTATGGATTAAGACTTGATTTCAATCAATGGCCAAAAGAAGTTAAAGGACAAAGAGAAACCAATTCAAGATTAAGACTTGATTTCAATGGCCAAAAGAACTTAAAGGACAAAGAGAAACCAATTCATTACGGATTAAGACTTGATTTCAATCAATGGCCAAAAGAACTTAAAGGACAAAGAGACACCAATTCCTTAATGATTAGGACTTGATTCCAATCTTTGGCCAAAAGAACTTAAAGGACAAAGAGAAACCAATTCATTACGGATTAAGACTTGATTTCAATCAATGGCCAAAAGAACTTAAAGGACAAAGAGACACCAATTCCTTAATGATTAGGACTTGATTCCAATCTTTGGCCAAAAGAACTTAAAGGACAAAGAGAAACCAATTCATTACGGATTAAGACTTGATTTCAATCAATGGCCAAAAGAACTTAAAGGACAAAGAGACACCAATTCCTTAATGATTAAGGCTTGATTCCAATCTTTGGCCAGAGTAACTTAATGGACAAAGTGAAACCAATTCATTATGGATTAAGACTTGATTTCAATCAATGGCCAAAAGAAGTTAAAGGACAAAGAGAAACCAATTCATTACGGATTAAGACTTGATTTCAATCAATGGCCAAAAGAACTTAAAGGACAAAGAGACACCAATTCCTTAATGATTAGGACTTGATTCCAATCTTTGGCCAAAAGAACTTAAAGGACAAAGAGAAACCAATTCATTACGGATTAAGACTTGATTTCAATCAATGGCCAAAAGAACTTAAAGGACAAAGAGACACCAATTCCTTAATGATTAAGACTTGATTCCAATCTTTGGCCAAAGAACTTAAAGGACAAAGAGAAACCAATTCATTATGGATTAAGACTTGATTTCAATCAATGGCCAAAAGAACTTAAAGGACAAAGAGAAACCAATTCATTATGGATTAAGACTTGATTTCAATCAATGGCCAAAAGAACTTAAAGGACAAAGAGACACCAATTCCTTAATGATTAGGACTTGATTCCAATCTTTGGCCAAAAGAACTTAAAGGACAAAGAGAAACCAATTCATTATGGATTAAGACTTGATTTCAATCAATGGCCAAAAGAACTTAAAGGACAAAGAGACACCAATTCCTTAATGATTAAGGCTTGATTCCAATCTTTGGCCAGAAGAACTTAATGGACAAAGTGAAACCAATTCATTATGGATTAAGACTTGATTTCAATCAATGGCCAAAAGAACTTAAAGGACAAAGAGAAACCAATTCATTACGGATTAAGACTTGATTTCAATCAATGGCCAAAAGAACTTAAAGGACAAAGAGACACCAATTCCTTAATGATTAGGACTTGATTCCAATCTTTGGCCAAAAGAACTTAAAGGACAAAGAGAAACCAATTCATTATGGATTAAGACTTGATTTCAATCAATGGCCAAAAGAACTTAAAGGACAAAGAGACACCAATTCCTTAATGATTAGGACTTGATTCCAATCTTTGGCCAAAAGAACTTAAAGGACAAAGAGAAACCAATTCATTATGGATTAAGACTTGATTTCAATCAATGGCCAAAAGAACTTAAAGGACAAAGAGAAACCAATTCATTACGGATTAAGACTTGATTTCAATCAATGGCCAAAAGAACTTAAAGGACAAAGAGACACCAATTCCTTAATGATTAGGACTTGATTCCAATCTTTGGCCAAAAGAACTTAAAGGACAAAGAGAAACCAATTCATTATGGATTAAGACTTGATTTCAATCAATGGCCAAAAGAACTTAAAGGACAAAGAGACACCAATTCCTTAATGATTAAGACTTGATTCCAATCTTTGGCCAAAAGAACTTAAGGACAAAGAGAAACCAATTCATTATAGATTAAGACTTGATTTCAATCAATGGCCAAAAGAACTTAAAGGACAAAGAGAAACCAATTCATTATGGATTAAGACTTGATTTCAATCAATGGCCAAAAGAACTTAAAGGACAAAGAGACACCAATTCCTTAATGATTAGGACTTGATTCCAATCTTTGGCCAAAAGAACTTAAAGGACAAAGAGAAACCAATTCATTATGGATTAAAGCGTGATTTCAATCAATGGCCAAAAGAACTTAAAGGACAAAGAGAAACCAATTCATTACGGATTAAGACTTGATTTCAATCAATGGCCAAAAGAACTTAAAGGACAAAGAGACACCAATTCCTTAATGATTAGGACTTGATTCAAATCTTTGGCCAAAAGAACTTAGTGGACAAAGAGAAACCAATTGATGATGGAATAAGACTTGAGTTCAATCAATGGCCAAAAGAACTTAAAGGACAAAGAGAAACCAATTCATTAATGATTAAGACTTGATTTCAATCAATGGCCAAAAGAACTTAAAGGACAAAGAGACACCAATTCCTTAATGATTAAGGCTTGATTCCAATCTTTGGCCAGAAGAACTTAATGGACAAAGTGAAACCAATTCATTATGGATTAAGACTTGATTTCAATCAATGGCCAAAAGAACTTAAAGGACAAAGAGAAACCAATTCATTACGGATTAAGACTTGATTTCAATCAATGGCCAAAAGAACTTAAAGGACAAAGAGAAACCAATTCATTACGGATTAAGACTTGATTTCAATCAATGGCCAAAAGAACTTAAAGGACAAAGAGACACCAATTCCTTAATGATTAGGACTTGATTTCAATCTTTGGCCAAAAGAACTTAAAGGACAAAGAGAAACCAATTCATTATGGATTAAGACTTGATTTCAATCAATGGCCAAAAGAACTTAAAGGACAAAGAGACACCAATTCCTTAATGATTAAGACTTGATTCCAATCTTTGGCCAAAAGAACTTAAAGGACAAAGAGAAACCAATTCATTATGGATTAAGACTTGATTTCAATCAATGGCCAAAAGAACTTAAAGGACAAAGAGACACCAATTCCTTAATGATTAAAACTTGATTTCAATCAATGGGCAAAAGAACTTAAAGGACAAAGAGACACCAATTCCTTAATGATTAGGACTTGATTCCAATCTTTGGCCAAAAGAACTTAAAGGACAAAGAGAAACCAATTCATTATGGATTAAGACTTGATTTCAATCAATGGCCAAAAGAACTTAAAGGACAAAGAGAAACCAATTCATTACGGATTAAGACTTGATTTCAATCAATGGCCAAAAGAACTTAAAGGACAAAGAGACACCAATTCCTTAATGATTAGGACTTGATTCCAATCTTTGGCCAAAAGAACTTAGTGGACAAAGAGAAACCAATTGATGATGGAATAAGACTTGAGTTCAATCAATGGCCAAAAGAACTTAAAGGACAAAGAGAAACCAATTCATTACGGATTAATACTTGATTTCAATCAATGGCCAAAAGAACTTAAAGGACAAAGAGACACCAATTCCTTAATGATTAAGACTTGATTCCAATCTTTGGCCAGAAGAACTTAATGGACAAAGTGAAACCAATTCATTATGGATTAAGACTTGATTTCAATCAATGGCCAAAAGAACTTAAAGGACAAAGAGAAACCAATTCATTATGGATTAAGACTTGATTTCAATCAATGGCCAAAAGAACTTAAAGGACAAAGAGAAACCAATTCATTATGGATTAAGACTTGATTTCAATCAATGGCCAAAAGAACTTAAAGGACAAAGAGACACCAATTCCTTAATGATTAGGACTTGATTCCAATCTTTGGCCAAAAGAACTTAAAGGACAAAGAGAAACCAATTCATTATGGATTAAGACTTGATTTCAATCAATGGCCAAAAGAAGTTAAAGGACAAAGACAAACCAATTCATTACGGATTAAGACTTGATTTCAATCAATGGCCAAAAGAACTTAAAGGACAAAGAGACACCAATTCCTTAATGATTAGGACTTGATTCCAATCTTTGGCCAAAAGAACTTAATGGACAAAGAGAAACCAATTGATGATGGAATAAGACTTGAGTTCAATCAATGGCCAAAAGAACTTAAAGGACAAAGAGAAACCAATTCATTCCGGATTAAGACTTGATTTCAATCAATGGCCAAAAGAACTTAAAGGACAAAGAGACACCAATTCCTTAATGATTAAGACTTGATTCCAATCTTTGGCCAAAAGAACTTAATGGACAAAGAGAAACCAATTCATTATGGATTAAGACTTGATTTCAATCAATGGCCAAAAGAAGTTAAAGGACAAAGAGACACCAATTCCTTAATGATTAAGACTTGATTTCAATCTTTGGCCAAAAAGAACTTAAAGGACAAAGAGAAACCAATTCATTATGGATTAAGACTTGATTTCGATCAATGGCCAAAAGAACTTAAAGGACAAAGAGAAACCAATTCATCACGGATTAAGACTTGATTTCAATCAATGGCCAAAAGAACTTAAAGGACAAAGAGACACCAATTCCTTAATGATTAGGACTTGATTCCAATCTTTGGCCAAAAGAACTTAAAGGACAAAGAGAAACCAATTCATTATGGATTAAGACTTGATTTCAATCAATGGCCAAAAGAACTTAAAGGACAAAGAGAAACCAATTCATTACGGATTAAGACTTGATTTCAATCAATGGCCAAAAGAACTTAAAGGACAAAGAGACACCAATTCCTTAATGATTAGGACTTGATTCTAATCTTTGGCCAAAAGAACTTAGTGGACAAAGAGAAACCAATTGATGATGGAATAAGACTTGAGTTCAATCAATGGCCAAAAGAACTTAAAGGACAAAGAGAAACCAATTCATTACGGATTAAGACTTGATTTCAATCAATGGCCAAAAGAACTTAAAGGACAAAGAGACACCAATTCCTTAATGATTAGGACTTGATTCCAATCTTTGGCCAAAAGAACTTAATGGACAAAGAGAAACCAATTCATTATGGATTAAGACTTGATTTCAATCAATGGCCAAAAGAAGTTAAAGGACAAAGAGAAACCAATTCATTACGGATTAAGACTTGATTTCAATCAATGGCCAAAAGAACTTAAAGGACAAAGAGACACCAATTCCTTAATGATTAGGACTTGATTCCAATCTTTGGCCAAAAGAACTTAAAGGACAAAGAGAAACCAATTCATTATGGATTAAGACTTGATTTCAATCAATGGCCAAAAGAACTTAAAGGACAAAGAGACACCAATTCCTTAATGATTAAGACTTGATTCCAATCTTTGGCCAGAAGAACTTAAAGGACAAAGAGAAACCAATTCATTATGGATTAAGACTTGATTTCAATCAATGGCCAAAAGAACTTAAAGGACAAAGAGAAACCAATTCATTACGGATTAAGACTTGATTTCAATCAATGGCCAAAAGAACTTAAAGGACAAAGAGACACCAATTCCTTAATGATTAGGACTTGATTCCAATCTTTGGCCAAAAGAACTTAAAGGACAAAGAGAAACCAATTCATTATGGATTAAGACTTGATTTCAATCAATGGCCTTAAAGGACAAAGAGAAACCAATTCATTATGGATTAAGACTTGATTTCAATCAATGGCCAAAAGAACTTAAAGGACAAAGAGACACCAATTCCTTAATGATTAGGACTTGATTCCAATCTTTGGCCAAAAGAACTTAAAGGACAAAGAGAAACCAATTCATTATGGATTAAGACTTGATTTCAATCAATGGCCAAAAGAACTTAAAGGACAAAGAGAAACCAATTCATTACGGATTAAGACTTGATTTCAATCAATAGCCAAAAAGAACTTAAAGGACAAAGAGACACCAATTCCTTAATGATTAGGACTTGATTCCAATCTTTGGCCAAAGAACTTAAAGGACAAAGAGAAACCAATTCATTATGGATTAAGACTTGATTTCAATCAATGGCCAAAAGAACTTAAAGGACAAAGAGAAACCAATTCATTACGGATTAAGACTTGATTTCAATCAATGGCCAAAAGAACTTAAAGGACAAAGAGACACCAATTCCTTAATGATTAGGACTTGATTCCAATCTTTGGCCAAAAGAACTTAATGGACAAAGAGAAACCAATTCATTATGAATTAAGACTTGATTTCAATCAATGGCCAAAAGAACTTAAAGGACAAAGAGAAACCAATTCATTACGGATTAAGACTTGATTTCAATCAATGGCCAAAAGAACTTAAAGGACAAAGAGACACCAATTCCTTAATGATTAGGACTTGATTCCAATCTTTGGCCAAAAGAACTTAATGGACAAAGAGAAACCAATTCATTATGGATTAAGACTTGATTTCAATCAATGGCCAAAAGAACTTAAAGGACAAAGAGAAACCAATTCATTACGGATTAAGACTTGATTTCAATCAATGGCCAAAAGAACTTAAAGGACAAAGAGACACCAATTCCTTAATGATTAGGACTTGATTCCAATCTTTGGCCAAAAGAACTTAAAGGACAAAGAGAAACCAATTCATTATGGATTAAGACTTGATTTCAATCAATGGCCAAAAGAACTTAAAGGACAAAGAGACACCAATTCCTTAATGATTAGGACTTGATTCCAATCTTTGGCCAAAAGAACTTAAAGGACAAAGAGAAACCAATTCATTATGGATTAAGACTTGATTTCAATCAATGGCCAAAAGAACTTAAAGGACAAAGAGAAACCAATTCATTACGGATTAAGACTTGATTTCAATCAATGGCCAAAAGAACTTAAAGGACAAAGAGACACCAATTCCTTAATGATTAGGACTTGATTCCAATCTTTGGCCAAAGAACTTAAAGGACAAAGAGAAACCAATTCATTATGGATTAAGACTTGATTTCAATCAATGGCCAAAAGAACTTAAAGGACAAAGAGAAACCAATTCATTACGGATTAAGACTTGATTTCAATCAATGGCCAAAAGAACTTAAAGGACAAAGAGACACCAATTCCTTAATGATTAGGACTTGATTCCAATCTTTGGCCAAAGAACTTAAAGGACAAAGAGAAACCAATTCATTATGGATTAAGACTTGATTTCAATCAATGGCCAAAAGAACTTAAAGGACAAAGAGACACCAATTCCTTAATGATTAGGACTTGATTCCAATCTTTGGCCAAAAGAACTTAAAGGACAAAGAGAAACCAATTCATTATGGATTAAGACTTGATTTCAATCAATGGCCAAAAGAACTTAAAGGACAAAGAGAAACCAATTCATTATGGATTAAGACTTGATTTCAATCAATGGCCAAAAGAACTTAAAGGACAAAGAGAAACCAATTCATAACATATTAAGACTTGATTTCAATCGATGGCCAAAAGAACTTAGAGGACAAAGAGACACCATTTCCTTAATGACTAGGACTTGATTTCAATCTTTGGCAAGAAGAACTTAAAGGACAAATAGAAACCAATTCATTATGGATTAAGACTTGATTTCAATCAATGGCCAAAAGAACTTAAAGGACAAAGAGACACCAATTCCTTAATGATTAGGACTTGATTTCAATCTTTGGCCAAAAGAACTTAAAGGACAAAGAGAAACCAATTCATTACGGATTAAGACTTGATTTCAATCAATGGCCAAAAGAACTTAAAGGACAAAGAGACACCAATTCCTTAATGATTAGGACTTGATTCCAATCTTTGGCCAAAAGAACTTAAAGGACAAAGAGAAACCAATTCATTATGGATTAAGACTTGATTTCAATCAATGGCCAAAAGAACTTAAAGGACAAAGAGAAACCAATTCATTACGGATTAAGACTTGATTTCAATCAATGGCCAAAAGAACTTAAAGGACAAAGAGACACCAATTCCTTAATGATTAGGACTTGATTCCAATCTTTGGCCAAAAGAACTTAAAGGACAAAGAGAAACCAATTCATTATGGATTAAGACTTGATTTCAATCAATGGCCAAAAGAACTTAAAGGACAAAGAGACACCAATTCCTTAATGATTAAGGCTTGATTCCAATCTTTGGCCAGAAGAACTTAAAGGACAAAGAGAAACCAATTCATTATGGATTAAGACGTGATTTCAATCAATGGCCAAAAGAACTTAAAGGACAAAGAGAAACCAATTCATTATGGATTAAGACTTGATTTCAATCAATGGCCAAAAGAACTTAAAGGACAAAGAGACACCAATTCCTTAATGATTAGGACTTGATTCCAATCTTTGGCCAAAAGAACTTAAAGGACAAAGAGAAACCAATTCATTATGGATTAAGACTTGATTTCAATCAATGGCCAAAAGAAGTTAAAGGACAAAGAGACACCAATTCCTTAATGATTAGGACTTGATTCCAATCTTTGGCCAAAAGAACTTAAAGGACAAAGAGAAACCAATTCATTATGGATTAAGACTTGATTTCAATCAATGGCCAAAAGAACTTAAAGGACAAAGAGAAACCAATTCCTCAAGGATTAAGACTTGATTTCAATCAATGGCCAAAAGAACTTAAAGGACAAAGAGACACCAATTCCTTAATGATTAGGACTTGATTCCAATCTTTGGCCAAAAGAACTTAGTGGACAAAGAGAAACCAATTGATGATGGAATAAGACTTGAGTTCAATCAATGGCCAAAAGAACTTAAAGGACAAAGAGAAACCAATTCATTACGGATTAAGACTTGATTTCAATCAATGGCCAAAAGAACTTAAAGGACAAAGAGACACCAATTCCTTAATGATTAGGACTTGATTCCAATCTTTGGCCAAAAGAACTTAAAGGACAAAGAGAAACCAATTCATTATGGATTAAGACTTGATTTCAATCAATGGCCAAAAGAACTTAAAGGACAAAGAGACACCAATTCCTTAATGATTAAGGCTTGATTCCAATCTTTGGCCAGAAGAACTTAAAGGACAAAGAGAAACCAATTCATTCTGGATTAAGACGTGATTTCAATCAATGGCCAAAAGAACTTAAAGGACAAAGAGACACCAATTCCTTAATGATTAAGACTTGATTCCAATCTTTGGCCAAAAGAACTTAAAGGACAAAGAGAAACCAATTCATTATGGATTAAGACTTGATTTCAATCAATGGCCAAAAGAAGTTAAAGGACAAAGAGAAACCAATTCATTATGGATTAAGACTTGATTTCAATCAATGGCCAAAAGAACTTAAAGGACAAAGAGACACCAATTCCTTAATGATTAGGACTTGATTCCAATCTTTGGCCAAAAGAACTTAAAGGACAAAGAGAAACCAATTCATTGTGGATTAAGACTTGATTTCAATCAATGGCCAAAAGAACCTGAAGAACAAAGAGACCAATTCATCACGGATTAAGACTTGATTTCAATCAATGGCCAAAAGAACTTAAAGGACAAAGAGACACCAATTCCTTAATGATTAGGACTTGATTCCAATCTTTGGCCAATAGAACTTAGTGGACAAAGAGAAACCAATTGATGATGGAATAAGACTTGAGTTCAATCAATGGCCAAAAGAACTTAAAGGACAAAGAGAAACCAATTCATTACGGATTAAGACTTGATTTCAATCAATGGCCAAAAGAACTTAAAGGACAAAGAGACACCAATTCCTTAATGATTAGGACTTGATTCCAATCTTTGGCCAAAAGAACTTAAAGGACAAAGAGAAACCAATTCATTACGGATTAAGACTTGATTTCAATCAATGGCCAAAAGAACTTAAAGGACAAAGAGACACCAATTCCTTAATGATTAGGACTTGATTCCAATCTTTGGCCAAAAGAACTTAAAGGACAAAGAGAAACCAATTCATTATGGATTAAGACTTGATTTCAATCAATGGCCAAAAGAACTTAAAGGACAAAGAGACACCAATTCCTTAATGATTAAGACTTGATTCCAATCTTTGGCCAGAAGAACTTAAAGGACAAAGAGAAACCAATTCATTATGGATTAAGACTTGATTTCAATCAATGGCCAAAAGAACTTAAAGGACAAAGAGAAACCAATTCATCACGGATTAAGACTTGATTTCAATCAATGGCCAAAAGAACTTAAAGGACAAAGAGACACCAATTCCTTAATGATTAGGACTTGATTCCAATCTTTGGCCAAAAGAACTTAAAGGACAAAGAGAAACCAATTCATTATGGATTAAGACTTGATTTCAATCAATGGCCAAAAGAACTTAAAGGACAAAGAGAAACCAATTCATTACGGATTAAGACTTGATTTCAATCAATGGCCAAAAGAACTTAAAGGACAAAGAGACACCAATTCCTTAATGATTAGGACTTGATTCCAATCTTTGGCCAAAAGAACTTAGTGGACAAAGAGAAACCAATTGATGATGGAATAAGACTTGAGTTCAATCAATGGCCAAAAGAACTTAAAGGACAAAGAGAAACCAATTCATTACGGATTAAGACTTGATTTCAATCAATGGCCAAAAGAAGTTAAAGGACAAAGAGACACCAATTCCTTAATGATTAAGGCTTGATTCCAATCTTTGGCCAGAAGAACTTAATGGACAAAGTGAAACCAATTCATTATGGATTAAGACTTGATTTCAATCAATGGCCAAAAGAAGTTAAAGGACAAAGAGAAACCAATTCATTACGGATTAAGACTTGATTTCAATCAATGGCCAAAAGAACTTAAAGGACAAAGAGACACCAATTCCTTAATGATTAGGACTTGATTCCAATCTTTGGCCAAATGAAGTTAAAGGACAGAGAAACCAATTCATTACGGATTAAGACTTGATTTCAATCAATGGCCAAAAGAACTTAAAGGACAAAGAGACACCAATTCATTACGGATTAAGACTTGATTTCAATCAATGGCCAAAAGAACTTAAAGGACAAAGAGACACCAATTCCTTAATGATTAGGACTTGATTCCAATCTTTGGCCAAAAGAACTTAAAGGACAAAGAGAAACCAATTC
This sequence comes from Pterocarpus macrocarpus, assembly GCA_031439585.1. Lineage (NCBI taxonomy): Eukaryota > Viridiplantae > Streptophyta > Magnoliopsida > Fabales > Fabaceae > Pterocarpus > Pterocarpus macrocarpus. Next base: position 404,229 of record JAVHNN010000582.1, read on the forward strand.
ATTATGGATTAAGACTTGATTTCAATCAATGGCCAAAAGAACTTAAAGGACAAAGAGACACCAATTCCTTAATGATTAGGACTTGATTCCAATCTTTGGCCAAAAGAACTTTAAGGACAAAGAGAAACCAATTCATTATGGATTAAGACTTGATTTCAATCAATGGCCAAAAGAACTTAAAGGACAAAGAAACCAATTCATTATGGATTAAGACTTGATTTCAATCAATGGCCAAAAGAACTTAAAGGACAAAGAGACACCAATTCCTTAATGATTAGGACTTGATTCCAATCTTTGGCCAAAAGAACTTAGTGGACAAAGAGAAACCAATTGATGATGGAATAAGACTTGAGTTCAATCAATGGCCAAAAGAACTTAAAGGACAAAGAGAAACCAATTCATTACGGATTAAGACTTGATTTCAATCAATGGCCAAAAGAACTTAAAGGACAAAGAGACACCAATTCCTTAATGATTAGGACTTGATTCCAATCTTTGGCCAAAAGAACTTAAAGGACAAAGTGAAACCAATTCATTATGGATTAAGACTTGATTTCAATCAATGGCCAAAAGAACTTAAAGGACAAAGAGAAACCAATTCATTATGGATTAAGACTTGATTTCAATCAATGGCCAAAAGAACTTAAAGGACAAAGAGAAACCAATTCATTACGGATTAAGACTTGATTTCAATCAATGGCCAAAAGAACTTAAAGGACAAAGAGACACCAATTCCTTAATGATTAGGACTTGATTTCAATCTTTGGCCAAAAGAACTTAGTGGACAAAGAGAAACCAATTGATGATGGAATAAGACTTGAGTTCAATCAATGGCCAAAAGAACTTAAAGGACAAAGAGAAACCAATTCATTACGGATTAAGACTTGATTTCAATCAATGGCCAAAAGAACTTAAAGGACAAAGAGACACCAATTCCTTAATGATTAGGACTTGATTCCAATCTTTGGCCAAAAGAACTTAATGGACAAAGTGAAACCAATTCATTATGGATTAAGACTTGATTTCAATCAATGCCCAAATGACCTTTAAGAACAAAGAGAAACCAATTCATTATGGATTAAGACTTGAATTCAATCAATGGCCAAAAATAAGTTAAAGGACAAAGAGAAACCAATTCATTACGGATTAAGACTTGATTTCAATCAATGGCCAAAAGAACTTAAAGGACAAAGAGACACCAATTCCTTAATGATTAGGACTTGATTCCAATCTTTGGCCAAAAAACTTAAAGGACAAAGAGAAACCAATTCATTATGGATTAAGACTTGATTTCAATCAATGGCCAAAAGAACTTAAAGGACAAAGAGAAACCAATTCATTACGGATTAAGACTTGATTTCAATCAATGGCCAAAAGAACTTAAAGGACAAAGAGACACCAATTCCTTAATGATTAGGACTTGATTCCAATCTTTGGCCAAAGAACTTAAAGGACAAAGAGAAACCAATTCATTGTGGATTAAGACTTGATTTCAATCAATGGCCAAAAGAACTTAAAGGACAAAGAGAAACCAATTCATTACGGATTAAGACTTGATTTCAATCAATGGCCAAAAGAACTTAAAGGACAAAGAGACACCAATTCCTTAATGATTAGGACTTGATTCCAATCTTTGGCCAAAAGAACTTAGTGGACAAAGAGAAACCAATTGATGATGGAATAAGACTTGAGTTCAATCAATGGCCAAAAGAACTTAAAGGACAAAGAGAAACCAATTCATTACGGATTAAGACTTGATTTCAATCAATGGCCAAAAGAACTTAAAGGACAAAGAGACACCAATTCCTTAATGATTAAGGCTTGATTCCAATCTTTGGCCAGAAGAACTTAATGGACAAAGAGAAACCAATTCATTATGGATTAAGACTTGATTTCAATCAATGGCCAAAAGAACTTAAAGGACAAAGAGAAACCAATTCATTACGGATTAAGACTTGATTTCAATCAATGGCCAAAAGAACTTAAAGGACAAAGAGAAACCAATTCATTACGGATTAAGACTTGATTTCAATCAATGGCCAAAAAAAACTTAAAGGACAAAGAGACACCAATTCCTTAATGATTAGGACTTGATTCCAATCTTTGGCCAAAAGAACTTAAAGGACAAAGAGAAACCAATTCATTATGGATTAAGACTTGATTTCAATCAATGGCCAAAAGAACTTAAAGGACAAAGAGAAACCAATTCATTACGGATTAAGACTTGATTTCAATCAATGGCCAAAAGAACTTAAAGGACAAAGAGACACCAATTCCTTAATGATTAGGACTTGATTCCAATCTTTGGCCAAAAGAACTTAAGGACAAAGAGAAACCAATTCAATATGGATTAAGACTTGATTTCAATCAATGGCCAAAAAGAACTTAAAGGACAAAGAGAAACCAATTCATTATGGATTAAGACTTGATTTCAATCAATGGCCAAAAGAACTTAAAGGACAAAGAGACACCAATTCCTTAATGATTAGGACTTGATTCCAATCTTTGGCCAAAAGAACTTAAAGGACAAAGAGAAACCAATTCATTATGGATTAAGACTTGATTTCAATCAATGGCCAAAAGAACTTAAAGGACAAAGAGAAACCAATTCATTACGGATTAAGACTTGATTTCAATCAATGGCCAAAAGAACTTAAAGGACAAAGAGACACCAATTCCTTAATGATTAGGACTTGATTCCAATCTTTGGCCAAAAAACTTAAAGGACAAAGAGAAACCAATTCATTATGGATTAAGACATGATTTCAATCAATGGCCAAAAGAAGTTAAAGGACAGAGAAACCAATTCATTACGGATTAAGACTTGATTTCAATCAATGGCCAAAAGAACTTAAAGGACAAAGAGACACCAATTCCTTAATGATTAGGACTTGATTCCAATCTTTGGCCAAAGGAACTTAGTGGACAAAGAGAAACCAATTGATGATGGAATAAGACTTGAGTTCAATCAATGGCCAAAAGAACTTAAAGGACAAAGAGAAACCAATTCATTACGGATTAAGACTTGATTTCAATCAATGGCCAAAAGAACTTAAAGGACAAAGAGACACCAATTCCTTAATGATTAAGGCTTGATTCCAATCTTTGGCCAGAAGAACTTAATGGACAAAGTGAAACCAATTCATTATGGATTAAGACTTGATTTCAATCAATGGCCAAAAGAAGTTAAAGGACAAAGAGAAACCAATTCATTACGGATTAAGACTTGATTTCAATCAATGGCCAAAAAACTTAAAGGACAAAGAGACACCAATTCCTTAATGATTAGGACTTGATTCCAATCTTTGGCCAAAGAACTTAAAGGACAAAGAGAAACCAATTCATTACGGATTAAGACTTGATTTCAATCAATGGCCAAAAGAACTTAAAGGACAAAGAGACACCAATTCCTTAATGATTAAGACTTGATTCCAATCTTTGGCCAGAAGAACTTAAAGGACAAAGAGAAACCAATTCATTATGGATTAAGACTTGATTTCAATCAATGGCCAAAAGAAGTTAAAGGACAAAGAGAAACCAATTCATTACGGATTAAGACTTGATTTCAATCAATGGCCAAAAGAACTTAAAGGACAAAGAGACACCAATTCCTTAATGATTAGGACTTGATTCCAATCTTTGGCCAAAGAACTTAAAGGACAAAGAGAAACCAATTCATTATGGATTAAGACTTGATTTCAATCAATGGCCAAAAGAACTTAAAGGACAAAGAGAAACCAATTCATTACGGATTAAGACTTGATTTCAATCAATGGCCAAAAGAACTTAAAGGACAAAGAGACACCAATTCCTTAATGATTAAGACTTGATTCCAATCTTTGGCCAAAAGAACTTAAAGGACAAAGAAACCAATTCATTACGGATTAAGACTTGATTTCAATCAATGGCCAAAAGAACTTAAAGGACAAAGAGACACCAATTCCTTAATGATTAGGACTTGATTCCAATCTTTGGCCAAAGAACTTAAAGGACAAAGAGAAACCAATTCATTACGGATTAAGACTTGATTTCAATCAATGGCCAAAAGAACTTAAAGGACAAAGAGACACCAATTCCTTAATGATTAAGGCTTGATTCCAATCTTTGGCAGGACAAAGAGAAACCAATTCATTATGTATTAAGACGTGATTTCAATCAATGGCCAAAAGAACTTAAAGGACAAAGAGACACCAATTCATTATGGATTAAGACTTGATTTCAATCAATGGCCAAAAGAACTTAAAGGACAAAGAGACACCAATTCCTTAATGATTAGGACTTGATTCCAATCTTTGGCCAAAAGAACTTAAAGGACAAAGAGAAACCAATTCATTATGGATTAAGACTTGATTTCAATCAATGGCCAAAAGAAGTTAAAGGACAAAGAGACACCAATTCCTTAATGATTAGGACTTGATTCCAATCTTTGGCCAGAAGAACTTAAAGGACAAAGAGAAACCAATTCATTATGGATTAAGACGTGATTTCAATCAATGGCCAAAACAACTTAAAGGACAAAGAGAAACCAATTCATTATGGATTAAGACTTGATTTCAATCAATGGCCAAAAGAACTTAAAGGACAAAGAGACACCAATTCCTTAATGATTAGGACTTGATTCCAATCTTTGGCCAAAAGAACTTAGTGGACAAAGAGAAACCAATTGATGATGGAATAAGACTTGAGTTCAATCAATGGCCAAAAGAACTTAAAGGACAAAGAGAAACCAATTCATCACGGATTAAGACTTGATTTCAATCAATGGCCAAAAGAACTTAAAGGACAAAGAGACACCAATTCCTTAATGATTAGGACTTGATTCCAATCTTTGGCCAAAAGAACTTAAAGGACAAAGAGAAACCAATTCATTATGGATTAAGACTTGATTTCAATCAATGGCCAAAAGAACTTAAAGGACAAAGAGACACCAATTCCTTAATGATTAGGACTTGATTCATATCTTTGGCCAGAAGAACTTAGTGGACAAAGAGAAACCAATTCATTACGGATTAAGACTTGATTTCAATCAATGGCCAAAAAGAACTTAAAGGACAAAGAGACACCAATTCCTTAATGATTAGGACTTGATTCCAATCTTTGGCCAAAAGAACTTAAAGGACAAAGAGAAACCAATTCATTATGGATTAAGACTTGATTTCAATCAATGGCCAAAAGAACTTAAAGGACAAAGAGAAACCAATTCATTATGGATTAAGACTTGATTTCAATCAATGGCCAAAAAGAACTTAAAGGACAAAGAGACACCAATTCCTTAATGATTAGGACTTGATTCCAATCTTTGGCCAAAAGAACTTAAAGGACAAAGAGAAACCAATTCCTTAATGATTAGGACTTGATTCCAATCTTTGGCCAAAAGAACTTAAAGGACAAAGAAACCAATTCATTACGGATTAAGACTTGATTTCAATCAATGGCCAAAAGAACTTAAAGGACAAAGAGACACCAATTCCTTAATGATTAGGACTTGATTCCAATCTTTGGCCAAAAGAACTTAGTGGACAAAGAGAAACCAATTCATGATGGATTAAGACTTGATTTCAATCAATGGCCAAAAGAACTTAAAGGACAAAGAGAAACCAATTCATTACGGATTAAGACTTGATTTCAATCAATGGCCAAAAGAACTTAAAGGACAAAGAGACACCAATTCCTTAATGATTAGGACTTGATTCCAATCTTTGGCCAAAAGAACTTAAAGGACAAAGAGAAACCAATTCATTATGGATTAAGACATGATTTCAATCAATGGCCAAAAGAACTTAAAGGACAAAGAGACACCAATTCCTTAATGATTAGGACTTGATTCCAATCTTTGGCCAAAAGAACTTAAAGGACAAAGAGAAACCAATTCATTAATAGATTAAGACTTGATTTCAATCAATGGGCAAAAGAACTTAAAGGACAAAGAAACCAATTCATTACGGATTAAGACTTGATTTCAATCAATGGCCAAAAGAACTTAAAGGACAAAGAGACACCAATTCCTTAATGATTAGGACTTGATTCCAATCTTTGGCTAAAAGAACTTAGTGGACAAAGAGAAACCAATTGATGATGGAATAAGACTTGAGTTCAATCAATGGCCAAAAGAACTTAAAGGACAAAAGAGAAACCAATTCATTACGGATTAAGACTTGATTTCAATCAATGGCCAAAAGAACTTAAAGGACAAAGAGACACCAATTCCTTAATGATTAGGACTTGATTCCAATCTTTGGCCAAAAGAACTTAAAGGACAAAGAGAAACCAATTCATTATGGATTAAGACTTGATTTCAATCAATGGCCAAAAGAACTTAAAGGACAAACAGACACCAATTCCTTAATGATTAAGACTTGATTCCAATCTTTGGCCAGAAGAACTTAATGGACAAAGTGAAACCAATTCATTATGGATTAAGACTTGATTTCAATCAATGGCCAAAAGAAGTTAAAGGACAAAGAGAAACCAATTCATTACGGATTAAGACTTGATTTCAATCAATGGCCAAAAGAACTTAAAGGACAAAGAGACACCAATTCCTTAATGATTAAGACTTGATTCCAATCTTTGGCCAAAAGAACTTAAAGGACAAAGAGAAACCAATTCATTGTGGATTAAGACTTGATTTCAATCAATGGCCAAAAGAACTTAAAGGACAAAGAGACACCAATTCCTTAATGATTAGGACTTGATTCCAATCTTTGGCCAAAAGAACTTAAAGGACAAAGAGAAACCAATTCATTATGGATTAAGACTTGATTTCAATCAATGGCAAAAGAACTTAAAGGACAAAGAGAAACCAATTCATTACGGATTAAGACTTGATTTCAATCAATGGCCAAAGAACTTAAAGGACAAAGAGACACCAATTCCTTAATGATTAGGACTTGATTCCAATCTTTGGCCAAAAGAACTTAGTGGACAAAGAGAAACCAATTGATGATGGAATAAGACTTGAGTTCAATCAATGGCCAAAAGAACTTAAAGGACAAAGAGAAACCAATTCATTACGGATTAAGACTTGATTTCAATCAATGGCCAAAAGAACTTAAAGGACAAAGAGACACCAATTCCTTAATGATTAAGGCTTGATTCCAATCTTTGGCCAGAAGAACTTAATGGAAAAAGTGAAACCAATTCATTATGGATTAAGACTTGATTTCAATCAATGGCCAAAAGAAGTTAAAGGACAAAGAGAAACCAATTCATTACGGATTAAGACTTGATTTCAATCAATGGCCAAAAGAACTTAAAGGACAAAGAGACACCAATTCCTTAATGATTAGGACTTGATTCCAATCTTTGGCCAAAGAACTTAAAGGACAAAGAGAAACCAATTCATTACGGATTAACGCGTGATTTCAATCAATGGCCAAAAGAACTTAAAGGACAAAGGAAAACAAATTCATTACGGATTAAGACTTGATTTCAATCAATGGCCAAAATAAACTTAAAGGACAAAGAGACACCAATTCCTTAATGATTAGGACTTGATTCCAATCTTTGGCCAAAAGAACTTAGTGGACAAAGAGAAACCAATTGATGATGGAATAAGACTTGAGTTCAATCAATGGCCAAAAGAACTTAAAGGACAAAGAGAAACCAATTCATTACGGATTAAGACTTGATTTCAATCAATGGCCAAAGAAGTTAAAGGACAAAGAGACACCAATTCCTTAATGATTAAGGCTTGATTCCAATCTTTGGCCGGAAGAACTTAATGGACAAAGTGAAACCAATTCATTATGGATTAAGACGTGATTTCAATCAAGTCTTAATCCGTAATGAATTGTTTTCTCTTTGTCTTTTCATTTCTTTTGGCCAAAGATTGGAATCAAGTCCTAATCATTAAGGAATTGGTGTCTCTTTGTCCTTTAAGTTCTTGTTGCCATTGATTGAAATCAAGTCTTAATCCGTAATGAATTGGTTTCTCTTTGTCCTTTAAGTTCTTTTGGCCATTGATTGAACTCAAGTCTTCTTCCATCATCAATTGGTTTCTCTTTGTCCACTAAGTTCTTTTGGCCAAAGATTGGAATCAAGTCCTAATCATTAAGGAATTGGTGTCTCTTTGTCCTTTAACTTCTTTTGGCCATTGATTGAAATCAAGTCTTAATCCATAATGAATTGGTTTCTCTTTGTCCTTTAAGTTCTTTTGGCCATTGATTGAAATCACGCTTTAATCCGTAATGAATTGGTTTCTCTTTGTCCTTTAAGTTCTTTTGGCCAAAGATTGGAATCAAGTCCTAATCATTAAGGAATTGGTGTCTCTTTGTCCTTTAAGTTCTTTTGGCCATTGATTGAAATCAAGTCTTAATCCATAATGAATTGGTTTCTCTTTGTCCTTTAAGTTCTTTTGGCCAAAGATTGGAATCAAGTCCTAATCATTAAGGAATTGGTGTCTCTTTGTCCTTTAAGTTCTTTTGGCCTTTGATTGAAATCAAGTCTTAATCCGTAATTCAATGGAATCAAGTCTTCATCCGTAATGAATTGGTGTCTCTTTGTCCTTTTACTTCTTTTGGCCATTGATTGAAATCAAGTCTTAATCCATAATGAATTGGTTTCTCTTTGTCCTTAAAGTTCTTTTGGCCATTGATTGAACTCAAGTCTTATTCCATCATTAATTGGTTTCTCTTTGTCCACTAAGTTCTTTTGGCCAAAGATTGGAATCAAGTCCTAATCATTAAGGAATTGGTGTCTCTTTGTCCTTTAAGTTCTTTTGGCCATTGATTGAAATCAAGTCTTAATCCGTAATGAATTGGTTTCACTTTGTCCATTAAGTTCTTCTGGCCAAAGATTGGAATCAAGCCTTAATCATTAAGGAATTGGTGTCTCTTTGTCCTTTAACTTCTTTTGGCCATTGATTGAAATCAAGTATTAATCCGTAATGAATTGGTTTCTCTTTGTCCTTTAAGTTCTTTTGGCCATTGATTGAACTCAAGTCTTATTCCATCATCAATTGGTTTCTCTTTGTCCACTAAGTTCTTTTGGCCAAAGATTGGAATCAAGTCCTAATCATTAAGGAATTGGTGTCTCTTTGTCCTTTAAGTTCTTTTGGCCATTGATTGAAATCAAGTCTTAATCCGTAATGAATTGGTTTCTCTTTGTCTTTTAAGTTCTTTTGGCCGAAGATTGGAATCAAGTCCTAATCATTAAGGAATTGGTGTCTCTTTGTCCTTTAAGTTCTTTTGGCCATTGATTGAAATCAAGTCTTAATCCGTAATGAATTGGTTTCCCTTTGTCCTTCTACTTCTTCTGGCCATTGATTGAAATCACGCTTTAATCCGTAATGAATTGGTTTCTCTTTGTCCTTTAAGTTCTTTTGGCCAAAGATTGGAATCAAGTCCTAATCATTAAGGAATTGGTGTCTCTTTGTCCTTTAAGTTCTTTTGGCCATTGATTGAAATCAAGTCTTAATCCATAATGAATTGGTGTCTCTTTGTCCTTTAACTTCTTTTGGCCATTGATTGAAATCACGTCTTAATCCATAATGAATTGGTTTCTCTTTGTCCTTTAAGTTCTTCTGGCCAAAGATTGGAATCAAGCCTTAATCATTAAGGAATTGGTGTCTCTTTGTCCTTTAAGTTCTTTTGGCCATTGATTGAAATCAAGTCTTAATCCGTAATGAATTGGTTTCTCTTTGTTTTTTAAGTTCTTTTGGCCAAAGATTGGAATCAAGTCCTAATCATTAAGGAATTGGTTTCTCTTTGTCCTTTAAGTTCTTTTGGCCATTGATTGAAATCAAGTCTTAATCCGTAATGAATTGGTTTCTCTTTGTCCTTTAACTTTTTTGGCCATTGATTGAAATCAAGTCTTAATCCATAATGAATTGGTTTCACTTTGTCCATTAAGTTCTTCTGGCCAAAGATTGGAATCAAGCCTTAATCATTAAGGAATTGGTGTCTCTTTGTCCTTTAAGTTCTTTTGGCCATTGATTGAAATCAAGTCTTAATCCGTAATGAATTGGTTTCTCTTTGTCCTTTAAGTTCTTTTGGCCATTGATTGAAATCAAGTCTTAATCCATATTGAATTGGTTTCTCTTTGTCCTTAAAGTTCTTTTGGCCAAAGATTGGAATCAAGCCTTAATCATTAAGGACTTGGTGTCTCTTTGTCCTTTAAGTTCTTTTGGCCATTGATTGAAATCAAGTCTTAATCCGTAATGAATTGGTTTCTCTTTGTCCTTTAACTTCTTTTGGCCATTGATTGAAATCAAGTCTTAATCCAAATGAATTGGTTTCACTTTGTCCTTTAAGTTCTTCTGGCCAAAGATTGGAATCAAGCCTTAATCATTAAGGAATTGGTGTCTCTTTGTCCTTTAAGTTCTTTGGCCATTGATTGAAATCAAGTCTTAATCCGTCATGAATTGGTTTCTCTTTGTCCTTTAAGTTCTTTTGGCCAAAGATTGGAATCAAGCCTTAATCATTAAGGAATTGGTGTCTCTTTGTCCTTTAAGTTCTTTTGGCCATTGATTGAAATCAAGTCTTAATCCATAATGAATTGGTTTCACTTTGTCCATTAAGTTCTTCTGGCCAAAGATTGGAATCAAGTCTTAATCATTAAGGAATTAGGGTCTCTTTGTCCTTTAAGTTCTTTTGGCCATTGATTGAAATCAAGTCTTAATCCATAATGAATTGGTTTCTCTTTGTCCTTTAAGTTCTTTTGGCCAAAGATTGGAATCAAGTCCTAATCATTAAGGAATTGGTGTCTCTTTGTCCTTTAAGTTCTTTTGGGCATTGATTGAAATCAAGTCTTAATCCGTAATGAATTGGTTTCTCTTTGTCCTTTAAGTTCTTTTGGCCATTGATTGAAATCAAGTCTTAATCCGTAATGAATTGGTTTCTCTTTGTCCTTTAACTTCTTTTGGCCATTGATTGAAATCAAGTCTTAATCCGTAATGAATTGGTTTCTCTTTGTCCTTTAAGTTCTTTTGGCCAAAGATTGGAATCAAGCCCTAATCATTAAGGAATTGGTGTCTCTTTGTCCTTTAAGTTCTTTTGGCCATTGATTGAAATCAAGTCTTAATCCGTAATGAATTGGTGTCTCTTTGTCCTCTAACTTCTTTTGGCCAAAGATTGAAATCACGTCTTAATCCATAATGAATTGGTTTCTCTTTGTCCTTTAAGTTCTTCTGGCCAAAGATTGGAATCAAGTCTTAATCATTAAGGAATTGGTGTCTCTTTGACCTTTAAGTTCTTTTGGCCATTGATTGAAATCAAGTCTTAATCCGTAATGAATTGGTTTCTCTTTGTCTTTTAAGTTCTTTTGGCCAAAGATTGGAATCAAGTCCTAATCATTAAGGAATTGGTGTCTCTTTGTCCTTTAAGTTCTTGTTGCCATTGATTGGAATCAAGTCTTAATCCGTAATGAATTGGTTTCTCTTTGTCCTTTAAGTTCTTTTGGCCATTGATTGAAATCAAGTCTTAATCCATAATGAATTGGTTTCACTTTGTCCATTAAGTTCTTCTGGCCAAAGATTGGAATCAAGCCTTAATCATTAAGGACTTGGTGTCTCTTTGTCCTTTAAGTTCTTTTGGCCATTGATTGAAATCAAGTCTTAATCCGTAATGAATTGGTTTCTCTTTGTCCTTTAACTTCTTTTGGCCGTTGATTGAAATCAAGTCTTAATCCATAATGAATTGGTTTCACTTTGTCCATTAAGTTCTTCTGGCCAAAGATTGGAATCAAGCCTTAATCATTAAGGAATTGGTGTCTCTTTGTCCTTTAACTTCTTTTGGCCATTGATTGAAATCAAGTCTTAATCCATAATGAATTGGTTTCTCTTTGTCCTTTAAGTTCTTTTGGCCATTGATTGAAATCAACTCTTAATCCGTAATGAATTGGTTTCTCTTTGTCCTTTAAGTTCTTTTGGCCATTGATTGAAATCAAGTCTTAATCCATAATGAATTGGTTTCTCTTTGTCCTTTAAGTTCTTTTGGCCAAAGATTGGAATCAAGTCCTAATCATTAAGGAATTGGTGTCTCTTTGTCCTTTAAGTTCTTGTTGCCATTGATTGGAATCAAGTCTTAATCCGTAATGAATTGGTTCCTCTTTGTCCTTTAAATTCTTTTGGCCATTGATTGAAATCAAGTCTTAATCCATAATGAATTGGTTTCACTTTGTCCATTAAGTTCTTGTGGCCAAAGATTGGAATCAAGCCTTAATCATTAAGGACTTGGTGTCTCTTTGTCCTTTAAGTTCTTTTGGCCATTGATTGAAATCAAGTCTTAATCAGTAATGAATTGGTTTCTTTGTCCTTTAAGTTCTTTTGGCCAAAGATTGGAATCAAGTCCTAATCATTAAGGAATTGGTGTCTCTTTGTCCTTTAAGTTCTTTTGGCCATTGATTGAAATCAAGTCTTAATCCGTAATGAATTGGTTTCTCTTTGTCCTTTAAGTTCTTTTGGCCATTGATTGAAATCAAGTCTTAATCCGTAATGAATTGGTGTCTCTTTGTCCTTTAACTTCTTTTGGCCATTGATTGAAATCAAGTCTTAATCCATAATGAATTGGTTTCTCTTTGTCCTTTAAGTTCTTTTGGCCAAAGATTGGAATCAAGTCCTAATCATTAAGGAATTGGTGTCTCTTTGTCCTTTAACTTCTTTTGGCCATTGATTGAAATCAAGTCTTAATCCATAATGAATTGGTTTCTCTTTGTCCTTTAAGTTCTTTTGGCCAAAGATTGGAATCAAGTCCTAATCATTAAGGAATTGGTGTCTCTTTGTCCTTTAAGTTCTTGTTGCCATTGATTGGAATCAATTCTTAATCCGTAATGAATTGGTTTCTCTTTGTCCTTTAACTTCTTTTGGCCATTGATTGAAATCAAGTCTTAATCCATAATGAATTGGTTTCTCTTTGTCCATTAAGTTCTTCTGGCCAAAGATTGGAATCAAGCCTTAATCATTAAGGAATTGGTGTCTCTTTGTCCTTTAAGTTCTTTTGGCCATTGATTGAAATCAAGTCTTAATCAGTAATGAATTGGTTTCTTTTTGTCTTTAAGTTCTTTTGGCCAAAGATTGGAATCAAGTCCTAATCATTAAGGAATTGGTGTCTCTTTGTCCTTTAAGTTCTTGTTGCCATTGATTGGAATCAAGTCTTAATCCGTAATGAATTGGTTTCTCTTTGTCCTTTAACTTCTTTTGGCCATTGATTGAAATCAAGTCTTAATCCATAATGAATTGGTGTCTCTTTGTCCTTTAAGTTCTTTTGGCCATTGATTGAAATCAAGTCTTAATCCATAATGAATTGGTTTCTCTTTGTCCTTTAAGTTCTTTTGGCCAAAGATTGGAATCAAGTCCTAATCATTAAGGAATTGGTGTCTCTTTGTCCTTTAAGTTCTTTTGGCCATTGATTGAAATCAAGTCTTAATCCGTAATGAATTGGTTTCTCTTTGTCCTTTAAGTTCTTCTGGCCAACGATTGGAATCAAGTCCTAATCATTAAGGAATTGGTGTCTCCTTGTCCTTTATGTTCTTCTGGCCAAAGATTGGAATCAAGCCTTAATCCGTAATGAATTGGTTTCTCTTTGTCCTTTAAGTTCTTTTGGCCATTGATTGAAATCAAGTCTTAATCCATAATGAATTGGTTTCACTTTGTCCATTAAGTTCTTCTGGCCCAAGATTGGAATCAAGCCTTAATCATTAAGGAATTGGTGTCTCTTTGTCCTTTAAGTTCTTTTGGCCATTGATTGAAATCAAGTCTTAATCCGTAATGAATTGGTTTCTCTTTGTCCTTTAAGTTCTTTTGGCCAAAGATTGGAATCAAGTCCTAATCATTAAGGAATTGGTGTCTCTTTGTCCTTTAAGTTCTTGTTGCCATTGATTGGAATCAAGTCTTAATCCGTAATGAATTGGTTTCTCTTTGTCCTTTAAGTTCTTTTGGCCATTGATTGGAATCAAGTCTTAATCCGTAATGAATTGGTGTCTCTTTGTCCTTTAACTTCTTTTGGCCATTGATTGAAATCAAGTCTTAATCCATAATGAATTGGTTTCTCTTTGTCCTTTAAGTTCTTTTGGCCAAAGATTGGAATCAAGTCCTAATCATTAAGGAATTGGTGTCTCTTTGTCCTTTAAGTTCTTGTTGCCATTGATTGGAATCAATTCTTAATCCGTAATGAATTGGTTCCTCTTTGTCCTTTAACTTCTTTTGGCCATTGATTGAAATCAAGTCTTAATCCATAATGAATTGGTTTCACTTTGTCCATTAAGTTCTTCTGGCCAAAGATTGGAATCAAGCCTTAATCATTAAGGACTTGGTGTCTCTTTGTCCTTTAAGTTCTTTTGGCCATTGATTGAAATCAAGTCTTAATCCGTAATGAATTGGTTTCTCTTTGTCCTTTAAGTTCTTTTGGCCAAAGATTGGAATCAAGTCCTAATCATTAAGGAATTGGTGTCTCTTTGTCCTTTAAGTTCTTGTTGCCATTGATTGAAATCAAGTCTTAATTCGTAATGAATTGGTTTCTCTTTGTCCTTTAACTTCTTTTGGCCATTGATTGGAATCAATTCTTAATCCGTAATGAATTGGTGTCTCTTTGTCCTTTAACTTCTTTTGGCCATTGATTGAAATCAAGTCTTAATCCATAATGAATTGGTTTCACTTTGTCCTTTAAGTTCTTTTGGCCAAAGATTGGAATCAAGTCCTAATCATTAAGGAATTGGTGTCTCTTTGTCCTTTAAGTTCTTTTGGCCATTGATTGAAATCAAGTCTTAATCCATAATGAATTGGTTTCTCTTTGTCCTTTAAGTTCTTTTGGCCAAAGATTGGAATCAAGTCCTAATCATTAAGGAATTGGTGTCTCTTTGTCCTTTAAGTTCTTGTTGCCATTGATTGGAATCAAGTCTTAATCCGTAATGAATTGGTTTCTCTTTGTCCTTTAACTTCTTTTGGCCATTGATTGAAATCAAGTCTTAATCCATAATGAATTGGTTTCACTTTGTCCATTAAGTTCTTCTGGCCAAAGATTGGAATCAAGCCTTAATCATTAAGGACTTGGTGTCTCTTTGTCCTTTAAGTTCTTTTGGCCATTGATTGAAATCAAGTCTTAATCCGTAATGAATTGGTTTCTCTTTGTCCTTTAAGTTCTTTTGGCCAAAGATTGGAATCAAGTCCTAATCATTAAGGAATTGGTGTCTCTTTGTCCTTTAAGTTCTTTTGGCCATTGATTGGAATCAAGTCTTAATTCGTAATGAATTGGTTTCTCTTTGTCCTTTAAGTTCTTTTGGCCATTGATTGAAATCAAGTCTTAATCCGTAATGAATTGGTGTCTCTTTGTCCTTTAAGTTCTTTTGGCCATTGATTGAAATCAAGTCTTAATCCATAATGAATTGGTTTCTCTTTGTCCTTTAAGTTCTTTTGGCCAAAGATTGGAATCAAGTCCTAATCATTAAGGAATTGGTGCCTCTTTGTCCTTTAACTTCTTTTGGCCATTGATTGAAATCAAGTCTTAATCCATAATGAATTGGTTTCTCTTTGTCCTTTAAGTTCTTTTGGCCAAAGATTGGAATCAAGTCCTAATCATTAAGGAATTGGTGTCTCTTTGTCCTTTAAGTTCTTGTTGCCATTGATTGGAATCAAGTCTTAATCCGTAATGAATTGGTTTCTCTTTGTCCTTTAACTTCTTTTGGCCATTGATTGAAATCAAGTCTTAATCCATAATGAATTGGTTTCACTTTGTCCATTAAGTTCTTCTGGCCAAAGATTGGAATCAAGCCTTAATCATTAAGGACTTGGTGTCTCTTTGTCCTTTAAGTTCTTTTGGCCATTGATTGAAATCAAGTCTTAATCAGTAATGAATTGGTTTCTTTTTGTCTTTTAAGTTCTTTTGGCCAAAGATTGGAATCAAGTCCTAATCATTAAGGAATTGGTGTCTCTTTGTCCTTTAAGTTCTTGTTGCCATTGATTGGAATCAAGTCTTAATTCGTAATGAATTGGTTTCTCTTTGTCCTTTAACTTCTTTTGGCCATTGATTGAAATCAAGTCTTAATCCGTAATGAATTGGTGTCTCTTTGTCCTTTAACTTCTTTTGGCCATTGATTGAAATCACGTCTTAATCCATAATGAATTGGTTTCTCTTTGTCCTTTAAGTTCTTCTGGCCAAAGATTGGAATCAAGTCTTAATCATTAAGGAATTGGTGTCTCTTTGTCCTTTAACTTCTTTTGGCCATTGATTGAAATCAAGTCTTAATCCATAATGAATTGGTTTCTCTTTGTCCTTTAAGTTCTTTTGGCCAAAGATTGGAATCAAGTCCTAATCATTAAGGAATTGGTGTCTCTTTGTCCTTTAAGTTCTTGTTGCCATTGATTGGAATCAAGTCTTAATCCGTAATGAATTGGTTTCTCTTTGTCCTTTAACTTCTTTTGGCCATTGATTGAAATCAAGTCTTAATCCATAATGAATTGGTTGCAGTTTGTCCATTAAGTTCTTCTGGCCAAAGATTGGAATCAAGCCTTAATCATTAAGGACTTGGTGTCTCTTTGTCCTTTAAGTTCTTTTGGCCATTGATTGAAATCAAGTCTTAATCCGTAATGAATTGGTTTCTCTTTGTCCTTTATGTTCTTTTGGCCAAAGATTGGAATCAAGTCTTAATTATTAAGGAATTGGTGTCTCTTTGTCCTTTAAGTTCTTTTGGCCATTGATTGAAATCAAGTCTTAATCCGTAATGAATTGGTTTCTCTTTGTCCTTTAACTTCTTTTGGCCATTGATTGGAATCAATTCTTAATCCGTAATGAATTGGTTCCTCTTTGTCCTTTAACTTCTTTTGGCCATTGATTGAAATCAAGTCTTAATCCATAATGAATTGGTTTCACTTTGTCCATTAAGTTCTTCTGGCCAAAGATTGGAGTCAAGCCTTAATCATTAAGGAATTGGTGTCTCTTTGTCCTTTAAGTTCTTTTGGCCATTGATTGAAATCAAGTCTTAATCCGTAATGAATTGGTTTCTCTTTGTCCTTTAAGTTCTTTTGGCCATTGATTGAACGCAAGTCTTATTCCATCATCAATTGGTTTCTCTTTGTCCACTAAGTTCTTTTGGCCAAAGATTGGAATCAAGTCCTAATCATTAAGGAATTGGTGTCTCTTTGTCCTTTAAGTTCTTTTGGCCATTGATTGAAATCAAGTCTTAATCCGTAATGAATTGGTTTCTCTTTGTCCTTTAAGTTCTTTTGGCCATTGATTGAAATCAAGTCTTAATCCATAATGAATTGGTTTCTCTTTGTCCTTTAAGTTCTTCTGGCCGAAGATTGGAATCAAGCCTTAATCATTAAGGAATTGGTGTCTCTTTGTCCTTTAACTTCTTTTGGCCATTGATTGAAATCAAGTCTTAATCCGTAATGAATTGGTTTCTCTTTGTCCTTTAAGTTCTTTTGGCCATTGATTGAAATCAAGTCTTAATCCGTAATCAATTGGTTTCTCTTTGTCCTTTAAGTTCTTTTGGCCAAAGATTGGAATCAAGTCCTAATCATTAAGGAATTGGTGTCTCTTTGTCCTTTAAGTTCTTTTGGCCATTGATTGAAATCAAGTCTTAATCCGTAATGAATTGGTTTCTCTTTGTCCTTTAAGTTCTTTTGGCCATTGATTGAAATCAAGTCTTAATCCGTAATGAATTGGTTTCTCTTTGTCCTTTAAGTTCTTTTGGCCAAAGATTGGAATCAAGTCCTAATCATTAAGGAATTGGTGTCTCTTTGTCCTTTAAGTTCTTTTGGCCATTGATTGAAATCAAGTCTTAATCCATAATGAATTGGTTTCTCTTTGTCCTTTAAGTTCTTTTGGCCAAAGATTGGAATCAAGTCCTAATCATTAAGGAATTGGTGTCTGTTTGTCCTTTAAGTTCTTTTGGCCATTGATTGAAATCAAGTCTTAATCTGTAATGAATTGGTGTCTCTTTGTCCTTTAACTTCTTTTGGCCATTGATTGAAATCAAGTCTTAATCCATAATGAATTGGTTTCTCTTTGTCCTTTAAGTTCTTTTGGCCAAAGATTGGAATCAAGTCCTAATCATTAAGGAATTGGTGTCTCTTTGTCCTTTAAGTTCTTTTGGCCATTGATTGAAATCAAGTCTTAATCCATAATGAATTGGTTTCTCTTTGTCCTTTAAGTTCTTTTGGCCAAAGATTGGAATCAAGTCCTAATCATTAAGGAATTGGTGTCTCTTTGTCCTTTAAGTTCTTGTTGCCATTGATTGGAATCAAGTCTTAATCCGTAATGAATTGGTTTCTCTTTGTCCTTTAACTTCTTTTGGCCATTGATTGAAATCAAGTCTTAATCCATAATGAATTGGTTTCACTTTGTCCATTAAGTTCTTCTGGCCAAAGATTGGAATCAAGCGTTAATCATTAAGGACTTGGTGTCTCTTTGTCCTTTAAGTTCTTTTGGCCATTGATTGAAATCAAGTCTTAATCCGTAATGAATTGGTTTCTCTTTGTCCTTTAAGTTCTTTTGGCCAAAGATTGGAATCAAGTCCTAATCATTAAGGAATTGGTGTCTCTTTGTCCTTTAAGTTCTTGTTGCCATTGATTGGAATCAAGTCTTAATCCGTAATGAATTGGTTTCTCTTTGTCCTTTAAGTTCTTTTGGCCATTGATTGGAAACAAGTCTTAATCCGTAATTAATTGGTTCCTCTTTGTCCTTTAAGTTCTTTTGGCCATTGATTGAAATCAAGTCTTAATCCATAATGAATTGGTTTCACTTTGTCCATTAAGTTCTTCTGGCCAAAGATTGGAATCAAGCCTTAATCATTAAGGACTTGGTGTCTCTTTGTCCTTTAAGTTCTTTTGGCCATTGATTGAAATCAAGTCTTAATCCGTAATGAATTGGTTTCTCTTTGTCCTTTAAGTTCTTTTGGCCAAAGATTGGAATCAAGTCCTAATCATTAAGGATTGGTGTCTCTTTGTCCTTTAAGTTCTTGTTGCCATTGATTGGAATCAAGTCTTAATCCGTAATGAATTGGTTTCTCTTTGTCCTTTAACTTCTTTTGGCCATTGATTGAAATCAAGTCTTAATCCGTAATGAATTGGTTTCTCTTTGTCCTTTAAGTTCTTTTGGCCATTGATTGAAATCAAGTCTTAATCCATAATGAATTGGTTTCTCTTTGTCCTTTAAGTTCTTCTGGCCAAAGATTGGAATCAAGCCTTAATCATTAAGGAATTGGTGTCTCTTTGTCCTTTAAGTTCTTGTTGCCATTGATTGGAATCAATTCTTAATCCGTAATGAATTGGTTCCTCTTTGTCCTTTAACTTCTTTTGGCCATTGATTGAAATCAAGTCTTAATCCATAATGAATTGGTTTCACTTTGTCCATTAAGTTCTTCTGGCCAAAGATTGGAATCAAGCCTTAATCATTAAGGAATTGGTGTCTCTTTGTCCTTTAAGTTCTTTTGGCCATTGATTGAAATCAAGTCTTAATCCATAATGAATTGGTTTCTCTTTGTCCTTTAAGTTCTTTTGGGCATTGAATAGAATCAAGTCTTAATCCATCATCAATTGGTTTCTCTTTGTCCACTAAGTTCTTTTGGCCATTGATTGAAATCAAGTCCTAATCATTAATGAATTGGTGTCTCTTTGTCCTTTAAGTTCTTTTGGCCATTGATTGAAATCAAGTCTTAATCCGTAATGAATTGGTTTCTCTTTGTCCTTTAACTTCTTTTGGCCATTGATTGAAATCAAGTCTTAATCCATAATGAATTGGTTTCTCTTTGTCCTTTAAGTTCTTCTGGCCAAAGATTGGAATCAAGCCTTAATCATTAAGGAATTGGTGTCTCTTTGTCCTTTAAGTTCTTTTGGCCATTGATTGAAATCAAGTCTTAATCATTAATGAATTGGTTTCTCTTTGTCCTTTAAGTTCTTTTGGCCATTGATTGAAATCAAGTCTTATTCCATAATGAATTGGTTTCTCTTTGTCCTTTAAGTTCTTTTGGCCAAAGATTGGAATCAAGTCCTAATCATTAAGGAATTGATGTCTCTTTGTCCTTTAAGTTCTTTTGGCCATTGATTGAAATCAAGTCTTAATCCGTAATGAATTGGTTTCTCTTTGTCCTTTAAGTTCTTTTGGCCATTGATTGAAATCAAGTCTTAATCAGTAATGAATTGGTTTCTCTTTGTCCTTTAAGTTCTTTTGGCCATTGATTGGAAGCAAGTCTTAATCATTAAGGAATTGGTGTCTCTTTGTCCTTTAAGTTCTTTTGGCCATTGATTGAAATCAAGTCTTAATCCATAATGAATTGGTTTCTCTTTGTCCTTTAAGTTCTTTTGGCCATTGATTGGAATCAAGTCCTAATCATTAAGGAATTGGTGTCTGTTTGTCCTTCAAGTTCTTTTGGCCATTGATTGAAATCAAGTCTTAATCTGTAATGAATTGGTGTCTCTTTGTCCTTTAACTTCTTTTGGCCATTGATTGAAATCAAGTATTAATCCGTAATGAATTAGTTTCTCTTTGTCCTTTAAGTTCTTTTGGCCATTGATTGAAATCAAGTCTTAATCCATAATGAATTGGTTTCTCTTTGTCCTTTAAGTTCTTTTGGCCAAAGATTGGAGTCAAGTCCTAATCATTAAGGAATTGATGTCTCTTTGTCCTTTAAGTTCTTTTGGCCATTGATTGAAATCAACTCTTAATCCGTAATGAATTGATTTCCCTTTGTCCTTTAAGTTCTTTTGGCCATTGATTGAAATCACGCTTTAATCCGTAATGAATTGGTTTCTCTTTGTCCTTTAAGTTCTTTTGGCCAAAGATTGGAATCAAGTCCTAATCATTAAGGAATTGGTGTCTCTTTGTCCTTTAACTTCTTTTGGCCATTGATTGAAATCAAGTCTTAATCCATAATGAATTGGTTTCTCTTTGTCCTTTAAGTTCTTTTGGCCAAAGATTGGAATCAAGTCCTAATCATTAAGGAATTGGTGTCTGTTTGTCCTTTAAGTTCTTTTGGCCATTGATTGAAATCAAGTCTTAATCTGTAATGAATTGGTGTCTCTTTGTCCTTTAACTTCTTTTGGCCATTGATTGAAATCAAGTATTAATCCGTAATGAATTAGTTTCTCTTTGTCCTTTAAGTTCTTTTGGCCATTGATTGAACGCAAGTCTTATTCCATCATCAATTGGTTTCTCTTTGTCCACTAAGTTCTTTTGGCCAAAGATTGGAATCAAGTCCTAATCATTAAGGAATTGGTGTCTCTTTGTCCTTTAAGTTCTTTTGGCCATTGATTGAAATCAAGTCTTAATCCGTAATGAATTGGTTTCTCTTTGTCCTTTAAGTTCTTTTGGCCATTGATTGAAATCAAGTCTTAATCCGTAATGAATTGGTTTCTCTTTGTCCTTTAAGTTCTTTTGGCCAAAGATTGGAATCAAATCTTAATCATTAAGGAATTGGTGTCTCTTTGTCCTTTAACTTCTTTTGGCCATTGATTGAAATCAAGTCTTAATCCATAATGAATTGGTTTCTCTTTGTCCTTTAAGTTCTTTTGGCCAAAGATTGGAATCAAGTCCTAATCATTAAGGAATTGGTGTCTCTTTGTCCTTTAAGTTCTTTTGGCCATTGATTGAAATCAAGTCTTAATCTGTAATGAATTGGTGTCTCTTTGTCCTTTAACTTCTTTTGGCCATTGATTGAAATCAAGTCTTAATCCATAATGAATTGGTTTCTCTTTGTCCTTTAAGTTCTTTTGGCCATTGATTGGAATCAAGTCTTAATCATTAAGGAATTGGTGTCTCTTTGTCCTTTAAGTTCTTTTGGCCATTGATTGAAATCAAGTCTTAATCCATAATGAATTGGTTTCTCTTTGTCCTTTAAGTTCTTTTGGCCATTGATTGAACTCAAGTCTTAATCATTAATGAATTGGATTCTCTTTGTCCTTTAAGTTCTTTTGGCCATTGATTGAAATCAAGTCTTAATCCATAATGAATTGGTTTCTCTTTGTCCTTTAAGTTCTTTTGGCCAAAGATTGGAATCAAGTCCTAATCATTAAGGAATTGGTGTCTCTTTGTCCTTTAAGTTCTTTTGGCCATTGATTGAAATCAAGTCTTAATCCATAATGAATTGGTTTCTCTTTGTCCTTTAAGTTCTTTTGGCCATTGATTGGAATCAAGTCCTAATCATTAAGGAATTGGTGTCTCTTTGTCCTTTAAGTTCTTTTGGCCATTGATTGAAATCAAGTCTTAATCCATAATGAATTGGTTTCTCTTTGTCCTTTAAGTTCTTTTGGCCATTGATTGGAATCAAGTCCTAATCATTAAGGAATTGGTGTCTCTTTGTCCTTTAAGTTCTTTTGGCCATTGATTGAAATCAAGTCTTAATCATTAATGAATTGGTTTGTCTTTGTCCTTTAAGTTCTTTTGGCCATTGATTGAAATCAAGTCTTAATCCATAATGAATTGGTTTCTCTTTGTCCTTTAAGTTCTTCTGGCCAAAGATTGGAATCAAGTCTTAATCCGTAATGAATTGGTTTCTCTTCATCCTTTAAGTAGTTTTGGCCATTGATTGAAATCAAGTCTTAATCATTAATGAATTGGTTTCTCTTTGTCCTTTAAGTTCTTTTGGCCATTGATTGAAATCAAGTCTTAATCCATAATGAATTGGTTTCTCTTTGTCCTTTAAGTTCTTTTGGCCATTGATTGAAATCAAGTCTTAATCATTAATAAATTGGTTTCTCTTTGTCCTTTAAGTTCTTTTGGCCATTGATTGAAATCAAGTCTTAATCCATAATGAATTGGTTTCTCTTTGTCCTTTAAGTTCTTTTGGCCAAAGATTGGAATCAAGTCCTAATCATTAAGGAATTGGTGTCTCTTTGTCCTTTAACTTCTTTTGGCCATTGATTGAAATCAAGTCTTAATCCATAATGAATTGGTTTCTCTTTGTCCTTTAAGTTCTTTTGGCCAAAGATTGGAATCAAGTCCTAATCATTAAGGAATTGGTGTCTCTTTGTCCTTTAAGTTCTTTTGGCCATTGATTGAAATCAAGTCTTAATCCATAATGAATTGGTGTCTCTTTGTCCTTTAACTTCTTTTGGCCATTGATTGAAATCAAGTCTTAATCCATAATGAATTGGTTTCTCTTTGTCCTTTAAGTTCTTTTGGCCAAAGATTGGAATCAAGTCCTAATCATTAAGGAATTGGTGCCTCTTTGTCCTTTAAGTTCTTTTGGCCATTGATTGAAATCAAGTCTTAATCCATAATGAATTGGTTTCTCTTTGTCCTTTAAGTTCTTTTGGCCATTGATTGGAATCAAGTCCTAATCATTAAGGAATTGGTGTCTCTTTGTCCTTTAAGTTCTTGTTGCCATTGATTGGAATCAATTCTTAATCCGTAATGAATTGGTTCCTCTTTGTCCTTTAACTTCTTTTGGCCATTGATTGAAATCAAGTCTTAATCCATAATGAATTGGTTTCACTTTGTCCATTAAGTTCTTCTGGCCAAAGATTGGAATCAAGCGTTAATCATTAAGGACTTGGTGTCTCTTTGTCCTTTAAGTTCTTTTGGCCATTGATTGAAATCAAGTCTTAATCAGTAATGAATTGGTTTCTTTTTGTCTTTTAAGTTCTTTTGGCCAAAGATTGGAATCAAGTCCTAATCATTAAGGAATTGGTGTCTCTTTGTCCTTTAAGTTCTTGTTGCCATTGATTGGAATCAAGTCTTAATCCGTAATGAATTGGTTTCTCTTTGTCCTTTAACTTCTTTTGGCCATTGATCGGAATCAATTCTTAATCCGTAATGAATTGGTTCCTCTTTGTCCTTTAACTTCTTTTGGCCATTGATTGAAATCAAGTCTTAATCCATAATGAATTGGTTTCACTTTGTCCATTAAGTTCTTCTGGCCAAAGATTGGAATCAAGCCTTAATCATTAAGGACTTGGTGTCTCTTTGCCCTTTAAGTTCTTTTGGCCATTGATTGAAATCAAGTCTTAATCCGTAATGAATTGGTTTCTCTTTGTCCTTTAAGTTCTTTTGGCCAAAGATTGGAATCAAGTCCTAATCATTAAGGAATTGGTGTCTCTTTGTCCTTTAAGTTCTTGTTGCCATTGATTGGAATCAAGTCTTAATCCGTAATGAATTGGTTTCTCTTTGTCCTTTAACTTCTTTTGGCCATTGATTGAAATCAAGTCTTAATCCGTAATGAATTGGTTTCTCTTTGTCCTTTAAGTTCTTTTGGCCATTGATTGAAATCAAGTCTTAATCCATAATGAATTGGATTCTCTTTGTCCTTTAAGTTCTTCTGGCCAAAGATTGGAATCAAGCCTTAATCATTAAGGAATTGGTGTCTCTTTGTCCTTTAAGTTCTTGTTGCCATTGATTGGAATCAATTCTTAATCCGTAATGAATTGGTTCCTCTTTGTCCTTTAACTTCTTTTGGCCATTGATTGAAATCAAGTCTTAATCCATAATGAATTGGTTTCTCTTTGTCCTTTAAGTTCTTACGGCCATCGACTGAAAACAAGTCTTAATCATTATTGACTTGGTTTCTCTTTGTCCTTTAAGCTCTTTTGGCCATTGATTGGAATCATGTCTTAATCCTTAATGAATTGGTTTCTCTTTGTCCTTTAAGTTCTTTTGGCCATTGATTGAAATCAAGTCTTAATCCGTAATGAATTGGTTTCTCTTTCTACTTTAAGTTCTTTTGGCCATTGATTGAACGCAAGTCTTATTCCATCATCAATTGGTTTCTCTTTGTCCACTAAGTTCTTTTGGATATTGATTGAAAGCTAGTCTTAATCATCAATGAATTGGTTTCTCTTTGTCCTTTAACTTCTTTTGGCCATTGATTGAAATCAAGTCTTAATCATTAATGAATTGGTTTCTCTTTGTCCTTTAAGTTCTTTTGGCCATTGATTGGAAACAAGTCTTAATCATTAATGAATTGGTTTCTCTTTGTCCTTTAAGTTCTTTTGGCCATTGATTGGAATCAGGTCTTAATCAGTAATGTATTGGTTTCTCTTTGTCCTTTAAGTTCTTTTGGCCATTGATTGAAATCAAGTCTTAATCCGTAATGAATTGGTTTCTCTTTGTCCTTTAAGTTCTTTTGGCCATTGATTGAAATCAAGCTTTAATCATTAAGGACTTGGTGTCTCTTTGTCCTTTAAGTTCTTTTGGCCATTGATTGAAATCAAGTCTTAATCATTAATGAATTGGTTTATCTTTGTCCTTTAAGTTCTTTTGGCCATTGATTGGAAACAAGTCTTAATCATTAATGAATTGGTTTCTCTTTGTCCTTTAAGTTCTTTTGGCCAAAGATTGGAATCAAGTCCTAATCATTAAGGAATTGGTGTCTCTTTGTCCTTTAACTTCTTTTGGCCATTGATTGAAATCAAGTCTTAATCCATAATGAATTGGTTTCTCTTTGTCCTTTAAGTTCTTTTGGCCATTGATTGAACTCAAGTCTTAGTCCTTAATGAATTGGTATATCTTTGTCCTTTAAGTTCTTTTGGGCATTGATTGAAATCAAGTCTTAATCCTTGATGAATTGGTTTCTCTTTGTCCTTTAAGTTGTTTTGGCCATTGATTGAAATCACGTCTTAATCCATAATGAATTGGTTTCTCTTTGTCCTTTAAGTTCTTTTGGCCAAAGATTGGAATCAAGTCTTAATCATTAAGGAATTGGTTTCTCTTTGTCCTTTAAGTTCTTTTGGCCGTTGATTGAAATCAAGTCTTAATCCATTAATGAATTGGTTTCTCTTTGTCCTTTAAGTTCTTTTGGCCATTGATTGAAATCAAGTCTTAATCCATAATGAATTGGTTTCTCTTTGTTCTTTAAGTTCTTTGTTGCCATTAGATTGGAATCAATTCCTTCTAATCATTAATGAATTGGTTTCTCTTTGTCCTTTAAGTTCTTTTGGCCATTGATTGAAATCAAGTCTTAATCCATAATGAATTGGTTTCTCTTTGTCCTTTAAGTTCTTCTGGCCAAAGATTGGAATCAAGGCTTAATCATTATGGAATTGGTGTCTCTTTGTCCTTTAAGTTCTTTTGGCCATTGATTGAAATCAAGTCTTAATCCGTAATGAATTGGTTTCCCTTTGTCCTTTAAGTTCTTTTGGCCATTGATTGAAATCAAGTCTTAATCATTAAAGAATTGGTGTCTCTTTGTCCTTTAAGTTCTTTTGGCCATTGATTGAAATCAAGTCTTAATCCATAATGAATTGGTTTCTCTTTGTCCTTTAACTTCTTTTGGCCATTGATTGAAATCAAGTCTTAATCCGTAATGAATTGGTTTCTCTTTGTCCTTTAAGTTCTTTCGGCCATTGATTGAAATAAAGTCCTAATCATTAACGAATTGGTGTCTCTTTGTCCTTTAAGTTCTTTTGGCCATTGATTGAAATCAAGTCTTAATCCGTAATGAATTGGTTTCTCTTTGTCCATTAAGTTCTTCTGGCCAAAGATTGGAATCAAGCCTTAATCATTAAGGACTTGGTGTCTCTTTGTCCTTTAAGTTCTTTTGGCCATTGATTGAAATCAAGTCTTAATCCGTAATGAATTGGTTTCTCTTTGTCCTTTAAGTTCTTTTGGCCATTGATTGAAATCAAGTCTTAATCATTAAGGAATTGGTGTCTCTTTGTCCTTTAAGTTCTTTTGGCCATTGATTGAAATCAAGTCTTAATCCGTAATGAATTGGTTTCTCTTTGTCCTTTAAGTTCTTTTGGCCATTGATTGGAAACAAGTCTTAATCATTAATGAATTGGTTTCTCTTTGTCCTTTAAGTTCTTTTTGCCATTGATTGAAATCAAGTCTTAATCCGTAATGAATTGGTTTCTCTTTGTCCTTTAAGTTCTTTTGGCCATTGATTGGAAACAAGTCTTAATCATTAATGAATTGGTTTCTCTTTGTCCTTTAAGTTCTTGTTGCCATTGATTGGAATCAAGCCTTAATCATTAATGAATTGGTGTCTCTTTGTCCTTTAAGTTCTTTTGGCCATTGATTGAAATCAAGTCTTAATCCATAATGAATTGGTTTCTCTTTGTCCTTTAAGTTTTTTGGCTTTTGATTAAAATCAAGTCTTAATCATTAATCAATTGGTTTCTCTTTGTCCTATAAGTTCTTTTGGCCAAAGATTAAAATCAAGTCTTAATCATTAAGGAATTGGTGTCTCTTTGTCCTTTAAGTTCTTTTGGCCATTGATTGAAATCAAGTCTTAATCCGTAATGAATTGGTTTCTCTTTGTCCTTTAACTTCTTTTGGCCATTGATTGAAACAAATTCTTAATCCGTAATGAATTCGTTTCTTTTTGTCCTTTAAGTTCTTTTGGCCATTGATTGAAATCAAGCCTTAATCATTAAGGAATTGGTGTCTCTTTGTCCTTTAACTTCTTTTGGCCATTGATTGAAATCAAGTCTTAATCGTAATGAATTGGTTTCTCTTTGTCCTTTAACTTCTTTTGGCCATTGATTGAAATCAAGTCTTAATCCTTGAGCAATAGGTTTCTCTTTGTCCTTTAAGTTCTTTTGGCCATTGATTGGAAACAAGTCTTAATCATTAAGGAATTGATGTCTCTTTGTCCTTTAAGTTCTTTTGGCCATTGATTGAAATCAAGTCTTAATCCGTAATGAATTGGTTTCTCTTTGTCCTTTAAGTTCTTTTGGCCATTGATTGAAATCAATTATTAATCCGTAATGAATTGGTTTCTCTTTGTCCTTTAAGTTCTTTCGGCCATTGATTGGAATCAAGCCTTAATCATTAAGGAATTGGTGTCTCTTTGTCCTTTAAGTTCTTTTGGCCATTGATTGAAATCAAGTCTTAATCCATAATGAATTGGTTTCTCTTTGTCCTTTAAGTTCTTTTGGCCAAAGATTGGAATCAAGTCCTAATCATTAAGGAATTGGTGTCTGTTTGTCCTTCAAGTTCTTTTGGCCATTGATTGAAATCAAGTCTTAATCTGTAATGAATTGGTGTCTCTTTGTCCTTTAAGTTCTTTTGGCCATTGATTGAAATCAAGTCTTAATCCATAATGAATTGGTTTCTCTTTGTCCTTCAAGTTCTTTTGGGCAAAGATTGGAATCTAGTTCTAATCATTAAGGAATTGGTGTCTCTTTGTCCTTTAACTTCTTTTGGCCATTGATTGAAATCAAGTCTTAATCCATAATGAATTGGTTTCTCTTTGTCCTTTAAGTTCTTTTGGCCATTGATTGAAATCAAGTCTTAATCCTTAAGGAAATGGTTTCTCTTTTGTCCTTTAAGTTCTTTTAGCCATTGATTGGAATCAATTCTTAATCCGTAATGAATTGGTTCCTCTTTGTCCTTTAACTTCTTTTGGCCATTGATTGAAATCAAGTCTTAATCCATAATGAATTGGTTTCACTTTGTCCATTAAGTTCTTCTGGCCATTGATTGGAATCAAGCGTTAATCATTAAGGACTTGGTGTCTCTTTGTCCTTTAAGTTCTTTTGGCCATTGATTGAAATCAAGTCTTAATCAGTAA
This sequence comes from Pterocarpus macrocarpus, assembly GCA_031439585.1. Lineage (NCBI taxonomy): Eukaryota > Viridiplantae > Streptophyta > Magnoliopsida > Fabales > Fabaceae > Pterocarpus > Pterocarpus macrocarpus. Next base: position 432,612 of record JAVHNN010000582.1, read on the forward strand.
TGAATTGGTTTCTTTTTGTCTTTTAAGTTCTTTTGGCCAAAGATTGAAATCAAGTCCTCACAATCATTAAGGAATTGGTGTCTCTTTGTCCTTTAAGTTCTTGTTTGCTCATTGATTGGAATCAAAGTCTTAATCAGTAATCGAATTGGTTTCTCTTTGTCCTTTAACTTCTTTTTGGCCATTGATGAAATCAATTCTTAATCCAATGAATTGGTTGGTTCCTCTTTGTCCTTTAACTTCTTTTGGCCATTGATTGAAATCAAGTCTTAATCCATAATGAATTGGTTTCACTTTTGTGTCCATTAAGTTCTTCTGGCCAAAGGATGGAATCAAGCCTTAATCATTAAGGACTTGGTGTCTCTTTTTCTTGCCTTTAAGTTCTTTTGGCCATTGATTGAAATCAAGTCTTAATCCAGTAATGAATTGGTTTCTCTTTGTCCTTTAAGTTCTTTTGGCCATTGATTGAAATCAAGTCTTAATCATTAATGAATTGGTTGTCTCTTTGTCCTTTAAGTTCTTTTGGCCATTGATTGAAATCAAGTCTTAATCATTAATGAATTGGTTTCTCTTTGTCCTTTAAGTTCTTTTGGCCATTGATTGAAATCAAGTCTTAATCCATTAATGAATTGGTTTCTCTTTGTCCTTTAAGTTCTTTTGGCCATTGATTGAAATCAAGTCTTAATCATTAATGAATTGGTGTCTCTTTGTCCTTTAAGTTCTTTTGGCCATTGATTGAAATCAAGTCTTAATCATTAATGAATTGGTTTCTCTTTGTCCTTTAAGTTCTTTTGGCCATTGATTGAAATCAAGTCTTAATCATTAATGAATTGGTTTCTCTTTGTCCTTTAAGTTCTTTTGGCCATTGATTGAAATCAAGTCTTAATCATTAATGAATTGGTTTCTCTTTGTCCTTTAAGTTCTTTTGGCCATTGATTGAAATCAAGTCTTAATCCATAATGAATTGGTTTCTCTTTGTCCTTTAAGTTCTTTTGGCCATTGATTGAAATCAAGTCTTAATCATTAATGAATTGGTTTCTCTTTGTCCTTTAAGTTCTTTTGGCCATTGATTGAAATCAAGTCTTAATCCATAATGAATTGGTTTCTCTTTGTCCTTTAAGTTCTTTTGGCCATTGATTGAAATCAAGTCTTAATCATTAATGAATTGGTGTCTCTTTGTCCTTTAAGTTCTTTTGGCCATTGATTGAAATCAAGTCTTAATCATTAATGAATTGGTTTCTCTTTGTCCTTTAAGTTCTTTTGGCCATTGATTGAAATCAAGTCTTAATCCATAATGAATTGGTTTCTCTTTGTCCTTTAAGTTCTTTTGGCCATTGATTGAAATCAAGTCTTAATCATTAATGAATTGGTGTCTCTTTGTCCTTTAAGTTCTTTTGGCCATTGATTGAAATCAAGTCTTAATCATTAATGAATTGGTTTCTCTTTGTCCTTTAAGTTCTTTTGGCCATTGATTGAAATCAAGTCTTAATCATTAATGAATTGGTTTCTCTTTGTCCTTTAAGTTCTTTTGGCCATTGATTGAAATCAAGTCTTAATCATTAATGAATTGGTTTCTCTTTGTCCTTTAAGTTCTTTTGGCCATTGATTGAAATCAAGTCTTAATCATTAATGAATTGGTGTCTCTTTGTCCTTTAAGTTCTTTTGGCCATTGATTGAAATCAAGTCTTAATCATTAATGAATTGGTTTCTCTTTGTCCTTTAAGTTCTTTTGGCCATTGATTGAAATCAAGTCTTAATCCATTAATGAATTGGTTTCTCTTTGTCCTTTAAGTTCTTTTGGCCATTGATTGAAATCAAGTCTTAATCATTAATGAATTGGTTTCTCTTTGTCCTTTAAGTTCTTTTGGCCATTGATTGAAATCAAGTCTTAATCCATAATGAATTGGTTTCTCTTTGTCCTTTAAGTTCTTTTGGCCATTGATTGAAATCAAGTCTTAATCATTAATGAATTGGTTTCTCTTTGTCCTTTAAGTTCTTTTGGCCATTGATTGAAATCAAGTCTTAATCATAATGAATTGGTTTCTCTTTGTCCTTTAAGTTCTTTTGGCCATTGATTGAAATCAAGTCTTAATCCATTAATGAATTGGTTTCTCTTTGTCCTTTAAGTTCTTTTGGCCATTGATTGAAATCAAGTCTTAATCATTAATGAATTGGTTTCTCTTTGTCCTTTAAGTTCTTTTGGCCATTGATTGAAATCAAGTCTTAATCCATAATGAATTGGTTTCTCTTTGTCCTTTAAGTTCTTTTGGCCATTGATTGAAATCAAGTCTTAATCATTAATGAATTGGTTTCTCTTTGTCCTTTAAGTTCTTTTGGCCATTGATTGAAATCAAGTCTTAATCATTAATGAATTGGTGTCTCTTTGTCCTTTAAGTTCTTTTGGCCATTGATTGAAATCAAGTCTTAATCATTAATGAATTGGTTTCTCTTTGTCCTTTAAGTTCTTTTGGCCATTGATTGAAATCAAGTCTTAATCATTAATGAATTGGTGTCTCTTTGTCCTTTAAGTTCTTTTGGCCATTGATTGAAATCAAGTCTTAATCCATAATGAATTGGTTTCTCTTTGTCCTTTAAGTTCTTTTGGCCATTGATTGAAATCAAGTCTTAATCATTAATGAATTGGTTTCTCTTTGTCCTTTAAGTTCTTTTGGCCATTGATTGAAATCAAGTCTTAATCATTAATGAATTGGTTTCTCTTTGTCCTTTAAGTTCTTTTGGCCATTGATTGAAATCAAGTCTTAATCCATTAATGAATTGGTTTCTCTTTGTCCTTTAAGTTCTTTTGGCCATTGATTGAAATCAAGTCTTAATCATTAATGAATTGGTGTCTCTTTGTCCTTTAAGTTCTTTTGGCCATTGATTGAAATCAAGTCTTAATCATAATGAATTGGTGTCTCTTTGTCCTTTAAGTTCTTTTGGCCATTGATTGAAATCAAGTCTTAATCCATAATGAATTGGTTTCTCTTTGTCCTTTAAGTTCTTTTGGCCATTGATTGAAATCAAGTCCTAATCATGAAGGAATTCGTGTCTCATTGTCCTTTAAGTTCTTTTGACCATTGATTGAAATCAAGTCTTAATCCATAATGAATTGGTTTCTCTTTGTCCATTAAGTTCTTTTGGCCATTGATTGAAATCAAGTCTTAATCATTAATGAATTGGTTTCTCTTTGTCCTTTAAGTTCTTTTTGGCCATTGATTGAAATCAAGTCTTAATCATTAATGAATTGGTTTCTCTTTGTCCTTTAAGTTCTTTTGGCCATTGATTGAAATCAAGTCTTAATCCATAATGAATTGGTTTCTCTTTGTCCTTTAAGTTCTTTTGGCCATTGATTGAAATCAAGTCTTAATCCATTAAGGGATTGGTGTCTCTTTGTCCTTTAAGTTCTTTTGGCCATTGATTGAAATCAAGTCTTAATCCTTAATGAATTGGTTTCTCTTTGTCCTTTAAGTTCTTTTGGCCATTAATTGAAATCAAGTCTTAATCATTAATGAATTGGTTTCTCTTTCTCCTTTAAGTTCTTTTGGCCATTGATTGAAATCAAGTCTTAATCCATAATGAATTGGTTTCTCTTTGTCCTTTAAGTTCTTTTGGCCATTGATTGAAAATCAAGTCTTAATCATTAATGAATTGGTTTCTCTTTGTCCTTTAAGTTCTTTTGGCCATTGATTGAAATCAAGTCTTAACCCGTAATGAATTGGTTTCTCTTTGTCGTTTAAGTTCTTTTGGCCATTGATCGAAATCAAGTCTTAATCCATAATGAATTGGTGTCTCTTTGTCCTTTAAGTTCTTTTGGCCATTGACTGAAATCAAGTCTTAATCCGTAATGAATTGGTGTCTCTTTGTCCTTTAAGTTGTTTTGGCCATTGATTGACATCACGTCTTAATCCATAATGAATTGGTTTCTCTTTGTCCTTTAAGTTCTTCTGGCCATTGATTGAAATCAAGTCTTAATCCATAATGAATTGGTTTCTCTTTGTCCTTTAAGTTCTTTTGGCCATTGATTGAACCCAAGTCTTAATCATTAATGAATTGGTTTCTCTTTGTCCTTTAAGTTCTTTTGGCCATTGATTGGAATCAAGTCTTAATCATTAATGAATTGGTTTCTCTTTGTCCTTTAAGTTCTTTTGGCCATTGATTGGAATCAAGTCCTAATCATTAAGGAATTGGTGTCTCTTTATCCTTTAAGTTCTTTTGGCCATTGATTGAAATCAAGTCTTAATCCATAATGAATCGGTTTCTCTTTGTCCTTTCAGTTCTACTGGCCATTGATTGAAAACAAGTCTTAACCATTAATGAATTGGTTTCTCTTTGTCCTTTAAGTTCTTTCGGCCATTGATTGGAAACAAGTCTTAATCATTAATGAATTGGTTTCTCTTTGTCCTTTAAGTTCGTTTGACCATTGATTGAAATCAAGTCTTAATCCGTAATGAATTGGTTTCTCTTTGTCCTTTAAGTTCTTTTGGCCATTGATTGAAATCAAGTCTTAATCATTAATGAATTGGTTTCTCTTTGTCCTTTAAGTTCTTTTGGCCATTGATTGAAATCAAGTCTTAATCATTAATGAATTGGTTTCTCTTTGTCCTTTAAGTTCTTTTGGCCATTGATTGAAATCAAGTCTTAATCATAATGAATTGGTTTCTCTTTGTCCTTTAAGTTCTTTTGGCCATTGATTGAAATCAAGTCTTAATCATTAATGAATTGGTTTCTCTTTGTCCTTTAAGTTCTTTTGGCCATTGATTGAAATCAAGTCTTAATCATTAATGAATTGGTTTCTCTTTGTCCTTTAAGTTCTTTTGGCCATTGATTGAAATCAAGTCTTAATCATTAATGAATTGGTTTCTCTTTGTCCTTTAAGTTCTTTTGGCCATTGATTGAAATCAAGTCTTAATCATTAATGAATTGGTTTCTCTTTGTCCTTTAAGTTCTTTTGGCCATTGATTGAAATCAAGTCTTAATCATAATGAATTGGTTTCTCTTTGTCCTTTAAGTTCTTTTGGCCATTGATTGAAATCAAGTCTTAATCATTAATGAATTGGTTTCTCTTTGTCCTTTAAGTTCTTTTGGCCATTGATTGAAATCAAGTCTTAATCCATTAATGAATTGGTTTCTCTTTGTCCTTTAAGTTCTTTTGGCCATTGATTGAAATCAAGTCTTAATCATTAATGAATTGGTGTCTCTTTGTCCTTTAAGTTCTTTTGGCCATTGATTGAAATCAAGTCTTAATCATTAATGAATTGGTTTCTCTTTGTCCTTTAAGTTCTTTTGGCCATTGATTGAAATCAAGTCTTAATCATTAATGAATTGGTGTCTCTTTGTCCTTTAAGTTCTTTTGGCCATTGATTGAAATCAAGTCTTAATCATTAATGAATTGGTTTCTCTTTGTCCTTTAAGTTCTTTTGGCCATTGATTGAAATCAAGTCTTAATCATTAATGAATTGGTTTCTCTTTGTCCTTTAAGTTCTTTTGGCCATTGATTGAAATCAAGTCTTAATCATTAATGAATTGGTTTCTCTTTGTCCTTTAAGTTCTTTTGGCCATTGATTGAAATCAAGTCTTAATCATTAATGAATTGGTGTCTCTTTGTCCTTTAAGTTCTTTTGGCCATTGATTGAAATCAAGTCTTAATCATTAATGAATTGGTTTCTCTTTGTCCTTTAAGTTCTTTTGGCCATTGATTGAAATCAAGTCTTAATCCATTAATGAATTGGTTTCTCTTTGTCCTTTTAAGTTCTTTTGGCCATTGATTGAAATCAAGTCTTAATCATTAATGAATTGGTTTCTCTTTGTCCTTTAAGTTCTTTTGGCCATTGATTGAAATCAAGTCTTAATCATTAATGAATTGGTTTCTCTTTGTCCTTTAAGTTCTTTTGGCCATTGATTGAAATCAAGTCTTAATCATTAATGAATTGGTTTCTCTTTGTCCTTTAAGTTCTTTTGGCCATTGATTGAAATCAAGTCTTAATCCATTAATGAATTGGTTTCTCTTTGTCCTTTAAGTTCTTTTGGCCATTGATTGAAATCAAGTCTTAATCATTAATGAATTGGTTTCTCTTTGTCCTTTAAGTTCTTTTGGCCATTGATTGAAATCAAGTCTTAATCATTAATGAATTGGTGTCTCTTTGTCCTTTAAGTTCTTTTGGCCATTGATTGAAATCAAGTCTTAATCATAATGAATTGGTTTCTCTTTGTCCTTTAAGTTCTTTTGGCCATTGATTGAAATCAAGTCTTAATCATAATGAATTGGTTTCTCTTTGTCCTTTAAGTTCTTTTGGCCATTGATTGAAATCAAGTCTTAATCATTAATGAATTGGTTTCTCTTTGTCCTTTAAGTTCTTTTGGCCATTGATTGAAATCAAGTCTTAATCATTAATGAATTGGTTTCTCATTCTCCTTTAAGTTATTTTGGCCGTTAATTGAAATCAAGTCTTAATCCATAATGAATTGGTTTCTCTTTGTCCTTTAAGTTCTTTTGGCTATTGATTGAAATCAAGTCTTAATCATTAATGAATTGGTTTCTCTTTGTCCTTTAAGTTCTTTTGGCCATTGATTGAAATCAAGTCTTAATCATTAATGAATTGGTTTCTCTTTGTCCTTTAAGTTCTTTTGGCCATTGATTGAAATCAAGTCTTAATCATTAATGAATTGGTTTCTCTTTGTCCTTTAAGTTCTTTTGGCCATTGATTGAAATCAAGTCTTAATCATTAATGAATTGGTTTCTCTTTGTCCTTTAAGTTCTTTTTGGCCATTGATTGAAATCAAGTCTTAATCCATAATGAATTGGTGTCTCTTTGTCCTTTAAGTTCTTTTGGCCATTGATTGAAATCAAGTCTTAATCATTAATGAATTGGTTTCTCTTTGTCCTTTAAGTTCTTTTGGCCATTGATTGAAATCAAGTCTTAATCATTAATGAATTGGTTTCTCTTTGTCCTTTAAGTTCTTTTGGCCATTGATTGAAATCAAGTCTTAATCATTAATGAATTGGTTTCTCTTTGTCCTTTAAGTTCTTTTGGCCATTGATTGAAATCAAGTCTTAATCATTAATGAATTGGTTTCTCTTTGTCCTTTAAGTTCTTTTGGCCATTGATTGAAATCAAGTCTTAATCATTAATGAATTGGTTTCTCTTTGTCCTTTAAGTTCTTTTGGCCATTGATTGAAATCAAGTCTTAATCCATTAATGAATTGGTTTCTCTTTGTCCTTTAAGTTCTTTTGGCCATTGATTGAAATCAAGTCTTAATCATTAATGAATTGGTTTCTCTTTGTCCTTTAAGTTCTTTTGGCCATTGATTGAAATCAAGTCTTAATCCATTAATGAATTGGTTTCTCTTTGTCCTTTAAGTTCTTTTGGCCATTGATTGAAATCAAGTCTTAATCATTAATGAATTGGTTTCTCTTTGTCCTTTAAGTTCTTTTGGCCATTGATTGAAATCAAGTCTTAATCATTAATGAATTGGTTTCTCTTTGTCCTTTAAGTTCTTTTGGCCATTGATTGAAATCAAGTCTTAATCCATAATGAATTGGTTTCTCTTTGTCCTTTAAGTTCTTTTGGCCATTGATTGAAATCAAGTCTTAATCATTAATGAATTGGTTTCTCTTTGTCCTTTAAGTTCTTTTGGCCATTGATTGAAATCAAGTCTTAATCATTAATGAATTGGTTTCTCTTTGTCCTTTAAGTTCTTTTGGCCATTGATTGAAATCAAGTCTTAATCATAATGAATTGGTTTCTCTTTGTCCTTTAAGTTCTTTTGGCCATTGATTGAAATCAAGTCTTAATCATTAATGAATTGGTTTCTCTTTGTCCTTTAAGTTCTTTTGGCCATTGATTGAAATCAAGTCTTAATCATTAATGAATTGGTTTCTCTTTGTCCTTTAAGTTCTTTTGGCCATTGATTGAAATCAAGTCTTAATCATTAATGAATTGGTTTCTCTTTGTCCTTTAAGTTCTTTTGGCCATTGATTGAAATCAAGTCTTAATCATTAATGAATTGGTTTCTCTTTGTCCTTTAAGTTCTTTTGGCCATTGATTGAAATCAAGTCTTAATCATTAATGAATTGGTTTCTCTTTGTCCTTTAAGTTCTTTTGGCCATTGATTGAAATCAAGTCTTAATCATTAATGAATTGGTTTCTCTTTGTCCTTTAAGTTCTTTTGGCCATTGATTGAAATCAAGTCTTAATCATTAATGAATTGGTTTCTCTTTGTCCTTTAAGTTCTTTTGGCCATTGATTGAAATCAAGTCTTAATCATTAATGAATTGGTTTCTCTTTGTCCTTTAAGTTCTTTTGGCCATTGATTGAAATCAAGTCTTAATCCATTAATGAATTGGTTTCTCTTTGTCCTTTAAGTTCTTTTGGCCATTGATTGAAATCAAGTCTTAATCATTAATGAATTGGTTTCTCTTTGTCCTTTAAGTTCTTTTGGCCATTGATTGAAATCAAGTCTTAATCATTAATGAATTGGTTTCTCTTTGTCCTTTAAGTTCTTTTGGCCATTGATTGAAATCAAGTCTTAATCATTAATGAATTGGTTTCTCTTTGTCCTTTAAGTTCTTTTGGCCATTGATTGAAATCAAGTCTTAATCATTAATGAATTGGTTTCTCTTTGTCCTTTAAGTTCTTTTGGCCATTGATTGAAATCAAGTCTTAATCCATAATGAATTGGTTTCTCTTTGTCCTTTAAGTTCTTTTGGCCATTGATTGAAATCAAGTCTTAATCATTAATGAATTGGTTTCTCTTTGTCCTTTAAGTTCTTTTGGCCATTGATTGAAATCAAGTCTTAATCATTAATGAATTGGTTTCTCTTTGTCCTTTAAGTTCTTTTGGCCATTGATTGAAATCAAGTCTTAATCATAATGAATTGGTTTCTCTTTGTCCTTTAAGTTCTTTTGGCCATTGATTGAAATCAAGTCTTAATCATTAATGAATTGGTTTCTCTTTGTCCTTTAAGTTCTTTTGGCCATTGATTGAAATCAAGTCTTAATCATTAATGAATTGGTTTCTCTTTGTCCTTTAAGTTCTTTTTGGCCATTGATTGAAATCAAGTCTTAATCATTTAATGAATTGGTTTCTCTTTGTCCTTTAAGTTCTTTTGGCCATTGATTGAAATCAAGTCTTAATCATTAATGAATTGGTTTCTCTTTGTCCTTTAAGTTCTTTTGGCCATTGATTGAAATCAAGTCTTAATCATTAATGAATTGGTTTCTCTTTGTCCTTTAAGTTCTTTTGGCCATTGATTGAAATCAAGTCTTAATCATTAATGAATTGGTTTCTCTTTGTCCTTTAAGTTCTTTTGGCCATTGATTGAAATCAAGTCTTAATCCATTAATGAATTGGTTTCTCTTTGTCCTTTAAGTTCTTTTGGCCATTGATTGAAATCAAGTCTTAATCATTAATGAATTGGTTTCTCTTTGTCCTTTAAGTTCTTTTGGCCATTGATTGAAATCAAGTCTTAATCATTAATGAATTGGTTTCTCTTTGTCCTTTAAGTTCTTTTGGCCATTGATTGAAATCAAGTCTTAATCATTAATGAATTGGTGTCTCTTTGTCCTTTAAGTTCTTTTGGCCATTGATTGAAATCAAGTCTTAATCATTAATGAATTGGTTTCTCTTTGTCCTTTAAGTTCTTTTGGCCATTGATTGAAATCAAGTCTTAATCCATTAATGAATTGGTTTCTCTTTGTCCTTTAAGTTCTTTTGGCCATTGATTGAAATCAAGTCTTAATCATTAATGAATTGGTTTCTCTTTGTCCTTTAAGTTCTTTTGGCCATTGATTGAAATCAAGTCTTAATCCATTAATGAATTGGTTTCTCTTTGTCCTTTAAGTTCTTTTGGCCATTGATTGAAATCAAGTCTTAATCATTAATGAATTGGTGTCTCTTTGTCCTTTAAGTTCTTTTGGCCATTGATTGAAATCAAGTCTTAATCATAATGAATTGGTTTCTCTTTGTCCTTTAAGTTCTTTTGGCCATTGATTGAAATCAAGTCTTAATCATTAATGAATTGGTTTCTCTTTGTCCTTTAAGTTCTTTTGGCCATTGATTGAAATCAAGTCTTAATCATTAATGAATTGGTTTCTCTTTGTCCTTTAAGTTCTTTTGGCCATTGATTGAAATCAAGTCTTAATCATTAATGAATTGGTTTCTCTTTGTCCTTTAAGTTCTTTTGGCCATTGATTGAAATCAAGTCTTAATCCATAATGAATTGGTTTCTCTTTGTCCTTTAAGTTCTTTTGGCCATTGATTGAAATCAAGTCTTAATCATTAATGAATTGGTTTCTCTTTGTCCTTTAAGTTCTTTTGGCCATTGATTGAAATCAAGTCTTAATCCATTAATGAATTGGTTTCTCTTTGTCCTTTAAGTTCTTTTGGCCATTGATTGAAATCAAGTCTTAATCATTAATGAATTGGTTTCTCTTTGTCCTTTAAGTTCTTTTGGCCATTGATTGAAATCAAGTCTTAATCATTAATGAATTGGTTTCTCTTTGTCTTTTAAGTTCTTTTGGCCATTGATTGAAATCAAGTCTTAATCCATAATGAATCGGTTTCTCGTTGTCCTTTAAGTTCTTTTGGCCATTGATTGAAATCAAGTCTTAATCATTAATGAATTGGTTTCTCTTTGTCCTTTAAGTTCTTTTGGCCATTGATTGAAATCAAGTCTTAATCATTAATGAATTGGTTTCTCTTTGTCCTTTAAGTTCTTTTGGCCATTGATTGAAATCAAGTCTTAATCATAATGAATTGGTTTCTCTTTGTCCTTTAAGTTCTTTTGGCCATTGATTGAAATCAAGTCTTAATCATTAATGAATTGGTTTCTCTTTGTCCTTTAAGTTCTTTTGGCCATTGATTGAAATCAAGTCTTAATCATTAATGAATTGGTTTCTCTTTGTCCTTTAAGTTCTTTTGGCCATTGATTGAAATCAAGTCTTAATCATTAATGAATTGGTTTCTCTTTGTCCTTTAAGTTCTTTTGGCCATTGATTGAAATCAAGTCTTAATCATTAATGAATTGGTTTCTCTTTGTCCTTTAAGTTCTTTTGGCCATTGATTGAAATCAAGTCTTAATCATTAATGAATTGGTTTCTCTTTGTCCTTTAAGTTCTTTTGGCCATTGATTGAAATCAAGTCTTAATCATTAATGAATTGGTTTCTCTTTGTCCTTTAAGTTCTTTTGGCCATTGATTGAAATCAAGTCTTAATCATTAATGAATTGGTTTCTCTTTGTCCTTTAAGTTCTTTTGGCCATTGATTGAAATCAAGTCTTAATCATTAATGAATTGGTTTCTCTTTGTCCTTTAAGTTCTTTTGGCCATTGATTGAAATCAAGTCTTAATCATTAATGAATTGGTTTCTCTTTGTCCTTTAAGTTCTTTTGGCCATTGATTGAAATCAAGTCTTAATCCATTAATGAATTGGTTTCTCTTTGTCCTTTAAGTTCTTTTGGCCATTGATTGAAATCAAGTCTTAATCATTAATGAATTGGTTTCTCTTTGTCCTTTAAGTTCTTTTGGCCATTGATTGAAATCAAGTCTTAATCATTAATGAATTGGTTTCTCTTTGTCCTTTAAGTTCTTTTGGCCATTGATTGAAATCAAGTCTTAATCATTAATGAATTGGTTTCTCTTTGTCCTTTAAGTTCTTTTGGCCATTGATTGAAATCAAGTCTTAATCCATTAATGAATTGGTTTCTCTTTGTCCTTTAAGTTCTTTTGGCCATTGATTGAAATCAAGTCTTAATCATTAATGAATTGGTGTCTCTTTGTCCTTTAAGTTCTTTTGGCCATTGATTGAAATCAAGTCTTAATCATTAATGAATTGGTTTCTCTTTGTCCTTTAAGTTCTTTTGGCCATTGATTGAAATCAAGTCTTAATCATTAATGAATTGGTTTCTCTTTGTCCTTTAAGTTCTTTTGGCCATTGATTGAAATCAAGTCTTAATCATTAATGAATTGGTGTCTCTTTGTCCTTTAAGTTCTTTTGGCCATTGATTGAAATCAAGTCTTAATCATTAATGAATTGGTTTCTCTTTGTCCTTTAAGTTCTTTTGGCCATTGATTGAAATCAAGTCTTAATCATTAATGAATTGGTTTCTCTTTGTCCTTTAAGTTCTTTTGGCCATTGATTGAAATCAAGTCTTAATCATTAATGAATTGGTTTCTCTTTGTCCTTTAAGTTCTTTTGGCCATTGATTGAAATCAAGTCTTAATCATTAATGAATTGGTGTCTCTTTGTCCTTTAAGTTCTTTTGGCCATTGATTGAAATCAAGTCTTAATCATAATGAATTGGTTTCTCTTTGTCCTTTAAGTTCTTTTGGCCATTGATTGAAATCAAGTCTTAATCATTAATGAATTGGTTTCTCTTTGTCCTTTAAGTTCTTTTGGCCATTGATTGAAATCAAGTCTTAATCCATTAATGAATTGGTTTCTCTTTGTCCTTTAAGTTCTTTTGGCCATTGATTGAAATCAAGTCTTAATCATTAATGAATTGGTGTCTCTTTGTCCTTTAAGTTCTTTTGGCCATTGATTGAAATCAAGTCTTAATCATTAATGAATTGGTTTCTCTTTGTCCTTTAAGTTCTTTTGGCCATTGATTGAAATCAAGTCTTAATCATTAATGAATTGGTTTCTCTTTGTCCTTTAAGTTCTTTTGGCCATTGATTGAAATCAAGTCTTAATCATTAATGAATTGGTTTCTCTTTGTCCTTTAAGTTCTTTTGGCCATTGATTGAAATCAAGTCTTAATCATAATGAATTGGTTTCTCTTTGTCCTTTAAGTTCTTTTGGCCATTGATTGAAATCAAGTCTTAATCATTAATGAATTGGTTTCTCTTTGTCCTTTAAGTTCTTTTGGCCATTGATTGAAATCAAGTCTTAATCATTAATGAATTGGTTTCTCTTTGTCCTTTAAGTTCTTTTGGCCATTGATTGAAATCAAGTCTTAATCATTAATGAATTGGTGTCTCTTTGTCCTTTAAGTTCTTTTGGCCATTGATTGAAATCAAGTCTTAATCATTAATGAATTGGTTTCTCTTTGTCCTTTAAGTTCTTTTGGCCATTGATTGAAATCAAGTCTTAATCATTAATGAATTGGTTTCTCTTTGTCCTTTAAGTTCTTTTGGCCATTGATTGAAATCAAGTCTTAATCATAATGAATTGGTTTCTCTTTGTCCTTTAAGTTCTTTTGGCCATTGATTGAAATCAAGTCTTAATCCATAATGAATTGGTTTCTCTTTGTCCTTTAAGTTCTTTTGGCCATTGATTGAAATCAAGTCTTAATCATTAATGAATTGGTTTCTCTTTGTCCTTTAAGTTCTTTTGGCCATTGATTGAAATCAAGTCTTAATCATTAATGAATTGGTTTCTCTTTGTCCTTTAAGTTCTTTTGGCCATTGATTGAAATCAAGTCTTAATCATTAATGAATTGGTTTCTCTTTGTCCTTTAAGTTCTTTTGGCCATTGATTGAAATCAAGTCTTAATCATTAATGAATTGGTTTCTCTTTGTCCTTTAAGTTCTTTTGGCCATTGATTGAAATCAAGTCTTAATCATTAATGAATTGGTTTCTCTTTGTCCTTTAAGTTCTTTTGGCCATTGATTGAAATCAAGTCTTAATCATTAATGAATTGGTTTCTCTTTGTCCTTTAAGTTCTTTTGGCCATTGATTGAAATCAAGTCTTAATCCATAATGAATTGGTTTCTCTTTGTCCTTTAAGTTCTTTTGGCCATTGATTGAAATCAAGTCTTAATCATTAATGAATTGGTGTCTCTTTGTCCTTTAAGTTCTTTTGGCCATTGATTGAAATCAAGTCTTAATCATTAATGAATTGGTTTCTCTTTGTCCTTTAAGTTCTTTTGGCCATTGATTGAAATCAAGTCTTAATCCATTAATGAATTGGTTTCTCTTTGTCCTTTAAGTTCTTTTGGCCATTGATTGAAATCAAGTCTTAATCATTAATGAATTGGTTTCTCTTTGTCCTTTAAGTTCTTTTGGCCATTGATTGAAATCAAGTCTTAATCATTAATGAATTGGTGTCTCTTTGTCCTTTAAGTTCTTTTGGCCATTGATTGAAATCAAGTCTTAATCATTAATGAATTGGTTTCTCTTTGTCCTTTAAGTTCTTTTGGCCATTGATTGAAATCAAGTCTTAATCATTAATGAATTGGTTTCTCTTTGTCCTTTAAGTTCTTTTGGCCATTGATTGAAATCAAGTCTTAATCATTAATGAATTGGTTTCTCTTTGTCCTTTAAGTTCTTTTGGCCATTGATTGAAATCAAGTCTTAATCATAATGAATTGGTTTCTCTTTGTCCTTTAAGTTCTTTTGGCCATTGATTGAAATCAAGTCTTAATCATTAATGAATTGGTTTCTCTTTGTCCTTTAAGTTCTTTTGGCCATTGATTGAAATCAAGTCTTAATCATAATGAATTGGTTTCTCTTTGTCCTTTAAGTTCTTTTGGCCATTGATTGAAATCAAATCTTAATCCGTAATGAATTGGTTTCTCTTTGTCCTTTAACTTCTTTTGGCTATTGATTGAAATCAAGTCTTAATCCATAATGAATTGGTGTCTCTTTGTCCTTTAAGTTCTTTTGGCCATTGATTGACATCAAGCCTTAGTCCATAATGAATTGGTTTCTCTTTGTCCTTTAAGTTCTTCTGGCCATTGATTGGAAATCAAGTCTTAATCATTAATGAATTGGTTTCTCTTTGTCCTTTAAGTTCTTTTGGCCATTGATTGAAATCAAGTCTTAATCATAATGAATTGGTTTCTCTTTGTCCTTTAAGTTCTTTTGGCCATTGATTGAAATCAAGTCTTAATCATTAATGAATTGGTTTCTCTTTGTCCTTTAAGTTCTTTTGGCCATTGATTGAAATCAAGTCTTAATCATTAATGAATTGGTTTCTCTTTGTCCTTTAAGTTCTTTTGGCCATTGATTGAAATCAAGTCTTAATCATTAATGAATTGGTTTCTCTTTGTCCTTTAAGTTCTTTTGGCCATTGATTGAAATCAAGTCTTAATCATAATGAATTGGTTTCTCTTTGTCCTTTAAGTTCTTTTGGCCATTGATTGAAATCAAGTCTTAATCATTAATGAATTGGTGTCTCTTTGTCCTTTAAGTTCTTTTGGCCATTGATTGAAATCAAGTCTTAATCCATTAATGAATTGGTTTCTCTTTGTCCTTTAAGTTCTTTTGGCCATTGATTGAAATCAAGTCTTAATCATTAATGAATTGGTTTCTCTTTGTCCTTTAAGTTCTTTTGGCCATTGATTGAAATCAAGTCTTAATCATTAATGAATTGGTTTCTCTTTGTCCTTTAAGTTCTTTTGGCCATTGATTGAAATCAAGTCTTAATCCATAATGAATTGGTTTCTCTTTGTCCTTTAAGTTCTTTTGGCCATTGATTGAAATCAAGTCTTAATCATTAATGAATTGGTTTCTCTTTGTCCTTTAAGTTCTTTTGGCCATTGATTGAAATCAAGTCTTAATCATTAATGAATTGGTTTCTCTTTGTCCTTTAAGTTCTTTTGGCCATTGATTGAAATCAAGTCTTAATCCATTAATGAATTGGTTTCTCTTTGTCCTTTAAGTTCTTTTGGCCATTGATTGAAATCAAGTCTTAATCCATTAATGAATTGGTTTCTCTTTGTCCTTTAAGTTCTTTTGGCCATTGATTGAAATCAAGTCTTAATCCATTAATGAATTGGTTTCTCTTTGTCCTTTAAGTTCTTTTGGCCATTGATTGAAATCAAGTCTTAATCATTAATGAATTGGTTTCTCTTTGTCCTTTAAGTTCTTTTGGCCATTGATTGAAATCAAGTCTTAATCATTAATGAATTGGTTTCTCTTTGTCCTTTAAGTTCTTTTGGCCATTGATTGAAATCAAGTCTTAATCCATAATGAATTGGTTTCTCTTTGTCCTTTAAGTTCTTTTGGCCATTGATTGAAATCAAAAGTCTTAATCATTAATGAATTGGTTTCTCTTTGTCCTTTAAGTTCTTTTGGCCATTGATTGAAATCAAGTCTTAATCCATTAATGAATTGGTTTCTCTTTGTCCTTTAAGTTCTTTTGGCCATTGATTGAAATCAAGTCTTAATCATTAATGAATTGGTTTCTCTTTGTCCTTTAAGTTCTTTTGGCCATTGATTGAAATCAAGTCTTAATCATTAATGAATTGGTTTCTCTTTGTCCTTTAAGTTCTTTTGGCCATTGATTGAAATCAAGTCTTAATCCATTAATGAATTGGTTCTCTTTGTCCTTTAAGTTCTTTTGGCCATTGATTGAAATCAAGTCTTAATCATAATGAATTGGTTTCTCTTTGTCCTTTAAGTTCTTTTGGCCATTGATTGAAATCAAGTCTTAATCATTAATGAATTGGTTTCTCTTTGTCCTTTAAGTTCTTTTGGCCATTGATTGAAATCAAGTCTTAATCATTAATGAATTGGTTTCTCTTTGTCCTTTAAGTTCTTTTGGCCATTGATTGAAATCAAGTCTTAATCATAATGAATTGGTTTCTCTTTGTCCTTTAAGTTCTTTTGGCCATTGATTGAAATCAAGTCTTAATCCATAATGAATTGGTTTCTCTTTGTCCTTTAAGTTCTTTTGGCCATTGATTGAAATCAAGTCTTAATCATTAATGAATTGGTTTCTCTTTGTCCTTTAAGTTCTTTTGGCCATTGATTGAAATCAAGTCTTAATCCATTAATGAATTGGTTTCTCTTTGTCCTTTAAGTTCTTTTGGCCATTGATTGAAATCAAGTCTTAATCATTAATGAATTGGTTTCTCTTTGTCCTTTAAGTTCTTTTGGCCATTGATTGAAATCAAGTCTTAATCCATAATGAATTGGTTTCTCTTTGTCCTTTAAGTTCTTTTGGCCATTGATTGAAATCAAGTCTTAATCATTAATGCATTGGTGTCTCTTTGTCCTTTAAGTTCTTTTGGCCATTGCTTGCAAACAAGTCTTAATCATTAATGAATTGGTTTCTCTTTGTCCTTTAAGTTCTTTTGGCCATTGATTGGAAATCAAGTCTTAATCATTAATGAATTGGTTTCTCTTTGTCCTTTAAGTTCTTTTGGCCATTGATTGAAATCAAGTCTTAATCATTAATGAATTGGTGTCTCTTTGTCCTTTAAGTTCTTTTGGCCATTGATTGAAATCAAGTCTTAATCATAATGAATTGGTTTCTCTTTGTCCTTTAAGTTCTTTTGGCCATTGATTGAATCAAGTCTTAATCATTAATGAATTGGTTTCTCTTTGTCCTTTAAGTTCTTTTGGCCATTGATTGAAATCAAGTCTTAATCCATAATGAATTGGTTTCTCTTTGTCCTTTAAGTTCTTTTGGCCATTGATTGAAATCAAGTCTTAATCATTAATGAATTGGTTTCTCTTTGTCCTTTAAGTTCTTTTGGCCATTGATTGAAATCAAGTCTTAATCCATTAATGAATTGGTTTCTCTTTGTCCTTTAAGTTCTTTTGGCCATTGATTGAAATCAAGTCTTAATCATTAATGAATTGGTTTCTCTTTGTCCTTTAAGTTCTTTTGGCCATTGATTGAAATCAAGTCTTAATCATTAATGAATTGGTTTCTCTTTGTCCTTTAAGTTCTTTTGGCCATTGATTGAAATCAAGTCTTAATCCATTAATGAATTGGTTTCTCTTTGTCCTTTAAGTTCTTTTGGCCATTGATTGAAATCAAGTCTTAATCATTAATGAATTGGTTTCTCTTTGTCCTTTAAGTTCTTTTGGCCATTGATTGAAATCAAGTCTTAATCATTAATGAATTGGTTTCTCTTTGTCCTTTAAGTTCTTTTGGACATTGATTGAAATCAAGTCTTAATCCATAATGAATTGGTTTCTCTTTGTCCTTTAAGTTCTTTTGGCCAAAGATTGAAATCAAGTCTTAATCATTAATGAATTGGTGTTCTCTTTGTCCTTTAAGTTCTTTTGGCCATTGATTGAAATCAAGTCTTAATCCATAATGAATTGGTTTCTCTTTGTCCTTTAAGTTCTTTTGGCCATTGATTGAAATCAAGTCTTAATCATTAATGAATTGGTTTCTCTTTGTCCTTTAAGTTCTTTTGGCCATTGATTGAAATCAAGTCTTAATCATTAATGAATTGGTTTCTCTTTGTCCTTTAAGTTCTTTTGGCCATTGATTGAAATCAAGTCTTAATCATTAATGAATTGGTTTCTCTTTGTCCTTTAAGTTCTTTTGGCCATTGATTGAAATCAAGTCTTAATCATTAATGAATTGGTTCTCTTTGTCCTTTAAGTTCTTTTGGCCATTGATTGAAATCAAGTCTTAATCATTAAGGAATTGGTGACCCTTTGTCCTTTAAGTTCTTTTGGCCATTGATTGAAATCAAGTCTTAATCCATAATGAATTGGTCTCTCTTTGTCCTTTAAGTTGTTTTGGCCATTGATTGGAATCACGTCTTAATCATTAATGAATTGGTGTCTCTTTGTCCTTTAAGTTCTTTTGGCCATTGATTGAAATCAAGTCTTAATCATAATGAATTGGTTTCTCTTTGTCCTTTAAGTTCTTTTGGCCATTGATTGAAATCAAGTCTTAATCATTAATGAATTGGTTTCTCTTTGTCCTTTAAGTTCTTTTGGCCATTGATTGAAATCAAGTCTTAATCATAATGAATTGGTTTCTCTTTGTCCTTTAACTTCTTTTGGCCACTGATTGAAATCAAGTCTTAATCCATAATGAATTGGTTTCACTTTGTCCTTTAAGTTCTTTTGGCCATTGATTGGAATCAAGTCTTAATCATTAATGAATTGGTGTCTCTTTGTCCTTTAAGTTCTTTTGGCCATTGATTGAAATCAAGTCTTAATCCATTAATGAATTGGTTTCTCTTTGTCCTTTAAGTTCTTTTGGCCATTGATTGAAATCAAGTCTTAATCATTAATGAATTGGTGTCTCTTTGTCCTTTAAGTTCTTTTGGCCATTGATTGAAATCAAGTCTTAATCATTAATGAATTGGTGTCTCTTTGTCCTTTAAGTTCTTTTGGCCATTGATTGAAATCAAGTCTTAATCCATTAATGAATTGGTTTCTCTTTGTCCTTTAAGTTCTTTTGGCCATTGATTGAAATCAAGTCTTAATCATTAATGAATTGGTTTCTCTTTGTCCTTTAAGTTCTTTTGGCCATTGATTGAAATCAAGTCTTAATCATTAATGAATTGGTGTCTCTTTGTCCTTTAAGTTCTTTTGGCCATTGATTGAAATCAAGTCTTAATCATTAATGAATTGGTTCTCTTTGTCCTTTAAGTTCTTTTGGCCATTGATTGAAATCAAGTCTTAATCATAATGAATTGGTTTCTCTTTGTCCTTTAAGTTCTTTTGGCCATTGATTGAAATCAAGTCTTAATCATTAATGAATTGGTTTCTCTTTGTCCTTTAAGTTCTTTTGGCCATTGATTGAAATCAAGTCTTAATCATAATGAATTGGTTTCTCTTTGTCCTTTAAGTTCTTTTGGCCATTGATTGAAATCAAGTCTTTATCCTTAATGAATTGGTTTCTCTTTGTCCTTTAAGTTCTTTTGGCCATTGATTGAAATCAAGTCTTAATCCGTAATGAATTGGTTTCTCTTTGTCCTTTAAGTTCTTTTGGCCATTGATTGAAATCAAGTCTTAATCCGTAATGAATTGGTTTCTCTTTGTCCTTTAATTTCTTTTGGCTATTGATTGAAATTAAGTCTTAATCCATAATGAATTGCTGTCTCTTTGTCCTTTAACTTCTTTTGGCCATTGATTGAAATCAAGTCCTAATCATTAAGGAATTGGTGTCTCTTTGTCCTTTAAGTTCTTTTGGCCATTGATTGAAATCAAGTCTTAATCCATAATGAATTGGTCTCTCTTTGTCCTTTAAGTTGTTTTGGCCATTGATTGAACTCAAGTCTTAATCATTAATGAATTGGCTTCTTTTTGTCCTTTAAGTTCTTTTGGCCATTGATTGGAAACAAGTCTTCATCCTAATGAATTGGTTGCTCTTTGTACTTTAAGTTCTTTTGGCCATTGATTGAAATCAAGTCTTAATCATTAATGAATTGGTTTCTCTTTGTCCTTTAAGTTCTTTTGGCCATTGATTGAAATCAAGTCTTAATCATAATGAATTGGTTTCTCTTTGTCCTTTAAGTTTTTGGCTTTTGAAATCAAGCTTAATCATTGATTGAAATCAAGTTCTCTTTGTCCTTTAATCTTTTGGCCATTTATTGAAATTGGTGTCAAGTCTTTGTCCTTTAATCTTTTGGCCATTGAAAATCAAGTCTTAATCATTAATGTTCTCTTTGTCCTTTAATTCTTTTGGTTTTGAAATCTCTTTCAATAATGTTGGTTTCCTTTGTCCTAAGTTCTTTTGGCCATTGATTGAAATCAATCATAATGTTGGTTCTTTTGTCCTTTAATCATTAATGAATTTTTTTCTCTTTGTCCTTTATTCTTTTGGCCATTGATGAATTGGTTTCTCTTCATCCATAATGTCCTTTAAGTTCTTTTGGCCAAAGATTGGAATTGAAATCAAGTCTTAATCATTTATGGAATTGGTTTCTCTTTGTCCTTTAAGTTCTTTTGGCCATTGATTGAAATCA